>CM076584.1:220370701-220863753 GCA_034641835.2 Pinus albicaulis | reverse complement strand
ATCTAATGATAAAAGGTTAGATGACCAAAAAATGGTGTAACACATATCATCCCATGTCCTTATAGAATTTGTTCCTAAAGTCATGAACCATCTAAGAGCTCTATCCTTCAATGTTGCCGGAAACAAATTCAATTTTTGCATGTGCAATGAGTAGCCATAAGATCTACAAATTATTTCAAATTCAAAAAGAAAGGTTTCCGGGTCTTCTGATCTCATACCTTTGAAGTTAGGAAGCATAGATGGATGGATGTTCTTCATTTGAATGTTGATATCAGTTTCTTGAATAGGAAATCCAAAAGGATCTTCCTCATTGTCATCATCTCCATCCATTTCTTCAACCTGCTTTATCACCTCTTCTTCTACCTGCAAAAATATGAATTCATGATGTGTATGTGTGGCTCTTACTGCACCACATGATATAGTGGGTGTGGTAGGTGATTGAAGTTTTTGTTTTTGTTTTTGTGGATGTAGGAAATCAGGATACCTAGTTACACTTCCCCGGCAACGGCGCCAAAATGTTTGGTCTCAACCTAGTCTCCTAAATTGAGTTCATTTAATTGTCAACCAGGGTCAGTAAACTGTTGAAGTGTGGTGCACTATATGTGCCTAGGTATCTATTTCCCACTACGTTGTGTTTAGTGTTTTCTGATGTTTTTGGTTTTATGGTTTTATTTTGAAAAGGAAAAGAACTAAGTGCTAAATGAAGGGAAACTATTGGTCAAAACAGAGTGAAGCATAAACTATGATGGTAAATAAATGCAAATGCTGAAACAAAACAGAGTCTAACTATGACTAGCAACCAACAAATACAAAGCTTGATAATGACTCTATTGTAAACTCACAACATGAAATTGAAATGAACCTGAGAAATGAAAAAGCTAAGTGTAAATAAAATTTTCTCCTAAATAAACAATCAACTCACAATATTACAAAAATCTAAATTATCCTATGATGTTGAAGTTATTCTATTCTGCAACTTGACTTATCACTACTAAGCCTTATTCAGAAATTTAGAGATTTTCTAGAATAATGTTTGGGAAAAAGGCTATTGGTGAATTTGTAAAAGATTTGCAGAATAATCAAAGCCTTAAACTGATATCACTGACCTCTGTTCATGTGATGATATATTAATAAAAATTCAGAACAAAAGTAAGTTGTGAATAATGAAGGCCGAGAGACTAATTTTGACAACTAGAACTACTTAAAATACAATGGATAACATCAAGCTAGAACGCTATCGATCAATATTAAAGGAAAATGATTACAACTAAATTAGAATGTCATTAATCTACGTGAAACAAAATGAACTAAAACTAAACTAAAGAAAGTCATTATCAAACTGAAAATGAAATAACAGAACTGAACCACATGCATTCTAACTCCGGAGTATTAAACCACAGTGCAACTAACTGTAATATGTAATGTAAATGAACGTGGAAAACATGAAGTTGATAAAACTATTGAAATTGGAAATTGAAAACGAAATCAAGCTAAGGCTACTTATATAAATTATGAAAGTAAAGCCGTGCAGGAGGCAGGGGCCCTCTACCACCAGACGGAGTCTAACTCAAGATCAACTCAACACGTTCAAAGCAATGATGTCTTCTTCATTAAAGGAAAATAAGACTGAAAAACGGAGTATTCACGGTTCTGAAATTTAGCAGCAAAAGCCAAAATCTCACTAAGATCTAACCTCTTTCTCTCGGTTCCCCAAGCATATTAATAGAAAATTTACATAACGGAACTGGAGAAAATAAAGGGATAAGTGTCTTTCTACTTCTAATCAAATTGAAACTCTTATTGACAGCCTCGTTCTTCATTTCGGACACCTGTAGAATCCGTGTTTTAATAGGAGACTGCCTCTTGGTTTGGGTGTCCCACGTGCATAACGACTTAGATATTTTTGCTCAGACTTTGTGGAGAGCAACGAATGATGTGGATGAGGTAAGGAATCTGGCCATATGCGTTTTTCCTTCAGACGACACCTGGAACCCACTCAAACTGTAAAACAGCTGCGGAATGCGGGATCAGCTACAGAATGCGCGGTCAGCTACGGAATGCCTGTATTCTGTAGCTATTTTGCAGAAAATTGTTAAAATAGCAAAAATCATGAAAATACAATGTGTTTATCAATTTCATGTAACCTTTAAGCAATCCTAATCATTCTTCATTGATTTTAGGCTTATGAAGTGATAAAATAATGATGAAATGAAGTGAAGGTTTGTAAAAGAGAAGGCAATTCTAGGGCTCAACAGATAGCTGATAGGAAAATAATGCTATATTTAGCTACTTGTAGAAAATCCAGAGTCACCTAGTGAAACTGTAGAATACATGAGGATAACAAGATGCATGTTCTGATCTTGAGTCAGAACCAACAAAGTACGATGAAAAATGGAAGCAGATCATCGATGCGGATCCCAATTCCAATTTTTTCCGCCACCAAGCTCCAAAGGGAGGATCTTGAGGATATAGAGGAGGGGGACGCCTCTTCCATTCAAAAATGTGGGTGAAGGGTTCCCCAATGCAAATCCTTGTCTATAGTGGAAGCCAAAATAACCTCATTTCAGCAGAGGTCGTGAAGTGGCTTGACCTACTGACCATAACACACCCACAGTCGTATACCATCATGTGGCTTCACCAAGGAAGAGATCTCCACGTCTGCCAGTAGTGTCACCTTTCGTACAAAATTAAGCCATTCACAGATGAGGTATTGTGTGATGTTGCTCCTCTTAATGTGTCTGATGTATTATTGGGCCAACCATACTTCTGGAAGGGACATGTTGTGTATGAGTCGATGTCTCGTTCTGTTGTTATTACTTTGGGAAATAAATTGTATAGGGTACCAGAGGTAGTACTGCCTCTTGCTATCTCTTTGAATACTGCAAAACAATGCAGTAAGATTGTTTCCCAATCCAGGAAATTTATTTGCATTAAAATTTTCGCATAATGCAAGATGAATATTGTGGCCACAACCTCGAAACAGGGCTCCCATGCACGACAAAAGAAGATGGAAAAAGTCATGGAGGAATACGAGGACATTTTATCCTCACTCACAGAGGTTCCTCTACACTGTCAGGTCAAGCACTCCATTGATCTAACTCTAGGCACATTGCCAACTAATGTTGCCATACCTCATGCGGCCACACATACAGAATGCACACATATACTGTTTGAGGCTAATAAAGAAACCAAATTTATTGGACGCATCCACCATGTCCGCTAGCAGGTCCATGACATATTCGACAAATATAATACCAATTTCAGTAGAATTTCCCTCATCTCATGGAGGAAATCAATGCAATGGGGACCATTGCTTCATAAGGGGAGAGGAATGATCCAGGTGGATATTGTTGGCTACCCACCTATTCCATTTGGATCCCCACCATTGGTTCTTTTAGTTTTTCAATTTCATCACAGCTTACTATTTTCAACACTTTTTTGGGTCTTGAACTTCCGGAGCTATTTTGAGGCCCTAAACGATGTTTTTGGGAAAATCAGGAGCAACATGGAAGGATAGATCTTTCTAACAAGGTATTGAGCGAGTCAAACAGATATCATATGCCAAAGTTACATCCTAGGGAAGATTGATGTATCAATTTACGCAAACAAGGCCCACAGTTTGGGCGCTTCATCTCCTAGGGTTAGGTTTTTGGATGTTTAGGGTTTTACATTGTTTCTCAAAAATAAATAGGCATTCGAGCCTCACTGTAACACATTTCAGAGGCCTGTAGCTGCCACATCTATTCTCAGAGATAAGCTACCAATGCCCTAGCTAGTTTATTTCCATTATGTCTGTAAGCATATTTCTATTATTTGATATTAATGAAATGAAGTTGTATTTCCACTACATCTCTATGTTTATGTTTATTTATGTATATTATTGTTTCATACATAAATTTAGATCAATATATAGAACATGTAGAACTACATATGTGGTTCGGTCTAAATAAAAACAATGTTGCACCTACTTGAGAAAGAAGTTGAGACTGGTTCCATATCATAATATCCAGATTCTATGGAGGCTAGAGTCCGCTTCCAGCTAGAGACCATCACATAGTTTTGGGATGTCATTGCATAGTACCGAGCTTTGCATCAATATGTGACCAAGAAGAATAAACTAGAAGTTTTTGAACTAGATTTCCCAAACTCAATAATCATCGTGTTTTGTCTTGTTAGGTTGTTAAGTTGTCTCTACCCTATTTTGTCATGGAAAATGTAATATTATTTGTAATTTTTTGTAAAAATAAAATTCAAAGTGTCCATATTAGAATGTGAAGAGTCATAATGTAATGTAATTAGTCATTTTGTAAATAGGATAAAGATTCATGAGGGGAGTCCAAGAGTCACAAAGGGGCATGGAAAGAGTCACCCCCCATTGTTATAAATATATCCTCATAACTCATGTACAAGGGTTTTGGGAGCCAAGAGTTTGGCTAGGCTTAGGCTTAGGGAGAGCTTGGGAAATTTTTGAGAGCCTTGGCTTCTCCATAGCGTAGAGGGAGTATACTTCTTTAGAGGAGAAGATGTTGTAGACTTCACATTCCACTATTGGGGAAAGTGGTTTATCAATGGTGCATGTATGATTGGAACTATCACTTTAATAAAACTCAGAGCCAAAAAAATTTCATACATATGTTGTGGATATAGTAGGACTATTCCTGTTGTATTTGTAATATATGTTATTTAACTTACACATATGCTTATGAATTATTTCATTTTCATTTGTATGAATCTTTTTGGATGTGTGTTGATGTATTAATCTGTCACCTTAACTTGTGGACTATTACGCATGTTAGTTCATGTGATGTCATTTTGCTCGTGTGTTCCTTCCAAGATCTGTACTATTAAAGGATTCCAAGGGGTACAATTATTTTCCCCTTCATGTGTTGGAACTATCATGCATCACACTTGACTCTTCATAGGGCCACACACTTGTTGTCACCAAAGACATTGTGCACCACTCTACGCGTTTTTCAAACCAACGTTTATCATTAATACCCCACTGCTAGGACTCCTACTCCAAACAGTGTGAGGTCTAGTTGGGACTTCATATCAGGGAAATCCCTTGAATTTTGATGGTTCCATCACCCTAAACAACATGTAAATATATTAACGATGAAACACAATCCCTTGCATTCATAAGAAAATAGGCATGCAAACTAGGAGGGCACACTTTCAAATCACGAAGGAAGGTCAAGGGTCATTTGATGCATTGAAGTGTGTTCACGTGGTCAAGAAACTAAAAGAAAACATTATAGGGTGCACTGACACACTCCAAAGGGTCAAAAAGGTAGGTTGCTAGGCCTTCAAGTCTCCATAGTGTGCTCATGTGCTCAAGGAGAGAGAGAGGACGCATTGGCGCACTTTGAAGGGATGAATGAATGGGTTGTAAAGGCTTCATGCCTTCATAGTGAAATCATGCACTCAAAGGAAAGGAGTGCATATTGGTGCATTCCTAAGGGATGAATGAAATTTATTTGAGTCTTCATGGTGCGCTCATGCACTCAAGAGAGGGCACAATTCTTCGTGGTGAATAAGTGCGCTCAAGACGAAAACTTGGATGTTTTGGGTGAATTTTTCATGGTTGATCGGGCTTCAAGTTCCAAAAGTACGCTCTACCAGTTGAAATATTAGAAACAAGTTTAACAAAAATATTTCATGATAAGGATGAGGAGAAGAAGGATATTCAAGATTATGTATATTTTGTCACATTATCAATGGAACATGAAGGGTTCAATAATGTGAAGAGCTTCTGCATGCGATAACAAATTAACACTAACAACATGAATATTGAACAAAAATGACAACAAAAAAACTAAAAAAACAAAGAAATGATAGTAAGAAAATAAAGAACAATAGTGGAATCATGAAAGATAATGAAAATATTCAACATGTAAGACTTACTTGTAGTGTTGGTTGATAAAGAGTTTCTTGATCCATAGTTGTACACCCAACCCATATGAGAATGATTATGCAAATGGATGATTAAATGGGTTGATTTAAAAGCGTTTACATGAAAAATCGATTCATGCATGACCGCCATTAGTCGATGAGTGAAAGGATTAGTTAAGGGAAGTGACGTGGAATCCTATTTTCTAGGAGTTTTCCCACATGCAACAAAGGGGCACATGCATGCATTTAGGAATAACACATGTATTTAGCATAAAGGGGTGTTCTCAAGTAGGGCACACTTGCTGAACATAAAGGAGTGTGCTCAAGGAGGGCACACTTCCTCGACCCGAAGGACTGTGCTTAACTGAAGAACATGCCTTCACCAACTTGGAGTTTTATTTTTCCTTTAAAGGTGATTTTATTTATTTTGTTTTCCTTTTCTATGCCTTTGAGTGTTTTTGTAGTGTGTCAATGGTGAAGAGGAAAGTTTCTAAGTCAAGATAAGTAATGATATCACCTAACCATGAACTAGATAATCTTAAGTTCTTCTAAGGGTTAGGTGACGACACTTAGGAAACATTAACTTATGAGAATGCTACACTAGGAGAAAAAATACAAATAACAAATCAACTAGAATGACGACACTAAGGGTCTTGAAATGACATTTTATGTAGGCTTCAAAATTGACTTAGGAAAATTTTTTGGAGGGTCATTGTCGCAGCGAAAACAAGAGGCTACATCCCTAAATGGTCCCTCTATACTGTTGGAACATATGATATGCTGGTGGTGTGTCTAGGAGTAGGGTTTCCATGTCGGTCGTGGGGCATAGTATAGGCCCTCTAAGGAGGACATATATTTTTTCACTGGCCTATCATGGAGAGGGTAGGATTTTCCCTAATTCCTTGATGTCCCCCATGGGTTTGCAGTGGGGAGTCAACTTGCCTACTCTCAGAGATATGTTGGGCCTCATGTAGTCCGTCCAAAAATTTTTGAAGTGCATGGTGGACAACTAAAAATTAATTGTTTTGTTGTGCATGAGGTTAGGTTCCTCTCATTATTAGGGACCACCATTTCATACTTTACAAGTGATGGGAAGTGCATTAATTTACCTCTTTTATATTATGTAGATTCTTTTATTTAGGTGCCATGATGTATCAGATGGTATGCCATTTTTTTGAGGCAGTTTTTTATGGATTTAGATAGATGTCGTGCAATGATACATGGGAGGATGAACTTCCCTTTCACTTAAAATATATTTTTTTTATTTTTTGAAATGTTTCGAGAGTTGAGGCCTACATTTGATCATCGCCCTCCTAGGCCAATGACACAGATCTAGATGCACATGTGGGGCTAGATGATGCATAAGAGGTGCCTGCCAGGATTTCCACCCAAGCACTTGCGCTACTGGCCAGTGAGGATGAAAATTCGTTTATCTTGTTGTTGTTTCTGTACGCGGGTATTGATTGGAGACAATGTCCAAACATCATTTTCACAATGGATGAGCTTGCAAATGATAGAAGCCATATTAATGTTTTATTTTAATTAATATAGTTCCATTTTATTGTCTTAATTAATTATAACTAAAATTTTATTCTAGTACGTTCTTTAATTTGTTTTACTAAATTATTTAAAGACATTGCCTAATTATTGTTTTGTACGATATATTTTGTAGACATTGTCACATTCCTTAGGTGCATGCTTCTTCCCCCACTAGAGGGAGCAATTGAAAAGATGGCTGAGGCCCAAGAGGGTGAGGCACATCCTTAGGGGGGCATGGGCATTCGGGCTTGTAGGGCTAGTATGAGATTTAGGATGGACTATTGTGATATTTTGTCCATATTTTTGGTTGAGGATGGAGTCTGCGCTATGAGAACTTGAGAAATCAGCTCAGATCCTAGGTTTTTGGATCTCTTGAAGGGTTTTCCATGCAATATGATGACTCTTATGCAACATATAGTCACATCTAGTAGGTTATTGGTAGGTATGAGGGATGCAGGGTATGAAGCACCAGATACGTTAGATGAGCCTTCACGCAGTGCTACCCCATCAGATCATAATGATGAGGGTGGTGATCCTGATGCTTATGGTAGTACTACCCCATAGGATCATGGTTAGGGTGTCAGTGTTTATTCTGGTAGACCAACTCTTCATCGTTTTCTTGATGAATAGATTCTAGAGCTAGAAGATGTGCCTCACGTTTCTCCCGAGAGAGAAAACTACCCACCACCTCCTCCACCTTAGAGTTTGACATATGTAGAGGTGGTAGTTGAAGAGGGAAATAATTTGGAATAACTCAGATGAAGAAAGATGAAGTAACCATTCAAAATTACATTTTTAGAAAACACAATATGTAGCCAATAAACAACATAAATCCTCTAAAACAACCAATAATGAAATCTGGCACAGAGGCAAGGAATCCACCTATAGGGTCAAATGGAAACCAAGGTATTGAACAAATCCAAATGTGTGATAATGTAAGATAACTTTGAACAAAATGGAAACCACTTAGTCAAATACACATAATGTTGATCAATGTTGAGCACATGTTCACCTAAAAATAATGTAAATAGGGCTAGGGTGCAACTCTAGGTCTAGTCTCATAGGAATTTGTCGGAATTGATAAGAGCATAACTACCAGTAAGAAGTCAATGGGTACCTTCTTAACCAGCATGAGTAAAGGACCATGTCACTTATGTGATACTGAGAATAACTTGACAAATCGGGTATGGCAAAAAAAAATGAGTTAAGATACACCGTAGAATGGCTGACAACATATTTACTTCCCTTGAAAAAAAAGAACAACTTGATGTGAATTTATGGTAGCATAAAATAACTCTGTATAACTTTTAAATGTAGGAGGCATTAACAAAATCTCCATATGATTGGAAGAGATAATGAACCAGTGGAGAACTGACTCAAGAACAAGGTTATGACTTCCCTAAAATAAAACTATTTCGCATCCCAATGGAGGAACAAATCATTTTAAGTGCTTTGTTCAAGGACAACATGAATTACTCTTGCTGCCATCAAATGATGAAAAATTTGTCTCGTTCATGCTCTTATTTTTGGAATATTTGATTTTTTTGTATTTTTCATATTTAAATCATGAAAAATAATAAAATTATGCTTATAGTACAGTGGAGAGAACAAGTTTCAAGGTAAATTGCACTAGTTATTGGGACTGGAACATTCATATGCTTAATGGAAGGTGTTGGTTGTGGGTTATCAACACTCAGGGGATGTTACCTCCACGGAAAAAGGGTGCCACATCATATAGGCTAAGGAATTCATGGTTTTAACATGAAGAAAAGTCATGGTAAAATTGTCTTATACACGAGTCCAAATGAAGCCAACTTAAGGCCAAAAGGGGCACAAATAATCAATATGCAATGCAATAGTACAACTAAACAGATGGGAGCCTCTAGGGTATAAGTCCAGAAAAATAATGAAGAAGACGAAGAATGAGTCTTCAACACAAATTCATGGGAGGACTAAAAAGGAATCTCGAGCCTAAGAAAAAAAATTTAGAATGGGTGCCAAGTGACAATAGGGTATTATCCAGGGAGCCCATGATAATATAGGCTCTTCCACACAAGTTATGAAACTTCTAAGTAGAAAAAAAGTTACGTGCCACATCTTGGTTGTCGATCCTAAGGAAAAAATGGAAAAGGAAAATGCTAACGCACAATGCAGGTCGAGAACCTAACCTATACTCCAATTTCAAGAAACAATACCTATCAAGGTGGATAACCATGAAAATACCCAAAGGATAAGTCTTCAAATTTTTGTAGACATAATTAGGAACAATGTGAAATAAGTTAATACATCCCATATATAAAATTTATGTAAAATCTTTCGTTACAGAATGCAAAACTTGAAAATGCATACCTTATATATACAATATGGTACAGGGAACCACGTAGTCTTGAGGCTCACCCATAATAGTTCTTCAGGACAAGCCCCTTGCGGGACTCAAACCAAGGACTCCTTTGGTAGCTAAAACTCATGGCTTCAAAAAGTTCCTTCTATGAAGGAAACTCAACATCCAAGAAATTATGAGAACTAGAAGGATAAAAAGAGGGAAGCAAGGGTTCCCATGCCTCCATGGGAGAAATCAATCGATCAACTACCAAGACCAAGTACCAAGAAGTAAAATAATAGTTTAAAGGATTTTTCTCTAAAACAATTGAGAATTTAGGATATAAAACCACATAGTTCTCCTGTGGTAGGGGTAGAGTCAACGTGAACACTTGGAACATACCCAGGGGTATTCTAAACTAAGTTCAAATTAGAATGGTGATTATAATATGCACGCTGATCAATAGTGACAATACTTCCATTGTGAGGAAAATACATCACTTGAAAGAGTGAAGACACAAAAACATTCATAACATAGACATAATCACACCCAAGTAGAATATTAAAGTGTAAATGGTGAGCAACCACCACCATATTGATTAAGACAATATTCCCACCTAAAGTGATATGAAATTGAGGAAGAACACCCATATATTCACCAGGTCTTCTATCATAGGTTGACAACTTAATATCAGTCACCAACAACTTTAGAGAACCCACATATGTCCAAGTTGAAGATGATATAACACTTGTAGAGGATCCTTCATCCACCATACATTGATATTCATTTGTGGAATTAAATCTAACCCTTATTTGGAAAGGTGCAATAGAAGGAAGACAAGGTTCGACAAGATTATCCCAATTAAAGGAAACACTCCTAGAACTTGGAGGGGGTGCAATCGAAGACACCGATATGCCCCCTAGAACAAAATTCTAAACTAGAAATAAAGAAGATTCTGTTGGTAGGAACTTCACCCCCCAAAAGAGGAGTGGGATCAACCAAATATTGCATTGTCTTGACTACTTCATCAACAAATGGCTATGTATATTTTTGAGAAACCATAATAGGTTTAGGATTAGAAGAACCTTTATAATTAGACCAAAACCTTTTTACCATTGAAATACCAGGGCAAAAATAAGTAATATGATCTCCTTTACATATCCTAAAATGGAACTTAGGTTTAAATATTTTATGCCTAGGATTTTTATCAATGTCAATTCCCCCAACATGAATAGCAGTGGATGGTGGAGGGTCTTCAACATGACTTTCATAGGTTAGTGACTCTTTCCCAAGAGAGATGGGACTTGTGAGACTAGCCATACTCATAGAAGTAGGTGAGTCATAAGCAACATGACTCACAGAGGTAAGTGACCCACTGTTAGTATGACTTACAGTGACTAGACTTATGCCCCCAACATGACTTGCAATGGCTAAAGGCTCATCTCCAACATGACTATCAAAGGTTGGTGATGACTGATGGAGAGAAATATTCTTATTCTTGTTCCTAATATTTCTTTTCCTTTTGGATTTCTTATTACAAGATGGAGGATAAAGGGGAAGGCCATATTACTCTGGCGAATAGTATGAACAATTAACACCCATTTGATGCTATTGAAATAAAGCGTTCATCTAGGAAGCTTCAAGAACATTCATAATATTTAGAGTGGACCACAACCAAACTAGCAATCCAACATTCAATCCAGGAATATTCAAAATGGATACCAAGGGGGTATCAACATTTCCAAAGAAGGGAAAATCATAAGGATCTCCATTTGGAGGGGTTGCTTGGTTGGTATCCACAAGAATACCAGACATACCCAACTTATACACATATCCCTCCCTGACGTGATTGTTCAAATGAATTTTCAAGGAAGAGAGATGCATAATAAGATATTTTCCCTTAAGGAGCAACTCCACAAATTCAAGAGAAATATAAAAATCCTTTCAAGACCAGTGGAGTGGTTGGTCAGTCACTCAGAATCAAAAGTCTAAAAGTGACAAGACAAAATCCACATAAAGCCAAATAAATACAAGAGAAAAGAGAACTCCACTATAAATTCCTAAATATACAGACAAGAAAACAAGTTCCAAGTATTTCTGCTTCGGGTGGTTAGGACCGGACACGAAAATACAAGAAAGTAGATAAAGGGGCCTTCCAAAGGCAGTTTGGGATGATGAAGGCCCAAGCCTACCAGAAAAGGTATCAGATGTAGTTACACTAACCTCCAAGCAATAGCCTTTGCTAGTGTAAGTACCCAAGCTTCACAAGATCACCCTCCAGAAGTAATATGAAAGTGATACAATGTATGCCTCAGGTACCATGGGAATTACCCCCATAGTCACATGTGTGGTCCCTAGGAAAGGCAACTAAGGTCACGAGCTCATGGTCAATATATGGGCGGAAAAATTGTGGGCGCATGATCCGACAAGTAGAAGGGGGTATATCTCTTTCCTTATCTTCACACATCCTCATGCTTGACTCCCATGTTAGAGGAGCTTTCCCGAAAAACTTAAAAATTGTGTCTTTCTAGTCATTAATAAACTTCTATAGTTTCAATTTAAGTGGCGTTAGAGAATTTACCCTCCACACGCATATTCGAAGGCCCTAAAATTCCATATACTAGTTGATGTTGCTATGAAAAAAATAAAATTCTAGTTCATTTTAATTTAAGCACTTATTTTAATTAGATTTTATTTAGGACATAGGGAAATGGAAGTGCAACTGATGGTCTTTTGAAGTAAAATAAGTAAATAGAAAACCTATCTCTTCTTCAATGAAAAGTGGTTCTATGAGAAACTTAATAAAACATTTTTTTTTTCCAATTTAGCACACACATTCAAAAACTAACAAAAATAACTAAATTATGTCCAAAATGCATCTAACTAAATGCACACTAGCATGAAAGTGAAAGATTCAAAAAAATACTTAAAGGTAAACAAATGTGATCGCAAAGGTAAAGGAAAATTCAAACAACAAAGAGAAGAAAATCCCAAGATAAAGAGCACTCCTCAAAGAAATAAGACTTTTAATCTTATAACAAGTGTTAGAGTCGGTCCTTACAGCCCTCCGTCAGAGATCAGTTCGCTTTTTGCATATCATTCTTAGGTGTCTCGCTCGTTTCACTTCGTTGCATTTCGCTAGGGGCATGCCATTGACTGACGAGGGGGTCTGGTTGTCTTGTGTTTCCTCATGCTTGTACCTGCAGGGCTAATTAAAATTCCTCAAAATAGTCATTACATTCATTGTCATAAATGATTAGTTTTGTTAAAAAGAGTCTTTTAGTCTTAGAGTCTAGGGTTTTCAGTCCTTTGCATACATGTTATAAAAGCCCGCAGGCCATGAGGTTGGTTTCAAAAGATTTCTATTTCACATTTTTATTATCAAAAGAATTTAAAGACATTTCTAGTCCAAAACTCTGTTTTGGAACTAGAAATTGTCAATTTTCATTGTTTGTAATAATTGTATTTGTTTCACCATAAGCAGTTTCAAAGCAAGCCTCTGATCTTTTCCAAAGTCAAATGCCGGATCCCTGCAAAAACAACCAAGTATTATCAGTCCAAAACTCAGAAAAGCCAAAGAAAAGCATTGTATTAAATGATCAAATGTCAAAATGCCAAACATTATAAAAGTGGGTCATGGAGTAATTTAAAATCAAATCTGATTTGATGAGATATTTTCTTCACATATAAATCATGGAAAATCATCCATTTCCATGAATTCTCAAGGCAGAAGTCGAATTTGTGAAGTGGAGGGCCGAAGACGCGTTTTGCAGAGTTGTGGACAGGCTTTGGAGGTGCGCACTACCCACATAGTAGGCGCGCTACCCATATAAGGGGCGCTACGCATGTAGCATCCCCAGCCCTTGAAAAATAACACGGGCGCTACGCGTATGCTGCGCGCTACGCGTTGGGCAGGGGCGCTACGCACACAGTCACAGAGCCGAAATTTTTTTACTCATGCGTCCGGTTTGATGTCATAACAGCTCCTTCAACTTGCAAGTAGGTTTTTAATCATTACTCAGTGATTTTTGAATAGGATTGTGGTGTTTTGAGGTTGGGAAAATTAATGTATTTGATGTGGAGAGGTGAAACCCTATGTTCATGGCAGATTTATTCCTTAGGGTTTTAAATACATATTGATGTCTTTGTGAAGATTTTCTCACCTTGTATGGTTAATATATATACCTCTGCATATATTGTCAAAGTCTCACTTCCCTCACACTCTCAGTTTATCATTCTGCCATTGTTGTCATCATCATTATATTACCACTGTCATGGCTATTTGTTTCACTGTGGTCATTGTCACATTGTGTCCCATTTCCCATTGATAAACACAGTCTTGTACTCATTTTCCCTTTTGACAAATTTTATCCAGCATTTACAAAGGCTGCACACTACATTTGCACTTGGTACTCATTTGTCAAAATTCACTTGTAATCAAAACAGAGACTGTTTTTTATGCCAATTCACTAAACAGAGCTTACCATTGTAACTTATTTTCTTATGGTGTTTTGGCGCATATGCAACATATTTGGGTTGTGAGAATACATTGAAACTTTTGACTTCACTACACCTATATCAACACACATATTGCAGACATCTTGTTTTCAGAGCCATGTCAAAGACAGATTCAGTTTATGAGCAGGATTATGACAGTGATTCTACAGCAGAGGGTAATGTGCCACGGAGGTCTCACAAAGGTGGCAAAGGTGGTAAGCATCTCAGGGAGGAGCCTACTTCTTTGGCTCAATTGCAGGCTTGCCCGCTTGCAATGGATTGTTTTCAGCGTCAGTCATGTTTCCAATACTGTGAGATGATTTCACAAACCAAGCATCATCGTGAACTGGCTCGTCTATTTGTTCTACATTTACATGATGGCCGTGTAAACCTCGCCGGAGTAGATTTAATTTTGTCACCACTGACTATTGCTCAGGCCACCGGGATACCAAATATAGGAGAGGAATGGAACAAACGTCAGCAGTTAGAGAAATTCCACTATGAGCCATACATCAAACCTGGGTATATGAGGCACCTGAGCAGGGTTTTTCCTTTCTGTTTTCTGAAGGATGAGTTTGCACCATTGATGAAACTCATCATTCGGTATTTCAGTTGCGAGGGAAGATTCTCGCGTCTCTATGCGTACCATGTCCGTTTGTTGATGCACTTCACGAGGGTACGTATGATGAACATTTCGTACTTCATGTATCGCAACATAGAGAGGATGGTGATTTTTTTACAGAAGAAGACCCCAGCACAGCAGCACAGAAGTATATATCATTACGCGCTGATCAAGATCGTAGTGGTACATCAATTGACACAGCAGGGCATCACTTGGGAGGATTTCATCTCTCGTGACTTATTTACAGCACCACAGCCGCTTCTCGAGGTAGTTCATGATGCGAGAGAGCCTTCACACCAGCCTGACATCCCTGAGATCAAGCATATCACTGCTCCATTGTATGTGACATACCAGCAAGGCCACAGGGCCTTATTTGCAGCTACACGACGAGTATTATCTCCACCCGGGGTGGAAGGGTTCTCGTTGACTACATCAGCAGAGCGAGTATTATCTCCATATGATGTGGAAGGGGTATTGCCTTCTTCTTCAGCACAGGTACAGATTCAGGACAGAGGCAAGAGGCCCATGCATCATGAGGGCCCATCAGGAGGCCGGGACACCGATTTCACGATCATTGATGTTGATGCGAGCTCTCCTAGCTCGAAACTGAAAGAGATCATCCAGGAGCAAAGGGCCGAGAATGACACCCTGAAAGAGAAATTGCAGAGGGCTCAGTGGGTAATAAACTACCTGGAGCAGTGTAACAAACAGCTAGAGGATGAGCACGAACTTTATGAGCTGCGGCGAATCCGTGAAGATCGACAATTGGCCCGGAAGAGACCTGGCGACATGACACCAATTGATCGAGATTCTTGCCTCACACGTGTTAACATTCATCTGGAGAAGTTGATTGAAAAATCCAACAGAGACAAAGACATGCTTCGTCACATGAAAGGTCATTATTGGGCCCGCATGCACGTCTGCAAAGCAAGAATGAAGATTCTGAAGAGGAGGTTGAGCGAAGCACTAAAACGGCGGAAAAGGCCTAATCCACTCCGGATTTTGGCCGAGGCTTCATTGGCTGGGCATGATACATGATGGAGGGTCTTCGCTCCAAATTTGAGCAAATTCGGAGAAATTTTTGTCATTTTGAAATATTTTGGTCCAAAAACAGATTTTTCAGCTATACGAGTAGGGCGTCGACGTGCTCGCTTTTGTTCGGGACACTTGCTGAAGGAAAAATTTATATTTCTGGGTTTTTCATGGTAATTTATGCATGCTCAAGTATTTCTGAAGCATTTCATCAAGTTCTGGATGATCAAAAGGCCCAAAAACACCATGAAAACCACCTTGCTGCCACCTTTTGCACCAGCAGGAAGTACTTCTGGGAGAATGAAGTTTTGGAGGGGAAAATGAGCTCCAAATTGAAAAATTGCACTCGGGTTGGATAGCCAACATCTAGGGATTTCCAATGAGCTATCATGAGCTCAATTTGGATGCCGGGAAGTGCCCCAAAATCAGGCTGAAAGACGCGCTACGCGTATGGCTCAAGCGCGCTACGATATGGATTTTTGGTCAATTTTTCACCTTCCAGCTCAGAATTTCGGCCAGTTGAACCAGTTTTTCTTGTGGATGAAATTTTTGAGTTATCATGATGTAAATTGATGGTTGACATGTAACTTTGACTCACTTTTACCTCTTCTAGATGATTCACTCTTTAAAAAGTAAAAATCAGATGTAAGAATCAGTTTCCTCCCTTTTAGAGGCAAGTTGTTTAGATGCCTATTTTCTAGTTCTTTGTTTAGAATTAGTTGGAACTGCTCCTAGAAGGAGGAATTCGACCCCTAGAGGTGTGGGAAGGGGTTAGGAGGTCTATATGATGTAATTTTTGAGACATTCTACAGGTTGGACTCTTGGGAAACTTTTGGCACACTATTGTACATATTTTTTCATATTTTGGCTAAGGAAAGATCAGAGGTTTTGCGGCACCTGTTGGGATTCTTGTGGATTTCAGTTCTTGATGGTGTTTTCTCTCAGTTTATTGTAAGTTCTTTCATGTTTAATGTATTCCATTCCCTTCTTATGCTTATGAAACTAAATGAATGAGTAAATGAGGTTGAATCCATTGATTTCAGTGCTCTGCCTTTGAATTCGTTTAGTTTTACATGTTTTCGCCTGTTTGAAGAGTATCCATGTTCTCCCTTTCCCTCTTTATCTCCTTGTAATTCTGATCCATCCATATATCCAATCAAAAGCATCAAAACTACTGCCTACCTTTCCCCAACTCGAATTCTGCAAAGATCTGGCCTTATCCCCAGACCCAAAATTGTTTTTTCCCATTTCTCCAACGAAAATCCAAAAAATTAAAATCAAACTTTCCTATCTCTTTACTAGCCTAAAATCAGTATTCATTATTCATTATAAGTCATCTCAGCCCCTTTGAAAATCCTTTGCCGAGATAGACCCAAAGAGAGCCCACTCCTGTCCTCGTAGGGCTAGCTACTAGGCTGAGCGTGGTTTGATGTAGCCTTGAGTTTTACCTTATTTCAGCCTAAGGTAGATTTGAGCGCTAACATAGTGGCGACCATACTAGGGAGCAATCTCAATGGTTTGCTTGTTGATGTGTTTGTTTCATGAGTCTTAGACGGAGTCTGAAGTCACGCCAGGTAGCTTTCGAAACGCTTTTGCCATGCATAAGCGGAAGTAGATAAACACTGCTTCAGTCGATCTCCGGTAAGCTTGTGAATGCAGCACTTGATTTTCAAATCACCCCAGTATACTTTTTCGTTCTAGACCTTTGGATGATTGAGTCTAGAAGTCGATAGGCTAAAAATAATTGATTGTGTTCCTTGAAAATTTTCTCGAATAGATCAATACACTGGCTTCAAGAAGGCATACCAGATCAAATCCTGATCCAAATCCGCCTCCAGTATATGAAAACCCCAACCTAATCCCAAGAATTTTCCGTCGAGAAGCTCCTATTATTCCATTGGTCAAATCTCATTCATACCCCACTGTTTTTGAATACATTGATGATATTGAGTTCGACGATCAGTTTGAGTTATCACTGTTTGAAACCAAATCCGAAAGTGCCACTGGTTCTACCGTTATCAATCCTGAGTTCATCAAGTATTTAGAAGTTGAGCAAGCAAATAGATCTATCGACAATTATATTCTGAATCTGCAAAATTCCATCGTGGCTACCAACATTCCCGAATTCATTGAATCTTCTTCACAAACTCTTGGACCATCTGAAGTTGCATCTAGTTCACGGATTCCCACTGAACCTTCCTTTATCCTTACCATTCCCGTTCAGCCTGAGATTTCTGATCAGCAATCAGCAGTAGTTTCTCCTCCATCTCCACCGCATACACCTCATTCACCTACTGCTCCCATCCTCCCTGTTTCTCCGAGACAGCAAATTATAAATCCGCCAAGAGTCATGGCTGCCAGATTTGCACCTCTTGCTCTACCGGCCAATTTAGATCCTATGCCTGTTGATTACCAGAGAAAGATTCCTATATTTGATGGCACACCATAGAGTATATCAGCTCAGCAGCATATTGTCCGAATGACAGACTTTTTGGACCTGCATGAAGTTGATGCAGAAAATGTTTCTATGAGATTGTTTGCCTAGACTTTTGGAGGAGACGTTTGTAAATGGTTCAGAGCTCTACAGGCCAGAAGTATCAATACATTACAAGAGCTTCAGACACAATTTTTAGATCGATGGGAGATGAAAAAAGATCCGCTGCAGATCACTTCAGAGTATACAAACATCAAGCGTAATCCTGGTGATTCCATTCAGGATTATATTATCAGATTCAATACAGTGTATAATGCAATTCCAGATGAATTAAGACCGTCTAAAAAGTCAGCTCTTCTTAAATTCCCGGATGGTTTTGATCCAGAGATGGCTTATTCTCTACGAGATAGAGATCCGCCTACCTTAGAAGATATGTAGAAGATTGCCGTTAGTGTTGAGGCGAATCTGAACAATAAGAGAGCACGGTTGAAAGCAGAGAAAAGAGTGACTATAAAGGAAGAGCCTTCCACATCTGCATCAGAACCGCCCTGGCTTCGTGAGATGGAAAAAATGTTCAAAAGAATGAACCTTGATAAACCAGAAATGCAGATTCGTAATCCAAACTACCGTGGCCAGCAGCAACCACAGTTCAGAATTAAGCAGTGTGAACAGAGAGCACAAGAGCCAGCAGCCCAGCAGCAGATTAAAACACCTCTTTTGCAGAATTTTGTGAGTCAAGATTCAGACGATGATGATGATGTAGCAGGTGAGCAAAATCATTTCTTCACTCCCGATGATCTGCCTATTTACATTACTGAGGATGAATAATATGGAGAAAGTTCAGCTGCCCAGAAAGATGAGGATTTCATTTTAGCAAATGATGCAGATTTAGAGGAAGAATCAGATGATTATCAAAGAGGATATTTGAATGCTTTGTCCGCTCAATAGAAGAAATACTCATTGAGAAACCGAGATGTGCCCATAAATCCAATTCAGAAAAGAAAAGAAGCTTCAGCACTGAAGACGGATTCACCCATACCACAGAAGAAAGGAAAAGAGACAATTGATCCCGTAGCTAGTAAAGTATCATCAGCAGAAAAGGTAAATCAGTCAACTATAATGAAGGATAAGGCTGAAAAGAAGGAAGTTCCGGTCAAAGAAGTCGAAAAAGTTTCAGCATTTAGTTTGGAAAATGAGATTTCCAAATTAAAAATATCTATTCCTTTGACATAAATCATGAAGAACAGCAGCTACCGCGGTCAAGTCTCCAAAATTCTGAATTTTGATCCAATGTTTGACACGGTAAATGTTGAGGATGATCAGCCAGAATTGATTTTTGGGCCTGCATTAGATGGTGAGTCCCCTGACAGTGATGTTCCTCCCTTTTATATCAGTTTGAGGTTGCATGAATATGTATTGCACAATGCCATGTTCGATTCGGGTGCTTCGCACAATTTGATGCCAAAGGCGATCATGGAAAAGTTGGGACTAGACATTACAAGAAAATATCATTATTTGTATTCATTTGATTCCAGTCGTGTGAGGTGTATATGACTCATCAAAGATTTGGTTGTAAGCTTAGATCAAATTCCAGCGAAGAATGTCTTGATGGATGTGGTTGTGGCGGACATTCCTCCGCGATTTGGGATGCTCCTTTCAAGATCTTGGGGGGAAAAGTTGAAAGGCACACTTCAGTTAGATTTCTCTTATGCGACAATTCTAGTCTTCGGTCAAATGAGAAAGTTATATCGAGAGCAGAAGATGAAATACATGATAACCAGCAAAGAGAAGCCAATCAATCATCCTGTAAATTATGTACATACCGAATTAGAGTCGTTTGTGTTGCTTGCTGATAGTTTAAATGATATAGATAGTCAATTAGTTCAGGCGGAAGATATACCAGAAATCACTGAGAATTTTAGAGAAGTTCTGCAAAAAGAAAGAAGAGAAAAACAAGCTACTGTGGAGCAATCAGCTAAAGACAATGGGCAGCAAACAGGAAAAACAGAGCTGGCGCAATTTCAGCATTTAGAGGACGATGAAGATGGTCTTTGGACCATGGATTTTGATGGCGCAGTGGGTAGTGATGGTGCTGGAATTGGTGTTTGGATTCGTAGTCCATTTTCCGCTCCGGATAAGGTTCCAAGAAATGTGAGAGTGTGTTCCTACAAGCTAGCATTTGACTGTTCTAATAATGAAGCGGAATATGAGGCTCTAATTGCTGGCCTTAAGATTCTTAGAAAGCTGAAAGCGAAAAGAATTGCAGTGTATGGTGATTCAGAGTTGGTGATAAAGCAGGTTAAAGGTGAGTTTTAGGCCAAGCATCCTCGCATGAGGGCTTACCGTAATGCAGTTTTAGACATTCTGAAATTATTTTCTGATCATACCTTGACATGTGTGCCTCGCATACAAAATGGTGTTGCTGATGGACTTGCTAAGGCAGCAAGAAATTTAAAAATTCCAATGAATTCCAGCAACAAGTTTGAGATTCATGTGAAACACCGCCCCACCGTTCTAGACAATCAGCGATGTTGGCAAGTCTTTCAGGATGACGAGGAGATTAGTGATTTTCTGCAGAATAAGGGTAAGTTTAAAGACACCTCCATAGATACAGAACATGATGATGGCAATGATGATATACAAATAAATCAAATGGAAGTGTTGCAACTTAAAGATAACATCATTCCTAAGGGATTGATTCCTTTGGAGAAACTCTTTGACCAAGATGATGTAGCCCGCAAACCGACATTGAGGCCAACAGAAAAAGGTGTTGAAGAGGTAAATATTGGGACAACTGAGAATCCCAAGATGGTAAAGTTATCAAAGTCATTGTCACCAAAGGTAAAGGCAGAGTATGTGAAATTGTTGTCTTCATTTTCTGATGCTTTTGCGTGGGATTACTCAGATCTAAAAACATATGACACTAATATCATTCAGCATACTATCCCCATCAAACCAAATCAGAAGCCTTTTCGTCAAAAGTTGAGGAGAATCAATCCAAAGCTGCTGCCATCGATTGAAAAAGAGGTAAACAGGTTGTATAAGTTAGGAATCGTTGTGCCTATCCGATTTTCAGATTGGATATCAAATTTGGTGCCCGTGAGAAAGAAAACAGGTGAGATCCGTTTATGTATCGACTTCAGAAATTTGAATAAGGTATCATTAAAAGACAATTATCCACTGCCAAAAATGGACCATATATTGCAGAGAGTAGTTGGAGCATCAAGGATGTCACTACTCGACGGCTATTCAGGATACAATCAAATTTTAGTGCATGAAGATGATCGTGACAAGACTGCGTTCACCACTCCATGGGGAACGTTTCATTATGCAAAAATGCCGTTTGGTTTGAAGAATGCAGGTGCCACCTTTCAGCGTGCAATGGACATGGCTTTCGCCAACAGAAAGGATGTATTTTTGGTTGTTTACCTTGATGATTTAACTGTGTTTTCAAATTCTGATGAGGAACATTTATATCATTTGAAAGTTGTTTTCCAGAAGTGCAGAAAATATGGCATTTCGCTGAATCCGAAAAAGAGTCTTTTTGCCATGGATGAAGGCAAGCTCCTTGGCCACATCATATCGAAAGATGGCATCCGTGTTGAACATGCACGTGTTGAAGCCATCCAGCAGATTTAACAGCCCCGGAACAAGAAAGAAATACAGTCATTTAATGGTAAAATGAATTTTCTGCGTCGTTTCATTCCAAATCTTGCTGAGCATCTTAGAGAAATCACGAACATGCTGAAAAAGGACAGTCAGGTAAAGTGGACAGAAGAGGTGGTGAAATCATTCAATTTGGTAAAGATAGCTATTTCTTCAGCCCCTATTTTAATCAGCCTGGACTACACACAGGACTTCATTTTGTTTTCGTTTGCTTCTGAGCACACATTGGCAGCTGTTTTAATGCAGAAAAGGGATGGAGTTGAGAAGCCCATTTCTTTTTTCAGTCGGATTATAAGGGACAGAGCATTGAAATACAATATTATTGAGAAACAAGCACTTGCGTTGGTAAAGGCCTTGAAAGGCTTCCGTGTGTATATACTGCATTCCCACATTATAGCATATGTTCCTAACGCAGCAATTAAAGATGTTTTCGTACAGGCAGATCCAGAAGGAAGACGCGGTAAGTGGATCGCTGCGTTGTTAGAATACGATGTGGAGATTAAACCGACTAATCTGATCAAAGGACAAGGACTCGCCAAGCTCATGGCTGAAACAAATCTGCATGCTCTAGATATAAATTTGATCGCCGCCATGTCTGATGAAGATGAGGAGAGTACGTCAGTTCAGGTATCTGATATTTTTGTTTCTTCCCCTTGGTATGCTGACATCTTATACGTACTTCAGAATTTATCTCCACCTCCCGGGATGCCTAGAAATAAGAGTAGAACATTGAAGTTGAGAGCTGCAAAGTTTTGCATTCTAAATTCTGAATTGTATTGGAAAGACCCTGGTGGAATGTTGTTGAATTGTTTGGTAGAGGAGGAAGCCAAAAGAGTTTTAGAGGACTTTCATAGAGGAGACTGCGGCGACCATTTGTTTTGGAAAACCACAGCGAATAAGATTCTAAGGGCAGGTTAATATTGGCCTTCTTTTTTTTCAGATGTATACAAGGTTGTTAAGAATTGTCACGAATGCCAAATTTTCGAAGGGAAGCAGAAACTACAGCCTTTGCCTCTCAAACCAATTGAAGTTAGTGCACCATTCCAGTAGTGGGGATTGGATTTCATCGGGGAAATTCACCCAGCATCTTCCGGATAGCATAGATGGATATTGACAGCTACAGACTACTTCACAAAATGGATCGAGGCGATTCCCACTCGACAGGCCACGAATGTGGTAATTATCTCTTTTCTTGAAAAATATATTCTGTCACGTTTTGGGTGTCCTAGTAAGATAATCACAGATAATGCAGCGGCCTTCAAGTCTAAGAGGATGGTTAAATTTTTCTATAAGTACAATATCAGCTTGGGACATTCGACTGCCTACCATCCGCAAGGAAATGGCTTGGCAGAATCTTCAAATAAGTCCTTGGTAAATATCATTAAGAAATTGCTGGAAATCAACAAAAAGGGCTGGCACAAGAAATTAGTGAATGCACTGTGGGCTGATAGGGTAAGTCAGAAAAAGTCTATTGGCATGTCTCCTTTCGAGTTGGTGTACGGGATAGACATGGTTTTTCCTACTTCGCTTGCTATCCCGGTAGTCAAATTGCTTCAGGAAGCCGGTAGTGAGGAAGATCCCATGCAGCGGAGGATTAATCAGATGATTCATTTACAGCAGACACGGGAGGAGGTATTTCAAAATACTTTCAAGTTGCAGGAGCGCATAAAGAATATTTATGACAGGAAGGAAAAAACATATAAGTTTTAGCTAGATGAGGTAGTTTTGAAGTGGGATGCTCGGAATGAAGATAAGGGAAAGCACGACAAATTTGAAAACCTATGGAAGGGTCCTTTCAAGATAGCAGCGTATCGCGGTCAAAACGCCTTTCTTCTCAAGGAAATGAATGGAGATGATTGTCCTGGAGGGCCGATAAATGGTCGGCTGCTAAAGCGATATTACTTCTGAGTATTTTCTGCTGATTTCATCATCATTGTATATATCATTTTACTTCTGTTTTATTGCAAGTGTGTACTGATCTCTCATCTTCAGTCTGGGGCCCGGAGCGAAGGCTATAATTCTGGAGATGGAGGGTGGTTAGTTTGAAATTTTTCAGGTCAGTCTTTTCAGTTTTAGAGTCGAGTTATTTTTGGTCAAGTTTCAGTTGCTTTTCAGTCAAGTTTGCAGTCAATAAATGTATCAAAGGTTTTGTGTTATCTGTTGAAATAATGACTCCATCGCCCAATGGATGAAGGCACTGTCTGACTCCCCCAGAGATCTGCCGTTCTTGGCATCTCCTCGGAGCCACCATCCCCCATTGGAGCCAATGTTAGAGTCGGTCCTTACAGCCCTCCGTCAGAGATCTTTTCGCTTTTTGCATATCATTCTTAGGTGTCTCGCTCGTTCCACTTCGTTGCATTTCGCTAGGAGCATGCCATTGACTGACGAGGGGGTCTGGTTGTCTTGTGTTTCCTCATGCTTGTACCTGCAGGGCTGATTAAAATTCCTCAAAAATCACTGAAGTTCATGGTCATTGCATTCATGGTCATTAATGATTAGTTTCGTTAAAAGAGTATTTAGTCCTAGAGTCTAGGGTTTTCAAGTCCTTTGCATACATGTCATAAAAGCCCGCAGGCCATGAGGTTGGTTTCAAAAGATTTCTATTTCACGTTTTATTATCAAAAGCATTTAAAGACATTTCTAGTCCAAAACTCTGTTTTGGAACTAGAAATTGTCAATTTTCATTGTTTGTAATAATTGTATTTGTTTCACCATAAGAAGTTTCAAAGCAAGCCTCTGATCTTTTCCAAAGTCAAATGCCGGATCCCTGCAAAAACAACCAAGTATTATCAGTCCAAAACTCAGAAAAGCCAAAAGAAAAGCATTGTATTAAATGATCGAATGTCAAAGTGCCAAACATTATAAGAGTGGGTCATGGAGTAAATTTAAAATCAAATCTGATTTGATGAGATATTTTCTTCACATATAAATCATGGTAAACAAGTTCATTTGCATGAATCCTCAAGGCAGAAGTCGAGTTTGTGAAGTGGAGGGCCGAACACGTGTTTTGCAGAGTCGTGGACTGGATTGAAGGTGCGCGCTACCCATACAGGAGGCGCGCTACCCATATAAGGGGTGCTACGCATATAGCATCCCCAGCCCTTGCAAAAGAACACGGGCGCTACGCGTATGGTGCGCGCTATGCGTTGGGCAGGGGCACTACGCACACAGTCACAGAGCCAAATTTTTTTGCTCATGTGTCCGGTTTGATGTCATAACGGCTCCATGAACTTGCAAGTAGGTTTTTAATCATTGCTCAGTGATTTTTGAACAGGATTTTGGTGTTTTGAAGTAGGGAAATTAATGTATTTGATGTGGAGAGGTGAAACCCTATGTTCATGGAAGATTTATTCCTTAGGGTTTTAAATACATATTGATGGCTTTGTGAAGATTTTCCCAGTTGGTATGGTTGATATATATACCTACACATCTATTGTCAAAGTGTCATTGCCCTCACGCTCTCAGTTTATCATTTTACCATTGTTGTCATCATTATATTACCACTGTCAATGCTATTTGTTTCACTGTGGTCATTGTCACATTGTGTCCCATTTCCCATTGACAAACACAGTCTTATACTCATTCTCCCTTTTGACAAATTTTATCCAGCATTACAAAGGCTACACACTACATTTGCACTTGGTACTCATTTGTCAAATTCACTATCATCATAGCAGAAGCTACATTTTTTATGCCAATTACTAAAGCCAGGCTTACCATTGTAACTTATTTTCTTATGGTGTTTTGGCGCATATACAAACCATGTTGGGTTGTTCTAATACATTGAAACTTTTGACTTCACTACACCTATATCAGCATCCATATTGCAAACATCTTGTTTTCAAAGCCATGTCAAAGACAGATTCAGTTTATGAGCAGGAGTATGACAGTGATTCCACAGCAGAGGGTAATGTGTTACGGAGGTCTCACAAAGGTGGCAAAGGCGGTAAGCATCTCAGGGAAGAGCCTACTTCTTTGGCTCAATTGTAGGCTTGCCCGCTTGCAATGGATTGTTTTCAGCGTCAGTCATGTTTCCAATACTGTGAGATGATCTCACAAACCCAGCATCATCGTGAACTAGCTCGTCTATTTGTTCTACATTTACATGATGGCTGTGTAAACCTCGCCGGAGTAGATTTCATTCTGTCACCAGAGACTATTGCTCAGGCCACCGAGATACCAAATATAGGAGAGGAATGGAACAAACGTCAGCAGTTAGAGAAATTCCACTATGAGCCATACATCAAACCTGGGTTTATGAGGCACCTGAGCAGGGTTTTTCCTTTCAGATTCTTGAAGGATGAGTTTGCACCATTGATGAAACTCATCATTCGGTATTTCAGTTGCGAGGGCAGATTCTCGCGTCTCTATGCGTACCATGTCCGTTTGTTGATGCAATTCACGAGGGTACGTATGATGAACATTCCGTACTTCATGTATCGCAACATAGAGAGGATGGTGATTTTTGTACAGAAGAAGACCCCAGCACAGCAGCATAGGAGTATATATCATTACGCGCTGATCAAGATCGTAGTGGTACATCAGTTGACACAGCAGGGCATCACTTGGGAGGATTTCATCTCTCGTGACTTATTTACAGCACCACAGCCACTTCCCGAGGTAGTTCATGATGCGGGAGAGCCTTCACACCAGCCTAACATTCATGAGATCGAGCATATCAGCGCTCCATTGTATGTGACATTCCAGCGAGGCCACAGGGCCTTATTTGTAGCTACACGACGAGTATTATCTCCACCCGGGGTGGAAGGGGTCTCGTTGACTCCATCAGCAGAGCGAGTATTATCTCCACATGATGTGGAAGGGGTCTCGCCTTCTTCTTCAGCACAGGTACAGTTTCAGGACAGGGGAAAGAGGCCCATGCATGATGAGGGCCCATCAGGAGGCCGGGACACTGATTTCACGATCATTGATGTTGATGCGAGCTCTCCTAGCTCGAAACTGAAAGAGATCATCCAGGAGAAAAGGGCCGAGAATGACACGCTGAAAGAGAAATTGCAGAGGGCTCAGTGGGTGATAAACTACCTGGAGCAGCGTAACAAACAACTAGAGGATGAGCACGAACTTTATGAGCTGCGGCGAATCCGTGAAGATCGACAATTGGCCCGGAAGAGACCTAGCGACATGACACCAATTGATCGAGATTCTTGCCTCACACGTGTTAACATTCATTTGGAGAAGCTGATTGAAAAATCCAACAGAGACAAAGACATGCTTCGTCACATGAAAGGTCATTATTGGGCCCGCATGCACGTCTGCAAAGCAAGAATGAAGATTCTGAAGAGGAGGTTGAGCGAAGCACTAAAACGGCGGAAAAGGCCTGATCCACTCCGGATTTTGGCCGAGGCTTCGTTGACTGGGCATGATACATGATGGAGGGTCTTCGCTCCGAATTTGAGCAAATTCGGAGAAATTTTTGTCATTTTGAAATATTTTGGTCCAAAAACGGATTTTTCAGCTATACGAGTAGCGCGTCGACGTGCTCGCTTTTGTTCGGGACACTTGCTGAAGGAAAACTTTATATTTCTGGGTTTTTCATGGTAAGTTATGAATTCTCAAGCATTTCCGAATCATTTCATCAGGTTCTGGATGATCAAAAGGCCCAAAAACACCATGAAAACCACCTTGCTGCCACCTTTTGCACCAGCAGGAAGTACTTCTGGGAGAATGAAGTTTTGGAGGGGAAAATGAGCTCCAAATTGGGAAATTTTACTTGGGTTGGATAGCCAACATCCAGGGCTTTCCAACGAGCTATCATGAGCTCAATTTGGATGCCGGGAAGTGCCCCAACATCAGGCTGAAATGCGCGCTACGCGTATGGCTAAGGGGCGCTACGCATATGGATTTTTGGTCAATTTTTCACCTTCCAGCTCAGGATTTCGGCCAGTTGGGACCAGTTTTGTTTGTGGATGAAATTTTTGAGTTATCATGATGTAAATTGATGGTTTACATGTAACTTTGACTCACTTTTACCTCTTCTAGATGATTCACTCCTAAAAAAGTAAAAATCAGATGTAAGAATCAGTTTCCTCCCTTTTAGAGGCAAGTTGTTTAGATGCCTATATTCTAGTTCCTTGTTTAGAATTTGTTGGAACTGCTCCTAGAAGGAGGAATTCGACCCCTAGAGGTGTGGGAAGGGGTTAGGAGGTCTATATTATGTAATTTTTGAGACATTCTACAGGTTGGACTCTTGGGAAAGATTTTGGCACACTATTGTACATATTTTTCATATTTTGGCTAAGGAAAGATCAGAGGTTTTGCAGCACCTGTTGGGATTCTTGTGGCTTTCAGTTCTTGATGGTGTTTTCTCTCATTTTATTGTAAGTTATTTCATGTTTAATGTATTCCATTCCCTTCTTATGCTTCTGAAACTAAATGAATGAGTAAATGAGGTTGAATCCATTGATTTCAGTGCTCTGCCTTTGAATTCGTTTAGTTTTACATGTTTTCCCCTGTTTGAAGAGGATCCATGTTCTCCCTTGCCCTCTTCATCTCCTTGTCATTTTGATCCATCCATATATCCAATCAAAAGCATCAAAACTACTGCCTACCTCGCCCCAACTCGAATTCTGCAAAGATCTGGCCTTATCCCCGGACCCAAAATTGTTTTTTCCCATTTCTCCAACGAAAATCCAAAAAATTAAAATCAAACTTTCCTATCTCTTTACTAGCCTAAAATCAGTATTCATTATTCATTATAATTCATCTCAACCCCTTTGAAAATCCTTTTCCGAGATAGACCCGGAGAGAGCCCTCTCCTGTCCTCGTAGGGCTAGCTACGAGGCTGAGCGTGGTTTGATGTAGCCTTGAGTTTTACCTTATTTCAGCCTAAGGTAGATTTGAGTGCTAACAACAAGAAATCACACATTTGCAGATAGCCCAAAAGACTACAAAGAAAAAAACAAAAGAAAATAAACACGAAGAAAATATTTTTTTTCTCTTTTAAAGATCTAAAAAATTAAGAAGTTTAGAAAGGGTAAACAAACAAAGCTTTCAAGACCAAAAACATGAAAAAGAATCAAATCCCACTAGTCACCAATGATCACAAAGATAAAATACTAGAGAGAAATATGATATTTAATCACTTGATATGATTTGGCGAGAAAGATACAAAAGACCCTGGAAATCCGAAAGATTCCATAGAACTAAAATCTCTCATTCATCCACGAATGACAAACCCCTTTTGAAAACAAGAAAGAGAAAGAAAAAATAAGCCAACCTCTAGGCTGAAAAAGAAGCAAATCAAATATTGGATTATCAACAAGTTTAAGAGAAACAAGGCTCGTTCCATAGGCATAGAATAACCAAACACTTCATAAAGAAGATATGGAAACCATATTCAAACACAAAAAGCTTCAAAGACTACAATAACTAGGTTGACATAGGATTTTATCAAGATGAATGATACCAACAAAAACAGACATCAAGATGATTCCAAGTTTCATAAACATCAAGAAATCATAAAAAAACTTGGTCAAGCCCTAAAAAAAAGCCAGAAATGAAAAAAAAATATTTTTTAGATCTGTATGTGATTGTTTAAATACAATTTCACGTGTATACATATCTGTGTATGAAGAAACATGTGTGTATGCAATATTCTTTGGAAGAAACATCATATATACACAATTGTATATAATAAAAAATGCGTATAAATGGAAAACTAAGGAAAAATAAAAATAAAGGCCCAAATACAAAAGATCAGGTTGAATGACAAAATTACTTAAGACTCGGGAAGGATGGAAAAACCAAGAAACAACAAACTAACCTAGATCAAATAAAACAACCCTTCTAGGAAATACTTGATGGTATTCCCTAGCAGAGTTGCCAATTTTATTGTCGGTGAAAATTTACCTAAGGAAAGGGTTGAAAGCCTTAATAGAGCAGAACGGGATAGTAAAAAAATATCACTCGAGCAAGCATGCCAAACATTCAAATTTTCAAAGTTGTATTTGGAAACATACCTGGAGGTCCTATGTTTGATGATGTTCCCGTAGGGTCCAAACCCTCTACTTCCTCCAAGATGTGCAGACCTGCAAGTCATTCAGATAAGCATATACATAATAGAAATTTCAATGTGCATACATAAAAATATGTCAGATCATCACATATAAACATATAAGCTATCATTCATGAGATAAAAACATATTATGAACAAGACATGAGCTTCCTTATTGATTAAACAAATTAAGTGCAGGAAATGTACAACCTGATCTAGGCCAAAAGCATTGATGAAGCCTTCCTATGGATCCGTCCAGCCCAATCCATCAAGATAACTTCTCTAATAAGTGTAAGGAGATGATATATATGGATGATGAACATATATGCAAAGGAAACTAAGGTTTCCTAGAGACTGGAAGTATAGGAGGCATGGGAAAAGGAGTCTTGATCTAGGAGAAATTGGATATAATGTCGATATCCCTTCTCTTTTTGTAATTAGGCATGTTAGCCACCTATGAATTTTTTGACAAGCAAAGAGGTGGCTAAAATGTTTTTGAGCTTTCAAGAAATACATTTCCTCTGAAAACATATCATTCTTGAAGCCTTCTTGTGTCTTTTTCCCTTTGAACAATCTTCACTGCTGTTTCCATTAAAAATCCCTGATGTTTTGAAAAGAAGAATGCTTCAAAAAGGCCTCCATTTTCCCATTTTGTCCCCTGCAAGCTTCATTTTTCATCCCTTTTTCCTTTGCAAAGTTCCTCTAAAAATCCCTTCATTAACCCTCTAAATCTCCCAAAAACCCTTTTTTAAACCTTATAACTTCCCTTAGCTGGTTTAAAACCCCTTATTCCCTCTACCGGAACCCTCCTTTTGGCCTTAAAAAGCACTAAATTTAGGCCAAAAATCCCCTTTTTTACATTACAGGCCTAAGCCCCTTTTGGCCTAGCCCCTAACCACTTCCCCACATATGAATCACGCCCAGGACTAGGTGCTAAAGCCCCGGGCGCTTATCACAATCGGAGCCTTTGTTTAACCCTTTTCCCTTTGTTAATTGAAATTTCCCGATGCGATGGTCTTTGTTCTATTCGACCGCGGGCTCGATCTGAGCCATTGATCTTTTAAGATCTGACGGTCAGTGCTAATTCCATTGTGCACCCGTCACCTCTCCCCTTTCACCCCTCCAACTGAATGTGGACCGTCGATTTGGTTCCAGATTGGACGGCTGGCACGTAATCTCATCGCGCAGACCCAAGCATCCCCACTTTCTGTCTTCCCCGATTGGCGATCTCTGATCCAATCGCGATTGTCGATCTCACCTTTGATCTGACGGTCCAGCGCTAATCGCAACATCAGACCATCGGAGATTTGGCCCCCTGCCTTTCTCCGATGCGATTGGATCTCTGTTGTCCATTCCTTTAGATCTGACGGCGCTCGTTCATCCTGCCCATTCACTTCCCCCTTTTGCCTTCCGCTCTATCTTTAAATCTGGACCATCTATCATATAGATCCTATGGCCATAATCTAACCCGATGGCCCAAATAATCTCCGCTCTTACCTTCAATCATGACCGTCCATCCACATAATCCAACGGTCCGCAGTGAACCCGATGGCCCACTTCTGCCTGTGCACCTTCCCATATCACACTCGCTCCTCCACCATCAGATTTAGCCGCCCATCATCCAACGACTTACAAACATATCACGTTATTTTTATGCCCGAAAGTTAATGTTCAGAAATCACGCGATATGGGTGGTTTTGTTTTGCCACGCGTCAAGCAGCTGGGCATATCGCGTTTTTTGTTGAAGATTTTCAAAACCACCCTCGAGCCGCGCGACACCGACGGTTTTCCCACTAATACCACCTCGCCCTCCACCTGCCGGGTCCCACCACTAAAGGCCCCAATTTCATATATTTTGCCCCATTTCCTTTGTAAATCGGCCAAACATTAAACCTTTATGTTTTACACTAAAGGCCTTTTTATCCGCCTAGCTCCTCTAAACAACTCCGTCAGCCAATCCTGACCGTTGATCACCGGTGCCTTATCTAATCGGACGAGCTGGAACCATTTTCACACCAAACCTTCATTATCCCTGTTTCTTCCCATTTCACATGTTTTTCATCAGTTTTCCGCTACATACCCCATTTCCGCCACCATTCCACAAGCCTCCACAACAATCTTACACCACTCCCCTAGATTTCTATAACAGGTTTATTGCATTGTGCAGGGTTTACAGAGTGGTATATGCATTCCGTCTCTATAGTCACAGCCACTATGACTGAGAGCGCAGAAATATCATCATAGTAGCGGCAAAGTGTATCAGCAGAGACAGATTGAAGGGATTAAAGCTTATTATTGAAGATTAACTGCTTTGATCCAATGATTAAAGGAAGAAGACATAGATGAAGATCATGAAGATGATTAAGAGGCCTAATAAGGCCTAAAGCACACAAAAATTCATATCTGTGTTTTAATAATAGCAGAACGTATTTTCTCAGAAAGGACACCTTCCTACAGCGTTCTCCATGCCTCCTTGAGCCCTTAAAAGTCATTACACTGATAGAAGCTTCTAAAGAACTGTCAGGACAACAGATTATGGAATTATGGAGACCTGCAGACTTTCTATCCCAGTTGCTTATTCCAGAAGGCAATATAGAGTACCGAACAACCAGAAAGGACTTCAAAGAAACATTTGAGGCTATTGTCAGTCTGACAGGACTTCTGAACCAGACTACAGGGTACACGCAGTCAACGAAGAAACATTAAGTAGACTGGGAACGAAGATTTCCTCCACTCTGTCTTAATGAATCAATTAAATGTACATCTACTACCACAATTACTCATTCTCCTATCAGAACCCCTGTAGAACATATTGTAAAGGTTGTTGTTGTTAGTTGTAGGGATTCATTCGATTGTTAGAACAGTTATTGGGGGAAGTAGCTAAGTAGTTTGTAGTTTAGTAGGTTGGGAGGAGAAAGTTTGGACTGTAACAGCCATTGAGCTCAAAGTATGTGACTGGTTTTGCACATCAATTGAAAAAGAAAATTTCACAGGATCCTGGTCTATATTACAGGTGATGTTTCTCTTACTGCAATTGTCTCATTACATTATTCATGTTGTCCATTTATTCTCTGATAAGAATTAGTAAATCAGGCTTAGGATATACCCTTGCATGACACCTTAATGCCCACTGCTCTTCTTATCTTTTATGTTTTCTGCTGATAGTGAATCTAAGAACAAATTCATGTAATTTAACCAGTCAAAGATGTTGGTCTAGCCCATGCTTACTGATGTTATAATTCGGGGTTTGTTGCTTAGATGTTCTTGTTGGGTTTAAGCTGGAAGAATTTGGATACCGGGGATTTAGTGTAAGCCATGTCCACTGGGGTCCTTTTCCAACAGATTGGCCTTTCTAAGATCTCTTGAGATGGTGTCAAAAGCATTGAAGGTTAAAATTCCTTCTCTAATCTTAGGCCTTGCTCTATGTTAAATCTCAACTTGGTTTTCCTTGAGAGTATGATGAAAGTAGGCCTAGAGTTAAATGACCTCTGACCTGATCTTAAGCTACCCTTTGTGTTTTCATTGAGAGTTTCCTTTGAGTATGTCAAATCAGGTCTGGATTTAAATGATATATGACCTGATCTCCAGACTGCAATTGGGTTTCTTTCTTTCTTTCACCTTCACTCCTTAATTTTCCATTCCACCATCTATCTAAAAGATCCTTTAGTATAGATGACTTTCCCTATGGAGAGCCTTGGTTAGTTGTTATGCAAGTAATCCCCTTTCATGACTCTATAGCCCAATGGATTGACACTTTCTTGACTTATCTTCTTTTGCCAAAACATCCTGCTGCTTTGTTCCTTTCATTCCATAACATTCTTAGTTAATGATCTTCGACCAACCCAACAACCAAATCATTTAAAAAACCCCTTGTGCTTCATACCTAGCCTAATACCTCATTTTGAGCTTCAAAGATATATACCATTCTTTGCATTTATAGAGAGATCCCTCTCTGGATCCAGGAGGGCTATATCCTAGGATCCCAAAGTGGTTTTGATGTTGTCTAGTCTTTTGGTCTTGCCATTCTGGCCAAAACACTGGAACCCAAACAAGGCATACCCAAGGGGTGTATATATTCAACCTCAAATTGGTTATTTCAGCTAGGCAACGGGCTCCTATAGGTGGGTTCTTGGTATATACTTAATTGTAGGAAAATTATTGCTTTGTATTTTAGTTGAGAAACCATAAACCCTAAACCTAAAGTATGTAATATATCAATGTAAAACTTAAAATTACCTTGGGTATTAATTTGTAAGAACAAAATACTGAGTTTTATGATTATACTAAATGGTTTATTTCACACTGAAATGTTTTTACACAGAAGTCGTTTCAAATTTATATACAACAAATATGGTTACAAAAGTCATTTCAAATTTATATACAACAAATATGGTTACAAAAGTCATTTCAAATTTATATACAACAAATGTGGTTAGGTTATTTGTTTGGATTTTACCTTATATATTAAGAATAATTTATGAACATGAATGTGTTAGGGTCTCGTGATTTGGCTGATTGGTAAGCCAAATGACAGTGTAACATCAAACCAATCTTTAAAGCCCAAGGACCTAGCCTTCCTGGACTCAGAGAGGGCTCTCTCTATTTGTGTAAGGGATATCTGTGTGTTTGCTTATTGTGTTCTGTTTTTAGGCTGGTTATGAAGTAGGTTTTTTGGTTTTGGTTTTTAGTTTGTGAGGGATGAAACTGATCAAAGATATAAGATAGGTAAAAAGATGTTAGATCAACTGGGCTATGGGGTTGAAAAGGTCAAGAAAGCTATCAGATGGTGATACAAGGTTGTTGAAGGGCCGATTTGATTCGAGGTAGAAAGGATCTTTGGGAAAAATGGAGTAAGGTGGACATCAAGTATGTGAAAAACAAAGGATTTCAAGCATAACTAGTTTAATAGCTGACATAAACATGGTAGGGCAAACCATTGATCATGATAAATGTAACTATAAGCTAATCAATACATAGAAATAAAGATTCAAGCCATGCATAGAGATATATAACTATATAACTTTGGGAAATGGCTATCAGACTTTGGGGAAATACACTTAAGACAGAAAAACAACTCAAATCACTATGCCAGAACGCCTAAACACAGTACTTCAAGTTATTGGGCACTTTGAAAACAAGATTGCATAGTCTTAGACAAAGGGCAAGATCAGAACAAGACCTCCTTGGTTCAACAAATGACAATCTAATCAGTCAAAGAGAAATTTCATAGATGGAGCTATGGCTAGCCATGAGTAAGCAGGGCATACCGTAAATCATACTTAGCATGCATAAAACCATGAATGAAACAAGCAAGAATATCCTTAAGTTATTAAAGAGCAATCAAGAATTCTTTAATGTGACTAAGAATGAAGAAAACATGGAAGCTATGAAGAAATAGGAAATTTGAGGTGCCTCCAAGGGCATGTCTCAAATTTTTTCTCTACTGTCCTATAGCAAGCAAGAACATGGATTTATGAATGAAAACTAAGAAACAAAACAAAGAGAGAGACACTATACCATTCTACCAAGTCATGGAATCCAACAACAATCCTCTTTCATCATCCAAGAACATCCAAGAAACTATCCAAAAGCATGAGACAAGTATTTCTTCCAAAGCTTATATGACCATATATTGCTTCTATTCATCAATTTCAGCCTTGTTTACAATGAAAGCCTTTGGAATATATAGGCCTAAGTGAGGAAAACCTCTTAGTTCAACTTGCAATCTCATTGGCCTATCCAAAATATCTTATTTTGTCCTTGAGGCTTTGCAAAGCCCAAGGCACAAAATATCTCATAAAATATCTAAAAAATGCTAAAAGAGGGAAATAAATTGACTTTTCATAACTTCTCATGTACAAAAATAGCTAAACGCACATGAGGAAAAAGTAGTTTTGAAAGGTTCAATTTTTACAAAAATACTCAAAAAATATATCAGCAAAAGGTCCCCTGACTTGCTAGAAACTTTTGGAAGCCTTCCTGATGTCGAAATGAGGCTCATGATAGCTCGTTGGAAATATATGAGTGTCTAATTTCTGAAAATGTTCATTTTTCTCCCAACAGACCACTGGAAGTCCTCCAAAAATAGGCCTGTGTGTAAAAACCCAAAAAATAAGCCTTGCTGATAAACCGGGCAAAGTGTAGAAAAAGAGAGCATTTTTCACCATTTTGGGGGAGAAAATGATCTCAAAATGTCCTGAAAATTGCTGAGTATGTGCTCATGAAATTATGGCATTCAATGATACCATTCTCATCCTTTGATGATTCCCCAAACTGAAATGGTGATGCCCATGAGTTTTGGCCAAAAACCCAAAAATGACAAAAAACCAAAATATGTCGAATTTCACCCAAACTTGGCGAGCATGACCCTTAAGGGTTTTTAGCAACATGTTGTGAAGCAGAGGCCAAGATTTGGAGTCTTGAGGTGTGTTTCCTCAATTTTTGTGTCGGGCGCTTCCCTTTGGCCTCCTTGAGTTTTTCTTGAGCAGCCTTCAACTTCCACCGGGCAAACTGATTTAGCTTTTTATAATGCCCCTTCATCCTCCGTTGAAGGTCTAAGTCCTTGTTTTCCTTCTCCAATTTCCTCTCCAAGTGATAATTAACTCTCTCAAGCCATGCCTCCCGATTTTTCTCTATCTCTTGTTCGAACAATGCAGTGAAAGGGGTGCATTGGAGAAGGGCATTTTCTTCTTCTTTTTGCTTCTCAAGGGCCTTTTTAAGCCCCATGGTTCTTGGTCTCTTTTGCCTAGGCTGATCTTTGCCTTCACTTTCATCGAAATCACCCATGAGTTCTTCCAACCTCACTTGTGATTTGGAGGCCTCCTTCTTGTATTTGATTGCATGTGTTTCATAAACAACCATATGGACACTCATCTGCTTGTTTTGAATTTGCAAAAAATTTATTGAAATTCCTAGCTCTATGAAGATCATCCTTAAAGGCATCAATTTGGCTTTCTCTATGGATCAAGAGCTTTTCAAGGATCTGGGCTTCATTATCACTATCATCACTTTGGATTTGGATGATGTCGAATTCCCTTTCCTGTTCATGACTGCCTTCTTCCTTGCCCTTCCCTTTTCTTTGGGTGGCTCTTCTGGTACTCTTCCTCTTAAGCAATTCGACCATGGGCTTCTTTGGAAATTTTCCCTTACTTCAGAGGCCCCTAGTCACATTTGGAGTTACGACTCTAGGCACCCTTTTCTTTGTTGTCCAGGGCTTGGCCACTTTTGGAGAAGAGAGCATGGCCCCTTGCCTCGGAGAGGCAGCTAGCACATGCTCCATGGGCTCTTTACCCTTGTCACTTTTCCCTTCATTTTTTCCAATGTCTTGGCTCTCTTCAAGGATGTATAGGCTGTATTTTTGCATCTCCCTCTAAGGGTTGTCCTCCTCATTGTGCTGCAACTTTTTATCCTACTGCCCCTCTTCTTTTTGAGTTTGTTGTTCCTCTTGAGGAGGCTACTATTCTTCACCCTGAGTTTTTCCCTGCTCATACTGTTGTAGCTGCTGTGTGTCATCTTTTGGCTGCCCCTGTTCATCACTTTCATGTTGCTCCTGTTCATCATCTTTTGGCTGCCCCTGTTCATCTCCCCTTTTTCCCTTTTTCATCATCCTCATGCTACTGTGTATCATACTGTGGCTGCTCACCCTCATCATAAGTCTGCTGTGTATCATCAAAACTCTGCTCACCCTCACTGTGATGCTGCTATTCAGCACTTTCTTCTTCATCCCCTTGCTGCTGCTCATCATCACTTTCCTCTTCCTACTCATGTCCTTCTTCCTCCTCATTGTCACTCTCTTCTCCTTCTTCAGGCTCCTTGGTTTGTTATGTGGTAAACTTGAAATTTTTGGGAATAGGTCTGCTAGAAGAAGGCGAGGGATGATGAGTAGGAGGTGTAGGGGATGTATGGACTGGAGGGACAGTGGAGAAATCCGGATGAGTGATGAAAGTATCCCAAGAGACCTCCCTCTTTTCAAGTTGATGAAGAATTATGACTTTGATGAGAGAGTGATGGAAGAGGCAGGCTATTTTCTGTGAAGGAGGCTTCTTTTGAACAGTGGAGGCCATTTTCTCAATGCTCTTGTGTAAGAAGAAAGGAATATTTAGCAATCTGGCCCTAGTGAAATGCATGAGCAGTCGAATGTGATATGCATAAACTCGGGAGAATATTCCCTCACAAGTGAAGTATTTCATGATGATCTTCATGAGGGGGGTGTAACTGGCCAAAATATATGAGAAAGGGAAAATAGAAGGACATGAATCTTTGTGCTCAGGCTTTAGAAAGGGCTTGTAATATTCTGAGTCCAAATGGCTTTGTTTAAACCACTTTTCCCCAATATAGGGGATTTTAGTGGCCTTGGAGATGGACCTTGGAGAGAAATTGAAGTCAAGGCCTGCCAGCTGGAAATGCTTGTCTCGAAACCTCAAAGCGCAAAGGTGTGTCAAAGGAGAAAAGCTCTTCACCTCTTGCACCCTTTGACAAAAATCTAAACACCCGACCTCATGGAAATTTAACAAGAATGACGGGTGGGAATTCACCTCTTCAGTGGATGTAGGCTCAAATCTCTTATGCAAGCCACTCCTACTGTCCTGCCTGGGGGGCATCTTGTTCTGGATGCTCTCTGCAAAACTAAACTACCTCAAATGGTTTTTTAAAATTTTCTCTCAAACACAACTCTGTCTTTTTTGTCAATCACTGTTTGATCAAGGTAAATTTGCCTCAAATGCTGTGTGAAATGTTTCTGTGATATCAGGTCTCTGCTCCTTCCAAAACATTGCTTTTCCCCTTTTGTATTCCACTCAACAAGTAAGTTATAATAATATTTACACAGTCAAATAAAAGGTACACACAGTCAAATGATCACTATGTTTGGGTAAGGTTCCAAAGCTCTTTGTGTTTTGATAAAAATAAGACAGCCTTGCATTTAGACAAAGGCAAAAAAACTCCTCCCAATCAAAAATACCTTCCTTGTCTTCACTATTTCTCACACACAGGTAAACAAGAACACCTCCAAACTGATTTAATAGCTTCACTCACTAAATTATGTTTTCATGGAACAAAGGAGGAAACATTGGTCTTTTGCTTTTTACCACACAGAGATGGACTTTTGAAATGACAAAGCACTTATACAATGATCACTGTTGTTGAAATTAGGCCCACTGTTTCACTTTTCAAACACTGTGTTTCTCCCTTTAAACACTGCCTCCACCTTTTAACACTATTTTGAGGGCAGTTTATTAGGGCTTTTGACATCAATAAAAACCCACCATTTTCACTATGTCAGTGTTGGGAAATCACAGCCACTGCAAGCTCGGATCTTTAAACAAAAATATCAACCCTCCTTACCACTGTTTTTTCCACTACATACAGCTGACAGAGTTTATGGTTTGTGGTAAAGCAGTTAGGATACCCTTAATGCTTGACAACCCCACTAAAACATTGTTTATTTTGTCTTTCAGGGAGTGTGATGTTTTAGCACTTTTTTAGAGAAGTTTAGGCTCTTTGAAGCTAAAATTAACACTTCACTCTCGACCAACTGTAACTTTCTTCAAAATATTCACTCAAATTACCTTGATTTACACCAAGACTTTCACTGTTTCAAACACCATCTAGCAGCTTGATCATAGCAAGTAGGTAAATGAAAATACCTTTGAAAATGGATGGCAGCCCTTTGGTTGAGGAATTGAGCAACTTTGAGACTCGTTGGAGGTGCTTTGAGTGTCAAAACATGCACGACACATTTGAAATGAGAAGGCGCCGTGCACAGAAAGGTTGTCAGGTCGCTGACAGGCAGTCGTGACCGGTGCCTACAGGCGCGTCGCGCGCTGCTACAGGCGCGCCTCACGACTGTGTAACCCCTTTGTAAAATTTCGCCTGAACGCGCCACGCGTTTCTACAGGCATGCCACGCAATCTCCAAGCCTGAAAACTCTGTGAATTTTCCCGAAAATTTCTTCTTCGGTCTCGTGGACATCAAAAGGGGAGTGTTGCTTTGTGTTTTCAGAATTTTAAAAGGGCTTGCAATGGTCTCTTTATCCTCCTTTGAATGTGAACAAGTTAATACCTCTTTGTGATTACTTTTGTGAGGGTTTGTTTTGTAAGTCCTCTTTTTGAAAAGAAGGTGTTGGTTGTGAAATAAAAAATGAACCCAAATCTTATCATTCGTGTTTTTTTTTCAAAATAAAACAAACACAAACTCGACCAGGCCTTTTGAAAAACTTTGGGTGACTGTTTTTGGAGGTATTTTCTTGTGATCCTTTTTTATCGTGAGAAAACCAATTTGAAGGCTAATCATCACTCGGTGTTTTTCTTATTGAAAAGGAAGACCAATGATTTATGAAGCATCTTTTGCCATCTTGCAAGGAGATGACTTATCTCTTTAAAACTTGATTGACAGTTTCTGTTCCTTATGATTATATCTGCTTGTTAGAGGGAACCTGGCTCAAATCCATATAGGGACTGTATATGTATTCTCCAAATGATGCTTCTCTTTGACTATGAGTGAGGGCTAGTTGTATTCACCTAGGCTTTATCATCCTCTATCCATCAAAAGGGAAATTTTTTCAAAAATCTTTCCTTTACTCAAAATGCAATAGCGAGGTATCTTTGACCTCTTTTTATAAGGAGCAAGCCTTCATTTGTAGCAGTGGCATGCTTCAATGGTTTTGAATGTTGTTCCAGAACTTGAAACACGTGCCATAATCCTTCTTTTGAAAAACAATCATCGCTCTTTGGCCTGTGTCTAACCCAGCTGATTTCAACTACTTTTCAACTCTGTTTTGTTTAAAGGAACAAAGACTAAATGTCAAGCCTGTTTATCAAGGAGATGGGTTTTTGTAACTTTTTAAGGAAATTACACCCCTTAGCAAAGTTTTTACATTTCTTGGCTCCAGACTGCCTTTGAAAGGAATCTATGATAGGAGTTAAGTCAGCTTCTTTGATAGTTATAGTACTCATGCTTTCCCTTTGTTTTTGACATCATTGCTCTGTTCAGAAGCCTTCAACTATCTCCTACTGTTCTTACAATTTGTTTCTCAGTCAGTGAAAACCCTATAATCAATCACTGCTCTAGCCCTCTGCTTATAGATGAAGGAGGCCTACTTTTACAAATGCCTGGTTTCCTTTCAACCTCTGTCTCAACCAAATGAAGAATGTTTGATGAACATACTGATAGTAGTTTCCCTTTTACATGATGGTAGAAGTTAGTTTGAGCCCAAGACTGTTTGACTCCTTTGGCCATCTGCTCAATAATATTTCTTCATTGATGATCAACCCATTAGCTTCATATTGTAACTCAATAACAATGGAGCTTATGCAAACAATCTTTGAAAAGCACCACTGCTTTGCCTCTACCTTAAACATCATTTTTATTCAGAAACCCTTAGTTATTGTCTCTCTGTATCCCAAAAATTTGCCTTACAGTCATTGTAAATTCTAAAAATCAAACTTTACCCTTGGCCCTCTGCTTATAGATGAAGGAGGCGCTCTCAGTCTTCAATCCCTCTACTTATAGATGAAGGAGGTTTTTCAGTCATGCCATTTTATCAGCTTTTAACAGTGTTATTTTTCCTTTCACTATCTTTTCATGCTTTGATTGTGATCATAGGAGTTTAAAGAAACAACTCTCTGCCCTGTAGCTACATTCCAGGCTAAAAATCACATGAGAAGCAGATGTCTTCCCATGTGGAGCCAAATACTGTCTTCTGGGATGCTGGTATACTTCTGTTCTTGAAAGATCCATTAAAACATTGTAAAACCACCTAAAATCAGTTTGACCTATGGTACATGTATTGCTGAGACTTGAGGGTTTATTAGTGGCGCGACTTAAGGGTATAACCAACCTTATTTGCAGAATAGGAAGTTCTGTTATGACTGGTTTGTAGCAGATAGAGGTTCTTTGGCTTTAGAATAGTTCGCCGAGGGAGGAATGCCTAGAGTGCCACTACCTAACTTAGGGGAGACTTCTTTGGATAGATTTGGATTGTTTTCTTTGGAGTTGATGGACAAGCTAGTATGGCTGAGGCTAGATAGGGCCTGATAATGAGGTTTCATCTCATCATGGACAGATTTAAAAGGTAGGAGGGCAAAAAATGTTTATGGGTGTTTTCCATCTGGCAAATTTGTCAAAATTTTTAGATCAATTGCTAGAAAACTTGGCTGTTATAACTAGTCATCACCAACAAGTGAAAAATACTGATCACTAACAGAATGTATCACATGGAAACCTAATCAACAACCCAAAATCACGTGGAATCATAATTATTATTATTATATTATTTACAATATTATTATTTACTAAAATGGAGTGGGCACCTGAAAATCAAGCAATCACGAAGAAGTTTAGCAAAATCGAGCAGATAAAACCTAGTTAATCCAATGATGAATTGTAATTGTTCTATTAATTTATTTTTTAGTTTTTTATTTATATGATTATTTTTGTTTTTTATTTAGGCCGACATTAATTTGTATTGAGTAAATATTTATTTTATTGGACACATGTCAACTTTGTGTTGAGAACAAAAGAGATTACACATCGCCCTCATTGTACTATGTCACCTAAGAACTGATCTCTAGAGGGAATCTGCTTCCTAAATATTCAACCAAAGGCCTTTCCAAAGAGTGGAGAACAAAAAATCCTCCAAAAAAAATTTTGTACATAAATGGCCATATAGTTTAGAGGAATCCAAGAAGGTCCATGCAACACAACTATTAAATCCTCCCTCTTCCTTTGTGGCAGATAAAAAATTAATTAAATGAAAACCCCTTGAAGGAACCTCATAAGACAACTTGGTCAAACCCCCAAAATCATAAAATGGTTGCATAAACCAACCAATGATAAAAGAGAATGAAAAATACAAAAGAGATAACACAAGCTAGTAAAATCACAACCCATGGACATAAATAATGGGAGGAGAACAAAATGTAGATTACAACATACCCTACCATACAAATTAGAGTGCCCTACACCACCATATATTTCGTGCCAATTTAGGTATCCTATATGATTCTCAAAGGCTAACGAATCCCTAACATGTAGGTATTGTTTATGTCAAGGAAACCCACAGAGAATGCTTAATCCAACAATTCCCAATAGAACATACCCTCTCTCAAGAGGTATGGACAGCGGAATCTCATGCAACAAATGGTGTTTATGTTGGGTGTGGAGCCTAATTATCTTCTTGATTCAAAGGTATTGTTTCTGTCATGTTTGGATCCTAGTCCTTGACTGGGGATATGGGGGGATTGCCTCCCCACTACTGTTGCATGGGGGGGAGGTGGGGGGGGGGGGTTGGGGGCGAAGTGGAAATCTCCTTGTAAAATATTGTAATTTTGTAGTTAATATGGATCGTTCATTAGGAAAAATATATTATGGTATAAGTTATGTTAATTCAAGAAACCTTATATTTATATAAGGGAATTATATTGCAACTGTGTATTATTCGGTGAAATAAAGAGAGGAGACAGTGTCTGAGAGAAGAGGAAGTTACACCATATGTCCTGTAGGTTGCATTCCTTTAGTTTGCTGGATAAAATAAAATAAAGGACTAGTTGTTTCTCCATAGACGTAGCCTATATTGGGTGAACCAAATATATATGCGCTTCTCTTGTTTTATTATTTTTTGTATCTTGTAATATTGTTGTTTCATTACTTTATTATTCAATTCCTAATAGTTTATTCACTTTGAGCTACTAGGATATATGCAAAATACCATCACATGCTTCAAATTTTCACCATATTTTGAACAAATATTCCATTTTCTATCATCAAAGTCATCATATAACATTCCTACACTTCATTCGACCTTAGAAGAGCCAAGATGGGAGCATGTTGATGGGCTTCCCCTCGAGTGATAGAATCAACAATATGCACAAAGAACCAAAATCTAACAGAAGAAACCTCTAGGACTATCATGCCCTTCTTGGCACCATATGTGGGAAACAGAAGCAATGCCATTGACATACCCCTGTAAGTGAAGTGAGCAGATAATGTTAGGAGAAAGTACATAGAATACAAGCTAACCATACTAATGTTTTCTTACAATGCATGTATTGAGGGATACAACATTTTCAAATTCCATATAACCATGATTTTGGGAATATAATATCAGCTAATAACCCAATTAACTATAATATTCCCCTTGATATTAGTATATTTTTTTGATAGATCATCCACCTTCATGTTTTTATCTCTCAAAATATAGAGCATTAAGTGAAGTGATACCTTTTTTAGTAAAATGATATATTCTTCTGAAGATATTTCGAGCTTTAGACCCTTAAAATAAGATCTTTCCATGAGGTGCTAAAGGATAATCATAAAATATACCATGATTGTCAAGTTTCTTATGCCCATCGTGGAAATCTGTCTGAGCCCTTGAAATAGAGCATATGCATCTGCTTGGTTATTAGAAGTGTGTCATAGTCCCAAGAATAAGACTATTCATTTTTTTCTCTAGGAAAAAAGACCTACCCCACACCATCTCACTCCTACCCGAGTCTTGTCACACATTATTTACTAAATAATGTAAATAACATAAAAATTAAGTAAATCATTATTATTAAATCATTATGAAATTTAAAAATATATTTTATGATTAATTATTCTATAAATCATAAACTAAATTTAAATTTTTAATTATAAAATGTTTATAAATTTATGAAATTTGCATATTTCTTCTCATCAATACAAACTTAAACAAAAAAAAATCTAGAATATGAATTAAAAAGTGAAAATATTTTAATTGAAATTAATAAAAAAAAATCCCTAAGGGTGAGCTCAATCGGTCAAGTTCCTGTCGTTAAAGCACCTTTCCAATAGGAGGTCATGGGGTCAATTCTCCTCGAATATCTTTGCGTTATGCTTGGCTAATGAGTGAACGTGAAGTCATCCTTTCAGGTAGATCTACCCATATAGTTTTTGTGGATGTAGTAGCCACCAATCTCTAGTGTCCATGAACCACACATAAAAAAAAAAAAACAAAAACAAAAACCAAAACCAACCATGCAACCTTTTTCCAAACTATTTATAATCAGTTAAAGATATACATTGGATTTATTAGGCATTATTATCAGGAGAGACATGTCTCTTTAAGTTTTCAAGTATATTAGAAATGATATCCATGCCTTTTTGTAAAGATTGGTGATCATATTTTTCTTGCCGCTTGTTTGTTATATATATATATATATATATTGATAAAAATTATTTATTTATTTTTATCAATTTTGTATATTTTATTTTTTATAATGTTCAAAATTGAAATTAATAATGCATGAAAATCATTAACCAAAAGTGAAAATCACGCTAGGGTTAGGGTTTGATTGTGCATAATTTATACAACCCTTGATTTTTGTTAGCTTCCACCTTCATGTAGATTTCATATTAGATTTGGTAACTATATCCTTTGTTGATTTTTATAGATTTAATGAATTCCCGTGTGGGGAGGGGCATGATTCCCTCCTACATAAAATAAATGACTAGAGAAAAAAAGTCAAATGTTGCAGTTCCTGTTGCTAATAATGTAAAATGAAATAATTAGGAGAAGGATATGTTGGGAGCTCAATGAAAATCACATTTCAAGAGAATATGTTTGCCTTGAGTTGAAAAATACCTTAAATATCATGTCTAGCCTAATAAATTGGAACGTTACATACAATATATGGAAGATCATTCCCTCATCTTGAAATCTATTGGGATATGGCCCTTTAAGAGAGACCTACTGAAATGGCTCTAAGTCAAATGGAAACCAAAAGGCCACAATGATATAGAACTAGGGGTTAAAGGCTTCTTTATATTTATTTTCTATAGTTTGGAAGATTGAGCCTATGTGTTTAAAAAGTACTCATATTTCTTTAAAAGCATTGAAATTTTCATCCGATTTAGGAAGGAATGATACAACCTAGAAAAATAGTAGTTTGTAGTGGGCCCAATTTGTGTGAGAATATTTTATCTACCTAAAGAATTTTGGGAGCCAAATATTCTTGAAGGAATTGGAAATTATATTGGCTCATGTTGTCACTGCGACAAACACCCTCCAAAAATTTTCTCATACTCGAATTTTGGAGCTTACCGTGGATCTTGCGATCGATCATTTCATAGTCACTTCTTGGTCAAATGATGTTTTTTAGCTCCCTCTTGGATTGGAAGTGTTGTAGTCACTTTCACACACATGCTCAGTCTGCAATAAGTTCATGAGCACATTCTTCTACACAAGATTGGACAAGCATACAATGTTCCATCAGGACTATTCTTGTGCGATGTCCAATCCATGTCGATAGTTAGTACTCACTGACAATGATAGTTTCTCACATTGTAGCTACATTCGTACTTTGATTTTGGTGACTTTTGCATACAATCACTTTCACTAACCTTTGTTTTCGCGAGTGTCATTTTCATGTTTTTGGCTATTGCTTCCACTTGAATTTGATCTAATTAGTGTTTTTCTCATGTTATCTTTTCTCTGGCATGTGTTACTTTCACTGTTGTGCATATATTGCAAGATTCGTTCACACTTTAGGAATTGGCATATTTTCACATGTAAGTTGTCACACAATGTATGCATGCTTGTTCTAGTGGTTTCAAGGGGATATCTTTGTGTAAATTATTTTTTCTAATGATGTAAACATCATTCGCACTCATTCCCAAATTTTTAAGCATTGTCACACAAGTGTCATCACGGTCATCTCAAACTGTATCTTTAGTGTCACTCTTGTTGTGAAGTCATCACAAGGTTGTCACATTAAGAGAATTATGTTGTCAACGTGTCTGGATGGTCTACGTTGTGTTATTACCATGTAATTTGTAATATTGACAAGAAAAAACAAAAGAGAACACCATCAAACCACTTTGGAGTCTAGTACCTAGCCTTCCTAGACTCAGAGAGGGATCTCTCTGTTTTTATGGTTTAGCTTGATAATTTTAAATGTTGATATTAGGCTAGTTATAGAAATTATGAGGTTTGTTTGTTTGATTGATTGTGTGGTTGCACAGATAGAGCTATGAAACTAATCCATTGGGATATGGAGTCATAAAAGGCTGAATTTTGCATCAACTTTTCAAGGGCATTCATAGGGAAATCTAACTATGTGGACTGGATCTTACTGGCAGTGAAAATATGAGATAGGAGAATGTAGCGGTTTAATAAATAGCTAAATATAAATTAACAATTTCTTAGCTATACTTCAGAAGAGAACGTTAAGATAACAAAAACATATATAATTAAGGTGCTCTCTCAGCAAAACCTAATCTAAATTTTATGTTTTGCAATCAGAGAAATTGATGCACAACATGAAAAGATAGAGGAAAAACATCACATTTAACATAGCTCAAGAATCCCGTGAATGCTCTCTTATTATTTATGCCTAGCTTAAACAATTACAGAGTTCTAGTACTTCTTACAATGCAAGCTTCAATAGGTTCCAATTTTCCAACCGTTCATACTGCTAAGGCATGAAGTATTTATCTAAATACTGAGTCAGTTGCCCTACCTTACTCGGCAACTTTTCATTGATTACAATTTAACAAAAAATGGACAAGGTGGTTATGCAAGGCCTGATCAGAATACTCTGACAAAAACACCGCTTGTAAAATTCATTTTGGGAAGCTCTTCATGGATCCAAATGCTTCGATGGATCTTCGTAAGATCCAAAAAGTAGGCTTGAAGGCGGCTATGATGGTTACAAAGAGGCAACAAATGATGGCTTTGACATCTGGCCCTACTTTTCAGAAAACTGGCATTTGGTAATTAAATCTAGTGTAGTGCTAGCCACTTTTCATGGATCAGTGACTATGCCAATGAGTTTGTTGCGTTTTCCATTTCTGTTGTTATAACATAATGATTTTGTAAAAACACCTTGCCTGACTCGACCCTTACTACTCATGCCCCCTTTTTTGAATGAATCTTTAATCTTGGTAGCTTTGGCAGTTTTTTAAAACATAAACCCTTTGTTCCTTTAACGATTGGCAGAAATTTCCTTCTCTCGGGTAAATGGTGGAAAATGAGTGTGTGGCTGAGTCCTACTATCATGCTTAGCCCTTTTTCTTCACAAAACAATGTATTTGACCCAATGCACCTGGAACCGAAATCCTTTAGATTTAGCGATATAACCCAAGTGCTGCCATGTGGAAAAATAACGCAGAAACCCATAAGCCCGGACATGAAGGGATGATGGTGGACGTGGCGCAACAATAGTGGTAATGGTCAAACAAATGCGGCGATGGTTTGGAGGACAGTGGAAACAACTTTTCGTAGGGGGTCTCGGGTGGTAAGTGGTAATAGAGAGGGGCGGTGAAAAATTGTGAGGGTGCGACATGTGGAGGGGTGGGCAATAATGTGATACCGCCCATTTCAGACGTCCCTCTATGCCCCCCCCCCTTTGTTAACATTTATAGGCCAAGGGGGGGCCGAAAAGCATTGTGGGCCATCTAATATGTGGAGGTGAGCGGGGATTGGTTAATGTGTATGCGACAGGACAGGTGATGTGAGGCGGGCTCAGGGTATGAGAGTCGAGGGAGGTAAAATGAAACTTAGGATAATAGGAATAACAAAGGGGAGTGGTAAAAGGATATGCAACATGGTCGGGGACCTAGGATAAAAACATACCATAAGGTCCCAAACTTGAAAACAATCATCCCTTTTCAAACCTTTAGAGAAAAAATTGACCTTTTCAGTTTGACTAGAGGAAAATAATCAAGCAGTTTTAGGCTGCTTACCTATAGTATGAACTTTGCGTTTTTCCTTTTTAAATACCCTCTTTCCTTATTCTTTTGTTTCTCTTTATCATTATTTGGAAAATACTTATGGATATTTAAATATATGTACAATATGAAAAAATTGCAAAGAGAAAGTACACAGTCACCTTGTGATATTGTAAATTACAGGACTCTAACACGTTGTTGTGTCGTCAAATTGTTTCAAGTGCACGATCACAGTCAATTTATATCACCATTCACATCAGTCTCTTCATTCCCACACTTAGCCAATTTTAGGAAGCTCTCCAACAACCTAGCCTCATTTGACCTTCCTAAACTATGCACTATGCAGTTCCAACCCTAAACCTGCATGCTTTCCCCTTGACACTGCCCAATTTGCAGTTCTTGCTTTGTAGCTCTATGCACTGTGAAATTTCAGTGCTCAAGCCCAACTTTTCCTCCCAGAACTCTTCAATTCATCTTCCCATCCTAGCCTCAACTATGAATTGTGCAATATTTAGCCTTAAGTTCATCCCTTGAGCTCGTGAGCTGCACAACTATGCAATGGCACAACATTCTCTTCCTCCTAGAACTGTGTGGTTTTTCGAAGCAGTGAATAACCCTACAACTGAGCTCACTAAGTCCAGAAACTTCACAGTCCTATCTGAACTTCCCACTGTAAAGTCTCAAGGCTCAAGCCACATCCCTGACCTCTTGATATACACAATTGGCTGAAGAAATGTATAATACCTCAACTTGTTACCCTGAGCTCTAATACTGCGCAACATTCTTCCCCAGCCCAGTTCAAACTACACATTACATGGTCTCAAGGCTCAAGCTTCACCCCTTGCTGGCTGAGTTGTGGAACTACACAATTACTGAGCCTCTTTCCCATATTGTCACCTAGTTTCGGCTCTGTTAGTGGATCAATGTGCACCATCTTATATTAGGGGTTTATCACACTAATGTCATATTTTCATGAGTGAATTTTAGAAGAAATAATTCTATCATGTTATGGCATGATGATGATGAAGGAGGTGGAGAATGAGGACATGCTAGAAGACACATATGGAGCTGAAGAGATACAGTGATCAATAGGAAATAAGATAAAGGATCATCGAACTAAAATATAATATGAATATGAAGATCACACATAAGAATCCTCATCTTCAATTCAAAAGAAGGAGGAAGAAGAAGAACTTGTACCATTTTTTCAAGAAGGCGCAAATAAAGAAGAAACAAGCAGGACAACTTGGCACTGTCACATCATCATGTAGTCAAATTCATCATTTTTATGTCATGTCCTATCACTAGTCATCATATTTCACATCGTTATTGTGGATCATGTAAATTCTATTCAAAATGTACTGTAAAGTGGAAGTCCAAAGGACACACATGGAATGTGAAGAGTCATGTAAGTTGAAACGTTATAGGAAGTCAAATAGTTATGAGTGTAGTCAAAGAGTCAAGGAGGGTGAAGCATCACCCCTTGGTTATATATACACCCTCATTGTATGAGAAAAGGACTTTTTCACCTTTGCTCCCCCCGCAAAGCATTAAAGAGATAAGCTAGTTCTTTTGTGGAGCAAGGAGTGGCTCCAACACTCCATTGTTGGAGCTAGTGATGTTCATTGTATACATGTGTCTTGGAAATTCTACTTAATATCAGAAGCCCTATGGTCCAACACATTCTTCATGCATGGATTATGGATATTTGTAAGACTAATCTGTGGATACTTTTATTTCATATTTTCTTTCACATGTGTTAAGGTAGTTGAACTATTTCGGTTATTTTAGTACTTATCTTATTGAGAATCTATTCTAATGGTTATTATTGTTGTCAAATCCATGTGGACTATTCCGTTGGATATTAGACAAGCCTTTCTCATTAATTGGTTGTAATGACCATCGATTCCCTTATGGACTACTCTGCTATATGTTAGAAGGAATTTGACACACATACGATCGAACACTCACCAAGCACAACCCCCTTTCTTTTTGAAAGCGCATTTGCACTGCTCTCTCTTGCTAATAGTTATAGGAAAGGCATATATTTAAGAATACATGGAAACCAGGCTGAAATTCCAGATGGGTCTCCTACTCCAAATGGTGTGAGGGCTATTTTGGACTTCACATCGGGGAGACCCTTTGTTTGACGGATTTCCAGCACCGTCAAAAACTCATTTTTAAATATTTTTGAGGTTACTAAGCATAGACATATACTTCGTATGCTAGAATTTGTGTTTAAATTAATATATCTTAGCCTCTCCTAGAATATATTTGTTGGGACTCCCGTATTTTGCAATATTGGCAAGAACAAACGCTGCAGGGCCTACATCAGAACCACTTTGGAATCCTAGGATCTAGCCCTCCTGGATTCAGAGAGGGATCTATCTATATAAGTGTTTTAAAATGATATATATTTATGCTTTGTTTATGATATTAGGCTAGTTATGAAGTACAAGGGTTTTGTTTTGGTTTTGGTTGAGTGGGATATTATAAAAATGAAGGAAGACTTTTGAAGGGTAAAGGTGTGAGCAAGTTGACAGAATGGTTCAGCTGATAGGATAGGTAAGAGACAGTATCAATCCATTGGGCTATGGAGTCACAAAAGGATTTAATTTCACAACAAGTTCAAGAGTGGTCCATGGGACAAGTTACCTATGTCAAAATATCTCTTTAAGTTGATTGGTGATATGGAACATTAAGAAGTGTGGTGAAAGAAGCAAACATATGAGAAAACAAAGGGCAGCCTAAGATCAGGTAAGGACTTTGAACCTATCCTGATTTCAACATACTCTCAAGGGAAAACATTTAAGATAAACAAATAATAGCCTAAGATCAAGTAAGAACTTTGAATCTAGCCTATTTTTGGCATACTCTTAAGGGATCTTTTCAAAGCAACTGTTGGAGATAAAATAGAGGACAGGGCTAACTTTAAACTTCTCTAGTTCAACTTTACTTAGCAGACTTTTCAAGAAATTTCAAAGACAATATCTCAAGTTGTACTCAGGAAACATGGGCTTACCAACACTTCACTGGTTATACTCTATTGAATTATCCTAAAAACACAATTAAATGAAAACATAAAGATAAAGCTTATCAGTGAGATTTAGGGTACTTTTAGAAGTAAATCCTAATCTACGTTTGTTGTTCTTTATTAGAGAAAGTGGAAAATATGGAAACATAAGTAAAATGACAATTACAGTAGGAAAAACATCACCATTGACATAGACCAGGATCCCATAAATCAACTTGTACATTTGATGTTCAAACCAGTTACAATCTTCAAGTCCAGTAGGTCTTTACAGCTTCAAACTTCTCTTCTCAGCCTATATTTCTTCAATTAATAACAAAGCTTTAGCATCCTCAACAACTATTTGCATTCAATAAGTATTCAACCAACATTTACAATGGGCTCCTCTTATTATATTTATAGGTAAATTAAGGAGGTGGAGTGAAAGGAAGAGTTATTTGTTCAATTAATACAGATTAAATGCTTCTTGACCTTTGGGAGGCCTAATGGAGAAGATTTCTAATGTCTTAACTCTGTTAATTGATTTTTACATTAAGTTTCATCACCTTTAGTCAATTTTGTTGACTTTTGAGGCTTTTGGTAGGCTGGAAATTACTTTCTGAGCTGTCTTTGGAAAATATCTCTGACTGTGCATTAACTTTGTATTCTTTTGAGGAAAATAAGCTGGCAGGTGGTATTTCTGGATTTCTGGGGATTAATTGCTTCAATGATCTGGCATTCAGAGCACTTTCTTTGTCGATCTGTTATGATTTTTTGCTTTAAACACTGATTTTCCCTTGATTATGCTTTAAGGCCTTCTTTATCATCTTCGGGGCTTTTTTGTCTTTTCTGCTGATTGTATTAACTTTAATCAATTTGTCTTTACACTGTGCTTTATCCACAAATTGTGGAATAAGCCTTTAATCTTCAACTTTATGCTTAATCCTTTTATCTTTAGTCTCCTGTCTTCACTGTTTCTTCGCCGATCTTCATTATTTTTCCTTTGTGTACAAGTGGCTTTCTTTTGCTGCGCTGGAGGGTTTATTGAAAGCATCGATGGCCATGAAGCATCGATGGGAGCTTCAAATCAGACCCTTTTATCCCTTTCTTCATGCATTTGATCCTTGGATCACCATCCAATAGACAAAAAGCCACTGGTCTGGCTGTGGGATTGGCCTGTGAACTTCGAGCACCATTACACCTGCAAACAGACCAAAAAACATTAATAAAACCTACATTTTTATGGTTAAACTACTTTGGAGGCTTCGTATGGTGGCGAGGAAGCGTTGCAGAGAGGTGGAATGCAGGCGGAGGAGGTTCTATATGCAAATAGGAGGAATAATGGAGGATTTTTAAATATTGGCGCGAACAGAGGGAAAGTGGTTTCAAAAAACCACCAACAGTTTTCGCGCAGTGTTCAGGTGGTTTGTGGTTTTGCGCGAAATGAATGCAATTCCATACAGGTGATGACACCTTTCCACCCCAATATCGCCTGTTTCAGGTGCAAGATGCATGCTGGAGGGGTTGGGCGAGTGGAATGCGTCAGCCGTTCGATCTACGAGGATGCATATCAACTGTGGTAAGCAAGCACGATGGGAAGAAGATGCTCAGGCGAGGAGGTAGTGGAGGCCAGGTGGCAAGCAGAGAATGGAGCATGATGGCGTGGGGAGGAAGGTGGGCCAGAGGGGTGACGTCAGCTATTTTGTTTGGTAGTGGGAGTATGCGTCGGGAGAAGGAGGAGAAGCGGGGAGTGTGGTAGCTGTTAGATCAATAAGATCTATGGTGGGGATCGACCAAGGGGAATGCATAGCACAGAAAAATAAAAAATGAGGGAATGGGGCTAGGGGAAGAGGAAGACGTGGTCTCGTGGAAGAAATAGGAACCGGGAGAAGAGAGATAAGGGACTGGGGATTAGCACAGAGAGTCGATGGTCGTTAGCTCATGGAGAAGATCGATGGTTGAGATCGACTGCGGTGGGACTAGGGGGGTGCGGAGGGATTTCGCGGCCTGTGCCTCCGCAAAAAATCTTAGCCATAGATCTGAGATCTCTCACAGTTAAATAAGTCAACTGCAGGGGCACTGGGGAGTACAGGCCACCTTAGTCGGGTGCCCCCATAGTGATTTTGCACTGTTGATTTGAGTTGATTGGATGGTTGGGATGAAATCAGAGATCGGCCATCGATGGAAAAAAAGGCGAGGGAAAAGGAATTGGAAATCGCCAAAGCGCGATAGCCGATGGGCTTTAGTGCTCGGTTATGGGGCTCGGCCACATGGAGAAAATGGGCGGAAGATTTAAGCCCTCGGGGAATCGCATTGGCGGGGTACAAGAGAATGGTACGCGAAAACTTGGAAGCTCTGATGCACCAATGGGCCTAGTGTTAGGTCACGGAGCGCGGTTTTATAGAGGAGAAAGGCAAAAGGCTTAGGCTCTCAGGGGCTTAAAGCCTATATATAAAAAGGTCAGAAAATAAGCTTAAAAGGTGGGTTTTTTTTAGCCTTTTTTAGTTCCGATAAGGATAAAAAGAGGGTTTTAAACCATAAAAATGGGTTTTTATAGGTTTAAACAGTTTTTATGGGAAAATGAGGGTAAATGAGGGAGAAAAAGGGACTTTTTAGAAGGAATGAAGGATAAGTAAAGGGGAAAAATGAGTGATATGGGGGCAGTTGTGAAGATGAGATGGGCGGAAAGAAATGATGGAAATGGGGCGTTAGAAAAAAGTTTTTTTCTTTGGAAACAACAGGATTTTGAAGGATTCTTTGCAGAAACAACAATGAAGATGATTTGTAAAATAAAAGACACGAAGAAGGCTTCAAGAAATAGCATTTTTCCATGAAGATTGTTTCTTGAAGGATTAAGAACATATTTAGCCATCATTTGTTGTAACAAAATTTACTGATGGCTAACACTATTGATATCTCCTATCATGATGAAATTTTTAATCAACCTTAAACTATGAGCATTTTCCCTTCTGGTGCTGACGATAACAAGTACAATAATTTATTCAAAGATTGTATGATCCACCAAGAAAAGTTGCAAATGGAAAGTCTAAAAGACAATCCAGATGGATTTCAAAATATAACTGCAAGAAGAAGGAACCCTATAAATCAGTCTGGTCCCATGAGGGTTAATCTTGCCTTATCTAAAAACAAGTTTGTGGCATTGTCAAACTCAAAAGAGGGTATCGTGCTACCTAAAGATATTATGAATCTAGACTCAAACATAGGTGAAATACAAAACAAAGTTTATCTAAAGAAGAAACTCCCAAAAAACCCTCCCCAAGCTGATATGGATTGGTTCACTATATTATTTTTCATCCATCTCGTTGTTTTCAAAGTGAAAAAAGTGGAGGAAAAAACTCTTAGGTCCATTTTTACTGGTGGGACCCAATTTGGGAAAACAGGGTTGGAAACTTTTCAAGAGCATTTTAAGGCATAAAATGAAATATATTGGGGGTAAAACTTTCCACTTTACCAACACACCTTTTTTCCTTATTATACACAAATATACCTTTCCAATAGTGTAAGAATCATGTAAATTAGAGTCGACATGCAAAATTTCTTCTACTTAGAAGTTGACCTTCCTATTTTCACCACCATAATTCGAGAGGATTCCATGTTGCCCCCCATTATTCACGAAAAGGGGTTCACCACATGATTATGATGTAGAAGTATCTAGAGTATTCTATATTGTAACTATGGTTAAGAGTTGACGCAGTCAAACCTAACCACTAGTACACCATTGGGAAATGTTATAACTGAGCCAATAGGAGGAAAAGGGATTCCATTCTTTCGCATGCATTTTTTCCATAACTAAGAAAAAATAGCTGAGATGGATAAGAGATGGAGCACATAGAGAGCAATTATGCACCGTATTAGCCCATAGTACACTAACCATACTTATTTTTACTCTCAAATATTTTTTATTCAGAGAAAGTGAGTGAAGAGGCGTCACCTTCGAGCAGGGCTTTTCTCCCGAAAGGGTTTCAGAGGTTATATCTTGTGTCAAATTTTCGTGTGCGATTTTTTTTTTGTTCTATATTTTTTTCATAATTTTTAATTTGCATGGATGCACTATTAACAAAATTATACACACCTGAAATCTAAAAACAAATATAGTTGTAATAGTGTATAATTTCAGATTTTAAATATAATTTTATCAATTTTTTTGTGATGAACTATCCAGTGGAATATCCACGGAAATTTACAGATCCTATTGGTATTAGAGCAGGTTTATTTGGGTGTATTGTGGATATTTTTATGGTTCTATATTAGCTATACCAAAATCCGTAAAACCATAATCATGACCGATGAATATGTGAATAACCCTTATGATCGTACAAGGAAGAGGTTTTCATGGCTAGAACAAAGAGTCACTAATATAAATTGTAATGTAAGTATCCTCATGGGGGCCCTAATAAAAAGGCTCGGGAAATTTGGAGAATATCATGAGGGTTCAAATTTACTTGCCAAATTAGAAGAAATAGAGTTCCAGTTGAAGAAAGAACATAGAAAAGGTCAACCCAATTCGAGTTCCGTGAATCAATCATATCCCTTATTTAAAATGGAAGAAAAGGTCGAAATCAAGCCATACCATGACGAGATCAATGTGTTGAATATAAATCACTAGTTTCAGCATATGGAAGTGTATTTCAATGTCCATTAAATTTAGGAAGAATAGAATACTTCATTTTCATAGATGAAATTAGAAGCCCATGCACTAGCTTGGTGGAAAGGCACACAGAAACCCTAAGGTTTGAGGGTGAAGCTTTGATGATTAAGTGGTAGGAATTTAAAACCATCATAAAGTCATAGTTTTACCCTATTGGGTTTATAGAGAACTAATGGATTTGGTGGCACTACTTCAAGAAAAATCTAGGGAAAAGCATGAAAGAGTATACTAAATAGTTTAGAAAGATGATCATAATGTTGGGTATCTCCCTAGATGTACTCCTCAAGTATTTGGGGTGTATGCCTTTCCATATACTGGAGAAAATGATGGTTTTCAAGCCAAAATTGGTGGATTAGGCTTGTGTATAGACATAGTACCTAGATAACATATGCCTAAATAAAGCACAATCAAATGGATCAAAGTAGAAGGATAAACATGAATATTTTAAGGAGGGGAAGAAGAACCAGAAAGGGGAAAAATATACAAAGGCGGTAGCCACAAATCACCAGTGTAAAGATCCCAACAACCATTGCAACCACTACAATATTGACAACGATAAAGAGGATAAGTTCTAGAAGTTGCATCCATAGCTTAATCCGAAGAACAAAAAGAAAGACAATAAGAAGAAAAATATCATGGCCACTGATTCGAGCAACCAAGTTAAAAGCAACTCAGATGTGGATGAGAATATTGTATTTATGTCAGTGTAGAAGTAGGTGAATATGAGTAGCTTTCAACAATATGAAGAGAACGGAATGAAAAAATTCTTCCATATAAATATACAGGCCAAGAAAACCAATATTGATGCTTTGTTTGACTTAGGATTGTAGGAAAATCTCATTTTAGCATAGTTGGTCAAGAATTTGGGGTTGGAATTTTGTGATCATTCAAGCCCATATACATTGGGATGGGTAAATAAGGATGTAGAACTAAAGGTAACAAAATAGTGCAAAGTTATATTTTCCATCAATGCTAATTTTATTGATGAAGTAGAACTAGATGTGGTTCCCCTTGATGTATGTGGGGTCATGTTTTCCAGTCCTTACATGTACATACAAGATGAAATATTCACACAAAGATTCAACAAGTACCAACTTATTAAGGATGAAAATTCATTCACAATTAATGCGGATAAAGGGAAGTCAAAAATTTCTCTGATGAGTGCCCACCAAGCCAAGAAATTGATCAGTTCTAGCAAGAAGTATTTTTTGTTGAGATTCGACAAGATGATGAGCTTAGTGAAATTTAAGCACCTTAACTAAGTGGGGCCCACAGGCTATTTTTAGGTGTATGTATATTTTTAGACATTGAGAGCATATTCTATAAGTCGCAGGATTCTATTTGTAGATGGTTGATCAAGTTGGAAAAATAGATGAAATCCTATTTTTAGAAGATTGGCTGAAGTCTATTTATAGATCGCTAATCTAAATATAGATGCATTTCGATTATTATTAGCCCTTAATAATAATTTGACAATAAATATCAACTTATTCTCTTGGAGCACTTTATTTCAGTGAATAGATTTGGAAAATCAGTGGGCTGAAGAAATTACGCAATTCCTATGGTGGTTGGTTTCTCATGCATGGAGGACTCAGTTAGAACTGAAGTGGCAAAGTTGTGACAGAGTTGGAAGAGTAGTTACGGGAGTTGTAATTTAGTTTAACTCAGTTAAGTGAGTTAAACTTAGTTGTGCTAGTTATATCTAGTTCTAACTGAAGATACACTAGTGAGAGTTTAGTGAATTAATTATTTAATTAATTCAAAACTAGAGACTCACTTACAACTCAACAAATTGTTGGAAATACTGAGAGGGGGGGGGGGGGGGGGGTGAAACAATATTCCTTTCAATTAGAGCATTAATTAATCTTCAATTATTATCAGTGTTTGTACAATGATAGCAGCAAACAAGAGGAACACAAATGCACACTTTTTTTAAGGTGGAAACCCACTCCGAGACAAAAACCACCTAATGTTTTTCTAATAATTCTTTCATATTCAACTCCAATTGAAAATAAAGCTCCAACTTCCTAGAATATAGAAAAGCATTCTTCTCCAGCTCCCACTGGATGGATGCTCCAATGCCTGAGATTCTTCATTATTCAACTGAATGGATGCCCCAATAGCCAATGAGCTACAACTCACCCTAGCACCACCCTACCACCCTATACAAGAATAAAAGAAGAATGGACTCCCGTACCAGGGAAAATGGTCCACTTTACAATGATATAGAATGATGTAGAAGAAGAAGATATACTAGACCATAACCCAAACTTTGACACAACCACCTAATGATGATCCTAGACCTCCCAACACTGCCTCTTCAACCCTTGGTAGATAGACCCTAGTACAATTTTTACAATAATGTATTTACAATGACTTAGTACAAAGATACCTTTACAATGATTGTATGCAATGCTGCCCACTTGAAGACTTCATATGATGAACTTATTGCTGCTATTATGCACCTTGGTTGATGATCTTGTCATGCTACCTTCTGCTGCACCTTGCTTTGCTTTGCTGCAATAGAAATTCTGGTCCTTTGCAACCCTTGACAACACATGATCTAGTTTTTTCTTGCCTTCTAGGAGCTTGATATTGAATCTGGTGTATCTTTGTTATTTCAGATTCTCAATATCTAATTTTGAGTCCTGTAGTATTCCTCTGAGTCCTCTTTCCAATGCCATAGGTCTGACCCAATTTGGATTCTTCAAGAGAGATTTATACCCAATCTCTCACAATGCCCTAATTATGGAATGTTTCAGCAGAGCAAACGTGTACGACATGCCAGGTGTCACTGTTTCTTCATTTGGATCTGAAATTTATAGAGAGAAAACTACAGACTATACAATATCTACCACGTTTTACATAATTCCAATCCGATACTCAGAGAGAGATTTATGACGATTTTACCAAGGTTGCTTCTTTGAGATGAATTTCAGGAGCCTTCAAAAACCTTGACTTCCATAGATCATATCTCCCAACATAGTGCACACCTTGATCTGAAATTTTTACAGAATCTTCCTCAGTATTTTTTCTTCACCTCATAAAAATTTCAGCTTCTGAACCATCGTAGAAAAAAAGTTAGAGCGAAAATTCCACGATGACTTGTTTCAGATGGCGAAATCCCTTGCATAAGGAGGAAATGAAGATCACAATTTATATAAATGATTAAGCTGGGAGGGGCTTCAACAAGTGAATGTGGGAGGGATTTTAAGAGCTTAAAAAATATTAATTATGACTTTTCAATGACCCATGCCCCAATCCCATGGGGTTTTAGCCCACTAACTGGGGGTACAAACTTCAAACATGAATATCTCTCAAACCATGAAGAATTACATGGCGTACCATATATCAACGGAAACATCTTGACAAGTAGAAACCATCAAAATAATTATTGACCTAGAATATATTAATTTGGTAGGTCAAAATTCCCATGTAATATGGGGTTAGCCCTTGGTGTTGCTTGGGTTGACATCAATGACAACTGCTGATCAACAATCTCCCCCTTTGGCATTGATGGCAATACAAGTACTCCCGCTACGATCATGACACCTCTTCCTACAACATTATCTCCCCCTTTGACATCAATGGCAAAGGGTAAATCCCCCTGAAACACAACCATCTTGCGGACCTGTACACACTTCCACTCCACGACGCTCAACTTTCCCCTCTGGTTGTAATCTACTTCCACTTCCCTTTATTATACCGAAAAAGGAAAATCTAATAAGAACTTTGAAATCCCAAGCACGGCGAAGATATTCAATCTTTGTTGAATATTCAATATGTGATTGTTTTGGTGTTGTTTGGAATCTTGCTACTTTTCCAACTAATTGCATAACATCTGGTCAGGAGGTTGTTACATATAAAATACTACTAATCATAGATCTGTACAACCTTTGATCCACATCCTTAGATGAGTTGTCTATGCTCAATTTGCAACTTGTTACCATTGGAGTAAGGATGGGCTTGCAATCTTCCATTTTAAATTTCTTAAGCATTTCCTTGATGTACTTGGCTTAACATATAAATATTCCTTTCTCTTGCTGAGATATTTGAAGCCCTAAGAAGTATGTCAGCTCACCAAGTAAAGACATCTTGAAATCACTTTGCACCTTTGTAGAAAAATTCTAACTTAGTCGATCATCATTTCTACCAATTATTGTATCATCATTTTTAGCTATTAGACATGCTTTAGTTGCTTCATCCAGAACATATATATCGTTTGGAGCTCGACTAGTTGTAGCCACAATTTCACCATACATGCCTTTCCTGATTTCACATTTCGTGGAGTTGAATAGTATTGTGTCCTTGATCACACATTTGTCCAACACTGAGAAGATTGTGATTCATGTTTTCAACCAATAGAACATTCTTGGCTAGAACATCTTTGCTTCCAAGAGTGATAGTACCTGATCCTATAACATTTGAAGATCCATCATTTGCAAAGGACACAGTTCCATCCTTCTTCTCTTTCAGAGATACAAATTGATTTCTATCTCCAGTCATATGCGTTGAAAAACTGCTATCAACATACCACACATATTTGTTCTTTTGAGCCTTGAGAGCGAGAGAACAATTATCATTCTTCTTCTTCTTCCATGTTCGTTCATTCTGTGGCTTCGATGATTCTTCTGGAGGATTTTCAAGTCTGCAGTCTTTGGCTATGTGTCAAAGTTTGGTAACATAGCATTGATATTATTTCTTAAATGTTCAAATCTATTGATGTTTATTTGAGCCACAGGAGGTTCATATTTGACAGATCTCCTGGAATTGTATTCGTTCCTAGGGTACGTGCGACATTCTACAGATTTATGACCAAATTTTCCATATGAATAACAGTAGCCATAAAAAATATGTTGGTACATGGATGGAAATTTTCGTTGAGGAATTGTCTTCCAAGGTTGTTCTTGCGAATCTTGTCTAATGAAGTCTACATGCATGTCAGATCTCATAGGTTCATTTTATTTTGTTGTAGAAGGTCCTGCTTCTTCTTCTTTGTAACCAATGCCAGTTTTTTCATTGTAATATCGTTGATTGTTGATGAGTTCTTCCAATGCCCTTGAGCTATTGGCATAGTTTTGGATAGTTTTTCATTTCTTCACTTCCTCACGCAGCGAGACTACTTAGGCTTCTAATTCTTCCCTTTCTTGGTTGCTTTCTTCCAACTTCTTTTGAAGTGACTCTTCAATGCATTTTGTGTTCTTCAACTTCAATTTTGAGACCTTGAACTTGTTCTTCAAGAGTTTTGGAATGGATCTTCTCCACCTTGAGATCTTTTATAAGCTTGATTGCTTCCTCATAAAATTTGTCTATGGTCCATCCTTCTTCTTCGTTGTTTGATACCTCTTGCTTATTGTGCTTGGGTTTATTGTGCTTGGCCATAAAAAATACTCTCTCATTGGCTTCTTCTTTATTGTCATTGTCTTCATCGGATGATGAGTTATCTTATTTAGAGAGAAAGTTCCTTTTGGATCCTTGCTTGTTGAATTTATTAAAGTCTTTCTTTCCTTTTGAGTTGACATCACCTCTGTTCGGACATTTTGATGCGAAATTCCCAACCTCACCACAGCCGAAACATATCAATGGAAGTTTACCTTTGAAATTTCCCTTAACAATTTTTAGTTTTCTCGTAAAGTAAGCATATTCTTCATCTGAAATACCTTCTTCATCATCTCCCTTTTCTTCACACTTGCAAGTGCATGTCTTTTCAATTGAAGGTGTTTGTCCTTATTGTTTTTCTTAGATGCAACTAACGCAGTTTCTAGATGCGAAGTACCCTCTTCTTTATCAATTCTCATTTTATATGCTATGAGAACTCCATGTAATTCCTCTTTGCTAAGTTTGTCCATATTTGCACTGTATTCTAAGACCGACACCTTTGGGTTGAATCTCCCTGGTAACGTTCTAAGAATCTTTCATATAATAGTCTTCTCGTCAACTGGCTCTCCCAATCCTTCCAGAGTATTGGTTATTTCATCAACGTACTGAAAGTATGCAGCAATGTTGCAATCTTCTTTCATTCGAGTTGCTCAAATTTTGCTACATATATTTGAAGCTTTGCTTCTTTGTGTTAGAATCACACTGCACATATATATTATCAAGCTTTTCCCATACATTTAAATGAGTTTTATAACCCAAAACCTTATGATATATAGAATTCAATTTAAGTCATACGATAATAATATACTTTTCTTTTGCATCATTTTCCAAATTCTTCTTACCTTGTTCATCGTAGTTGATGTAAAATGGCTGAACGGTGTCCCATACTTTGTTCGTAACCTTGCGCCCGGAGATAGACCTCCATTCTTCCTTTCAGTGTAATTATTTTCATTGAATAGAGGTACACCATTCTTGGTATGCTCCATGACCTCCTTCCAGCTATTAAACTACTAGTGAAGGAACCAAGCTCTGATACCAATTGTTGGAAATACTAAGAGGGGGGGGGGCAGTGGGTGAATCAATATTCCTTTAAATTAGAGCATTAGTTAATCTTCAATTATTATCGGTGTTTGTACAATGATAGCAGCAAACAATAGGAACACAAATGCAAACATTTTTTAAGGTGGAAACCCATTCCGGGACAAAAACCACCTAATGATTTTCTAATAATTCTTTAATATTAAACTCCAATTGAAAATAAAGCTCCAACTTCCTAGAATCTAGAAAAGCATTCTTCTCCAGCTCCCACTGGATGGACGCTTCAACACACGAGATTCTTTAGTAGTCAACTGAATGGATGCCCCAACACCCAATGAGCTACAACTCACCCTAGCACCACCCAACCACCCTATAGAAGAATAAAAGAAGAATCGACTCTTGTACCAGGGAAAATGGTCCACTCTACAATGATATAGAATGATGTAGAATAAGAAGACACAATAGACCATAACCCCAACTATGACACAACCACCTAATTATGATCCTAGACCTCCCGACACTGCCTCTTCAACTCTTGGCGGACGAACGCTAGTACAATTTTTACAATAATGTATTTACAATGACTTAGTACAAAGACACCTTTACAATGATTGTATGCAGTGCTGCCCACTTGAAGACTTCATATGATGAACTTCTTGCTGCTGTTATGCACCTTGGTTTCTACTCTTGTCATGCTACCCTCTGTTGCACCTTGCTTTGATTTTTTGCCGTAGAAAGTCTAGTCCTTTGCAACCGTTGACAACACATGATCTAGCTTTTTCTTGCCTTCTAGGAGCTTGATATTGAATCTGGTGTATCTCTGTTATTTGAGATCCTCAATATCTGATTTTTGGTCCTGTATTATTCCTTTGAGTCTTCTTTCCAATGCCATAGGTCTGACCCAATTTGGATTCTTCAAGAGATAGTTATACCCAATCTCTCATGATACCTAATTATGGGCTTGTTTTAATCGGAAGCCGAACTTGTATGGAATGCCACGTGTCACTGTTTCTTCATTTGGCTATGAAATTGATAGAGAGAAAACTATAGATAGTGCACTATCTACCACATTTTACAGAATTCAATTTGATACGCATAGAGAGAGTTATGACGATTTTACCAAGGTCACTTCTTTGAGATGAATTTGAGCACAAAACCACACCGGATTCCATAGCTCATATCTCCAAAAAAATTGCGCACCTTGATCTAAAATTTGTAAAATAGCTTCCTCAGGATTTATTCTTCACCTCATAAAATTTTTAGCTTTTTAACCTTTATAGAAAAAAATTTATAGCGAAAATTCCACGATGACCTGTTTCAGATGGCGAAATCCCTTGCATAAGGAGGAAATGAGGATCACAATTTATATAAATGCTTAGGTTGAGAGGGGCTTCAACAAGTGAACATGGGAGGGATTTTAGGAGCTTAAAAAAATATTAATTATGACTTTTCAATGACCCATGCCCCAACCCCATGGGGTTTTAGCCCACTAACTGGGGGTACAAACTTCAAACATGAATATCTCTCAAACCGTGAATAATTACATGGCGTGCCATATATCAACGGAAACATCTCGACAAGTAGAAACCATAAAAAGAATTATTGACCCAGAATGTATTAATTTGGTAGGTCAAAATTCCCATACAATATTTGGTTAGCCCCTCGTGCTGCTTGGGTTGACATTAATGACAACCGCTAATCAATACAAATACAATAGTTAACTACTTTCATGTCAGTTCTAGTGGAGGCCCAGTGGAGAGATAGGTGAAAGGGTGAGATGGACTATCTTTTGTGACTATAGTGATGCATTCAATGCATCTGACACACATTGGAGATGCCAATGAGGATTGCGCAGTCAAGGAAAGGCCAATTAAAATTCATTTAGAGGTCTTCTTCAGCTAGGATTGCACAGTGGAGGCAGGGCTATCAGGAGGCAAGAAATTGGTGCATAAATATGCAAATTTCTGCATGACAGTGTGTAATGATTGTTGATTGTACTGAGAGATTGATGTACTAATATTTGTATGAGATTATTTCATGTTACATTGATATACATAATATATGATAGTTGGGTTTTTTAGCTTTAAGCTTTACCGTTAAAAAACTGTGTTTATGTGCAATTGATTTGCTTCATATGTGTTTTCCAATTGGCGATTTAATTTCCACAAAGAATTAAGTGGAAGGATTCTGTGTTCAACATAAGTTAATTTGTTAGATCAGGGGAGTACGATAATATACATACATCTTATATAATTTCTACATGGTATCAGAGCAATGTTAATCACTGAATATTGCAATCTTGAAGCGGTGTTGAGTTTTGTGCTGGTGGACAATTTGAATTTGCTACAAGAATTTCTTGGTGCGATAGTTGAGTACCCATTGAAATGGCTTTCAATGGGTTGTGGTTGGATTATTCCCTTGAGGGTAGCTTGAACTACATAGCCTGGAAGGACAGGATGGAGGCAGTGCTTGAAGATAATGGTCTGAAGGAGTTCATTGATAGCTATGTTCCTAAGCCTACTTCTAGCGATGTTGCATTACTTGATGCATGGAAAAAGAAGGTAGCGAAGACAAGAAGGATTTTGTTGGAAGGTGTGAAGGACCATATTGTGTCAAGCCTTCATGGAAAAGCCACTCCATTTTCAATGTGGAAGGCTTTAAAAGATCTTTTCCAAAGCATAAACGACCATAGGAAGTTGGGGCTAAAAGATAAGCTCAGAAAAATCAAAATGGAGAAGGGCGACAATATTCCAAAATATCTCACGAAGTTTCTCCAATGTAGGGATGAGTTGGGGAGTGTGGGAATCACAATTGTGGATGATGACTTGGTGAGCTTGGCTCACCTTGGGTTACCGAAGAGTTGGCACAATTATCAGGACTTTGTCAATCGACGGGAGAAACTGCTGGATTGGGAGCGACTTTGGTCAGATCTAGTGCAGGAGGAGATAAGGCGAAGTACCAGGGATGGCTCTTCATCGAAGAATGATGTTGAAGAGAATTTCTCTTTGGCTGCCAAAGCAAGGAAAGGGAAGGGGAATAAATCCCATCCAAAATCCAAGGCTAAAGGCAAGAAGCTGGATTTGTCCAAAGTGAAGTGTTTTCACTGTCATGAACATGGGCATCTCGCCACTAACTGCCCATAGAAAAAGAAGAACAAGAAGGATGCTGGAGCTGCAGCGGGTGAGGCCTTAGCCTTGAATTTTGAAATTGATTTCTCTTTGATCGCATGCTTGGTTTCAAGCGTAATGGGATTGGTGTGGTATCTTGATAGTGGTGCTTCCTTCCACATGACGGGAGACAAGGAGTTGTTTAGTGACTTGGAGGAGAAAGATATCTAAATGCATATAGAGATGGCCGACGATGGTAGATATAGTGCGACCAGAATTGGAACCATTACCTTTGAGAGGGAGTCAGGTAAACCATTTTTGATGAAAGATGTTATGCATGTTCCAGGTCTGAAGAAGAACTTGGTCTCGGTCACGATGTTGGAGGAAAGAGGTTATGACGTTGTTTTCAGCAAGGGAAAAGATTTCCTCCGACATAAAACAACCAGTCAAACCAAGAGGATAGGGATTCGAGTTAAGAATATATACAAGCTGGAGGTAGATGGCTGCACTACAATGATGGGCAAAGCATAAGAAGTGGTGAGCCGGGATGAGGGTGAATTATGGCACAAGAGATTGGGCCATCTTCACCATGGCGCCTTGAATATTTTGCAGTCGATTTCTACTAGACTTCCCAAGGGTACTCTTGCACATTCAGATCAGTGCAAGGGATGTACTATGGGAAAGTTTTTGAATACCATCTTTCATGAGAAGGAGAACCATGCTTCGGTGATCTTGGAGATAATTCACACAGACGTGTGTGGACCTTTCTCAGTTGATTCAACATCAAAAAATATATATAATGTTATATTTGTTGATGACTATTCTCGTAGATGCTGGATCTTCTTTATGCAGAAGAAGGGCAAAGCATTATCAAAGTTATGTGAGTTTAAAGCATTGGGGGAGAAGGAGTCAGGGAAGAAATTGAAGGCTCTACGGAGCGATAATGGTGGTGAATATATCTCAAACGAATTCAAAGACTTCTGTAGCAATGAACGAATTCGAAGAGAACTCATAACACCTCATAACCCACAGCAGAATGGGGTCATGGAGAGGAAGAAAAAAATGATCGTGGGTGTTGCACGAGCTATGCTGCATGACCAGGGCCTATCGATGCACTTGTGGGTGGAAGCATGCAACACTGTGGTTTATGTGCAAAACTATTTTCCTCATAGAATACTTGGCATGAGTACACCTGAAGAAGATTTTACTGGTAAGAAGCCTGATATTTCTCATTTGAGGATTTTTGGCTCATCTGTTTACATTCATGTGACAAAGGACACCAGGAAGAAGCTAGAGAAGACTGCAGAAGTTGGGATATTTGTGGGTGCACAGAAACACCCCATAATTATCATGTGTATTTGCCAAACAATTGGATGACTGTGGTGCGACGGGATATAAAATTCAATGAGGAGAAAGCCATGAATTTGTTCCTTGAGAGGGAGATACACTTGTATGCAGAGGAGGAATCTCTTGTTCCCAAATATTAGCCTCTAGATGTGGATCAGCCACACGAGGAGATCCATGGAGTGGAGGAGTCCACTCATGCAGAGCCAAACATTAGAATAGGCAAAAGGCATACCACAGAAGCTGATAGGCTGAAGCTTGATACGACATAGAATGTAGGAGTCCCTACATCACAACACATACAGAGACAGTCACCTAATCGGTTCACCAGATACATGGCTCTCATGAGCAAGTGTATCATGACAGAGCCATCTTCCTTTGAGGAAGCAGCGGAGGAGCCCACATGGGTAAATGCCACGGTGGAGGAGTATGACTCCATTGTCAGAAACAATGCTTGGGAGATTGTTCCAATGCCAATTGGTAAATCAGTGGTAGGTTCAATATGGATCTACAAGGCAAAGCAAGCTGTTGATGGGAGCGTCGAGAAGTATAAGGCAATATTTGTTGCTTGGGGCTTCTCACAGACCGAGGGGATAGATTATGAAGAAACCTTTGCACCTGCCACACGGTATTCTCCCCTAAGGACCATCCTTGCTCTCTCAGCGTAGATGGGTTGGCACATTCATCAAATGGATGTGAAGACCGCTTTCCTTAATGGGATCATTGAGGAAGAAGTGTACATTGAGCAGCCTGAAGGATTTGAGATCTTCAGCAGCGAGTCACATGTGTGCAGACTCAAAAGAGTGATGTATGGGTTGAAGCAAGCACCTCATGCTTGGTACACATGGATCAACAGCTATTTCACTGGACTTGGCTTCACCAAGAGTGAGGTGGATGAAAACATATACCAAATTGTGGTGGAGGGTAAGCTTTTAATCATTGTTCTTTATGTTAATTATTTAATATTAATGGGTGATGAGAAATTGATACACTCATGCAAGGAATATCTTGTAAAGGAGTTTGAGATGAAGGATTTGGGCCTCCTTCATTATTTCCTTGGATTGGAAATATGGCAGCGAGAAGGTGAACTATTTGTGTCTCAAGGCAAGTATTCTCGAGAGATACTTGGTAAGTTTCACATGTAGGACTGCAAGCCCATGGATACTCCTCTTCCAGGAAATTGGAGGAAAGAAGATGCTACATCGACAGAGGTAGTGGATGCTACTGTCTATCGACAGTTGGTGGGTTCACTCATGTATTTATTTAATACAAGACCGGACATATGCTATGCGGTGAACTAGCTTAGTTAAGTTATGGTTAAGCCTACCAACCTCTTTTGGAAGGCAGGCAAGCATGTCCTGAGATATCTCAGGGGCACATATGAGTATGTCTTATGGTACAGACAGATGGATGAGGTGAAGCTGCATGGCTTCATAGATGCAGATTAGGCAGGCAGCCCAACAGACAGAAAGAGCACATCAGGAGGGGTTTTCAGTATCGCATCTACAACAGTTTCTTGGTACAATAGGAAACAAAGATCCGTGGCACTCAGTTCAACGGAAGCAGAATACATGGCAGCAAGTCAAGTTGCATGTGAGGCTATCTGGATGAGGAAGATCCTGGTCGGTTTGTTCGGTTCTCATTTAGATCCTATAGTGATACATTGTGATAATCATAGTTGCATTAAAATCTCGATTAATCATGTGTCTCATAATAGATCTAAGCATATAGATATCCGGTATCATCATATCAGATATTATGTGCAGTGGAAGATCATGTTGCTTCAGTACATTCCTATGAAAGATCAGGATGTAGATATTCTGACGAAGACGCTCACCGGGAGAAAATTAGAATACCATAGAGGCAGGATCGGGGTGAAGGATAATCCCTATATTTTTGAGAGGGAGTGTTGAGATTCAACAAGATGATGAGCTTAGTGAAAATTAAGCACCTTCACTAAGTGGGGCCCGCATGTTATTTTTAGGTGTATGTCTATTTTTAGACATTGACAGCATATTCTATAAGTTGCAAGATGATATTTGTAGATGGTTGATCAAGTTGGAAAAATATACGAAATTATATTTTTAGAAGATTGGGAGAAGTCTATTTATAGATCACTAATCTACAAATAGATGCATGTCGATTATTATTAGCCCTTAATAATAATCCGACAATAAATATAAACTTATTCTCTTGGAGCACTTTATTTTAGTGAACAGATTTGGAAAATCAGTGGGCTGAAGGAATTACGCAATTCCTAGGGTGGTTGGTGACTCATGCATGGAGGACTTAGTTATAACTGATAGTGGCAAGTTGTAACAGAGTTGGAAGAGTAGTTATGTGAGATATTATTTAGTTTAACTCAGTTAAGTGAGTTAAACTCAGTTGTGCTAGTTGTATCTAGTTCTAACTAAAGATACACTAGTGAGAGTTTAGTGAATTAATTATTTAATTAATTCACAACTAGAGACTCACTTGCAACTAAACAAATACAACAGTTAACTACTTGCATGTCAGTTCCAGTGGAGACCCAGTGGAGAGATAGGTGAAAGGGTGAGATGGACTATCTGTTGTGACTATAGTGATGCATTCAATGCATCTGACACACATTGGAGATGCCAATGAGGATTGCACAGTCAAGGCAAGGCCAATTCGAATTCATTCAGAGGTCTTCTTCAGAAGGGATTGCGTCGTGGAAGCAGGGTTGTCAGGAGGCAAGAAATTGGTGCATAGATATGAAAATTTCTGCATAACAGTTTGTAATGATTGTTGATTGTAGTGAGAGCTTTATGTACTAAGATTTGTATGAGATTATTACATGATCCATTGATATACATAATATATGATAGTTGGGGTTTTTATCTTTAAGCTTTCCTATTAAACAACTGTGTTTATGTGCGATTGATTTTGCTTCATATGTGTTTTGTAATTGGCGATTTAATTTCCGCAAAGAATTAAGTGGAAGGATTTTGTATTTAACATAAGTTAATTTGTTAGATCAGGGGAGTCTGGTAATATACATATATATTTTATAATTTCTACTTTTTTTATTGTTTTTAAGAGAAAATTAGTCTGTAGAAGAGTCAGTAAGAGGTAATGTATCATTGGAGGTGTGTACTAAGAAACATAAACAATAACTGGAAGAGTTTCTACATGCATACATGGATGTGTTTTGAGAGCCTAAAGGGTTACCACCTAAGAGGTAAGTGGAGCACGATATCCAACTATTTTTGAATTCGCCATTGCGAAACATTGGGTTATACACACAGTCTGTTATAGAAACAAGTGAGGTGAAGAAATAATTGTGGAAAATACTAGAATAGGGTGTCATTCGATCGAGTGCATTGCCATGTGGGTCACCCATCATAATTATGCTAAAGAAGGATGGTACTTGGAGGATATGTATAGATTACAAGGCATTTAAAAAAATCACGCTGAAGAATAGGTACCCCCTACCAAGGATAGATTATCTATTGGATCAGTTGCAATAAGCAAAATACTTGACCAAGTTGGACTTAAAGTTTGGATATCACCATGTTCAAGTCAAAGAGGACGATACATGGAAGACCACCTTCAAAACTAGGGAAGGTTTGTATGTCGTTAGTCATGTCATTTGGCCTATGAAATGCACCGACTACATTTATGAGATTCATGAATGAGGTGCTGTGACATTTTTTAGATTCATTTTTTTTCTATTTGGATGATATACTGGTATATAATTCTACCTGGGAGGAGCGCATTTCCCATTTTATGTAGGTGCTAGATACATTAAAGAAGCACCAAATGCTAGAAAATATCAAGAAGTGTGAGTTTGCACAACAATCTTTGGTGTATTTTGGGTATGTGATAAGTGGAGGATAACTGAAGATAGATCCTTCCAAGATGGAGGCCATCCTTATTGAGAAATAAATATGCTTATCTATTAGGGGTGATTTCTATGTCAGGGTAATTACTTGTGAATTTGTTGGATTTATTATTATTATTATATTCTCTTATTTCATAAAGAAATTACCAAAATATAAATAAAAAAGATCACAAGAAACAAAGAACACAAGATGTAGGCTCTCCTAGACATGGTCAAAACCCCAAAAGGTAGAAAACCCATAAAATATCCTCTTGCTATAAAATTAGATTAAAGTGAGAAATACAAGACCCAAATCCAACCTTTAAGAAGCCAAGTCAAGCCCTCCAAATTTTGCTTCATCATGGTAAAATCCATAAATTTAAGTCATAGGAGATCACACCAATATCAACCATATAAAAACAAGATACCACAAGAGACTTACATATATTTTAGATCTTCTATAGCCCAAGAAACTCACACTTCTCTTCAGAATATTATTTTAGAGCTTCACATATTTCTACCTCAGAATATATTACATAAAACATCAGATTCATTACCAAATTGGATGATGATGTATGCCAATATATAGATGTTATCATATGTGAAAAGTTGCGTCTATTGAGTGAGACGACTTGTCATCCAGGAGGGCCAACTTGGATTCTTGAGGTGAATTATCAAAATTACATTTTTTTATTTTTTCTTTACAAGAATTCCAAATAGGAAGTTGACACTTTGACTCAATAAATCCTAGAAGCATGAAAAACATGCTTGTCTAATGAAATTATGATAATAATGAATTATTTTTGCTATTTTCCTTTTACATGGAAACTACAACGATACAAATACATGAACAATACTTATGAATACTAAACCTAGTTAAATTTTCAAACACTCCCTCTTAACTAGGGAGGTATTCATAATTCCACATCTGGATACAAGGATACTCTCAAATTTAGATATTCTCATAAGAAGATTTAGATTGATAAGTCATATTTAAGCATGAAGTTCATAACCAACAATGTAAAATTGTAATATAGCAAGGCATTGGCTAACAATATATAACTCACCATGAGATTAGAGCACAATGTTGGGAGGCATACATTTGGACACCAACATCATAGCCTCTTAAAGGCATATACCCCCTCTGAATGTTCATCAGGTATGTCCTTACAGGACTATTCTTATATTGGATTCCCAATCCTCAATATCGACCCTCTTCTACTACTCTTATCTTGGATACCCTTTGCTATCCTCAAAGAGTACTGGTCCTCAGGACTACTACCTATCTTGGATTCAAAACACTCAAGGAGTATTGATCCCAAATGCTTATCCAATCCCCCATTCTACCGACTAGTTCCTTCACTAGACTTACGACTATTAGTCCTGGCCTAGTGCATGACATGTATAGAATATGAGTCCCACATAACTCCATCTCAACTAAGGAGGAGATCCTTACTCCCTCTCATCCTGGGAGATATAATCACAAGTCTTAGCTTGTATCATACTTCATCTACTACTTGTTCTTCCATGGAGATATATTTGTAGCTGCAAGAATCCTATCTCACATTACATCATACCTGAGCTTTGACCTTTCTGGATGTAAAAATATTTATGGAGCCAAATTATTTCACACTCTATCTTCATGACAAGGTTTCTTAGCTCTTAACATTGTCACATCCTATCAAACTTCTAGCTTCCTGTATCCTTGACAATATTCATGATATTTTTTCATCAATTGGTTCATCTATCATCTTCAAGAAGCCAAACTTCCTTACAGCTGATAGCACATGCCTTTCATTCTTTTATAACAATATTTGGTCCTCATTCTCTTCCAATAGATCATCAGTGACATTCACTCAATCCATGTGCACCCAAATCAAATCAAACATCCACCGATATAATATCATCAAATCAACTATATTTCCAGCCTGTTCACATACTTCTACAACACATCCTTCCATGGGGCCAAATCATATTCCATCATTATCAAAGTTTCCAAATCACAATATCCTCTAATCAAGGCATGATATCCTTCATGTCAAATTTTTGTTACTTGATCCCTCTAAGGTCAACAGTCCTTTTCATGTTCTATCTCCATATTGCAAAACAAAAAATTCTTCATGCTCTACAACTTTTAATCATCAATCAATGTGTTCCTCGAATGTACTAATCAACTGCAACCTTCAATTAATATCATATCTATCAAGTTCATTTACATCTCCCTCTCTCCATCCAAGGTAAGTGAAATTTTTATCCTCTAATTGGATTCCTTGATGCAAACTTCAAATTTTTCTCTTCTTCTTCATGCTTTTCCACATTCTTCCACTTCTTCCTTCTTTTAGTGAAGATTTAGATAAATCTTGTCTTGACCTAAAAAATTTATTAGAATACCATGAAAGAACAAAAAGTATAAGGAAAAAAGACAATAAACAAGGAGATATAGGATACTTATCTTTTTAGAAGGATTAGCTTCCTCTTGATCTTAGACCTATTCACCTACCTTGACATACCTGTCAAACTCAAGAACTAGGTTTTTCTCTTTACAACATAAAAACTAGTTAGGGTTTCTATTTTTAGGGGTTTTCTAATGCAATTCTCTTCTAGGGTTTCGAACCCTAGATACCAAAAACCTTCAATAAATTACTAAATTATTTATAGTAATCAAGAATTACTACAAGCATGTTGTTGGTTGCGAAACCCTAATTATATTGTTTGACATACCTTTTATTCATTTCATTTTCTTAATCTAGTCTTCATATGTAATGATCTTCTTGGTATGCTACCAAATCAATAGTATGTCACTGTCTCTAGTCTATTTTTATGCAAACCCTTTTACTAATTTTCAAATGATCATCACTAATATGAAATGTACACAACAATTGTACATACCGTTGCAAACTTATCTTGTGAAGTGTCTACATTCTTCAACAAAGATCCCTCAACTAAATCAATCTCACTGAATTTCATTGATCTGCTTCTTAGAGACATTTGGAATCGTTATTTAATTATGTCCATCATCAATTCTTCATAGGATCTTGTCATAGGTTTTGGTCCTTTGTCCTTCAAGCTAGGCACAGAGATGAAATTGGTATTCATGATGTCATATTCATATTATCTGTTCATTGTCATAGTCATTTCCTTCATCAAAGTCACTGTCCATCATCAAAGTCATATTAGATAATTAATGTGAGGCATAGTGAAGTGACATGAGTCACGAAGAAGTGTGATGCTAATGTAATTTGTGCCATAGTGTCAAGTGATGCCACTGTGTAGTAAAAAATTTCCACGGTGTAGTCAAGCGAAACGATGCCTTTGTGAGCCACCCTGGAAATCTCGTAGCATAATTAAAGCGATTTCATTAATATTAATGCCATACGGTGAAGATAACGAGAAAGATCACAAAGGTCATAGAGGTCATTGTTTCCTGCCTATAGATTCTTTCAGAGTATAGATGAGTTCCTTCACAGATTTTATGCAAGATCCTTTACAGAGTATGTGCGAGACCCTTAAAATTATATAGAGCGATATCCATCATTTCAACCATACTAAAAATATCCATGAGAAATACCATTTTATACCATAGTCACTCCTGTTATAGTCTCGACCTTTCTTTCCATATCTGACATACTTCGGATTTGAGGGTAGTGTCATTGTCACATGTCATATCTACAAGAATTTCTAATTAGTTTCCTTATATCAGGTACGTAATTCAGCCATTCACATGGCACAAAATAATACGTTGCACACATAAAGTATAGGAACAATGTAATTCATGGAGTGTAGAATTAGCCATTTTGTGCCACTGAGATATCAGTGTATCAAATTATATGCCTCAGGAGTTGAGCGATGTCACTTTGTAACATAGGGATTATTATTTTCATCATAGTCTAGTCTCACATTAATTCCACAAAGAAGAAGTTTGTACTTGCTTCAAGAATATGGCCTCAAGAGATTTGTATTAAACCTGGGAGTATAGCGATAAGAAACTTGCATTATCTTTAGGAGGGAATCGTGTATTATTTTTATGAATATTTTTATGGAACTTGCATTAACTCAGAGTAATTCTCGATAGAAGCTCATATTACTTCCTAGGTATAGATATCTCGTACTAATATTCACATCAAATCACAGAACTTCGTATCACTACAATGAATCAAATCAATCAATTCATTTTCCATAGGAAGCTTGCATTATTTCTTCAATGAGCTACCTTAGAGATAATCCAACAAAAGTGATCTTCAGGACTCCTTCTTCAAACATTAGCTCTAATACCATGTTGATAAATCAGTATGATTATGCATTAGGGTTGATTTCTCTTTCAGGGATTACCTGTGATTTTTTGGATTTATTATTATTATTATTATGTTCTCTTATTTCATCAAGTAATTACCAAAATATAAATCAAGAAGATCACAAGAATCAAATAACACAATATGTAGGCTCTCCAAGCCGGGGGCAAAACCCCACAAGGGGGGAAACCCAAAAAATCTCCTCTTCTTATAGAATCAAATAAAAGTGAGAAAACGAAGACCCAAATCCAACCTTCAAGAAACCAAGTCAGTCCCTCCAAATTATTCATTATCATGATACAATCCATCAATTTGAGTCATAGGAGATCCCACCAATCTCACCAACAGAAAAAATCATATAGCATAGGAAAATTGCATATATTTTAGATCTTTTGTAGCCTATTAAACTCACGCTTCTCTTAAGAATATAACTTGAAAACTTCGTATATTTATACCTTAGAATAATTCATAGAAATCACTAAATTTCTTTCCAAATTGGAGGAAGATGTATGCCAACATATAGTTGTTCTCGTATGATAAAAGTCACAATTATTGAGTGATCTGACTTGTCATCTAGGAGAGGTGACTTAGCTTCTTGAGGTGAATTATCCAAATTACATTCCCCCTCCCCCCCTCCCCCTTTTTCTTTACAAGAAGTCCAAATAGGACTTTGGTTATTTTATTTAATAAATCCTATAAGCATAAAGAACATGCTTGTCTAATGAAATACAGATACTAATAAATTTTTTTTCTTGTTTTTCTTTTACATAGAAAATAAAATGACGCAAGTACAATGATAATTATGAAGACCGAACCTAGTTAAATTTTCCAACAATCATGAAATGGCTAGTTCCTACTAATGTTTATGAGGTCAAGAGTTCCATTATGGTAGCATAGTAGTTGAGGAAATCCATAGCCCTTCTCCATGCCATAACAATAATTGGAAAGAGTTTCTAGTGGGGAAATGGTCAGCAGAGGGATTTTGAGGAGTTGAATAAGAAGATCAGTCAAGCACCAGTTTTGGCATTACCAAACTTGCAACAACCTTTTGAAGTGGAGACATATGTGAGTGGGTATGCTATGGGAGTGGTATTGATGTAGGGAGGAAGACTTGTATGCTACCATTATGAAGTATTTCATGGGGAAATTATTGGCTACCCTACCTATGACAAGGAGCTCTATGCCCTAGTGCAAGTTGTGAAGAAGTGGAAGCACTATCTGATGGGAAAGGAGACAATAATCCACACAAATATTCAACCACTGTAGTACCTACAGGCTTAGATTAAGCTACAATAGACCAAACATTACAAGTGGATGGGGTTTTTACAATAGTTTCATTTAGTGATTAAGTACAAGAAGGGAAAAAAATAAGTTGGTCGACATGCTCTTAAGGCCACCCACATCAAATATCACAAATTTTGGGACTCTTATGCACATGGAGCCATTCACTCATGATGCATACATAGAAGCATATTCATAGGATGGGGACTTCAAGGAGGTGTTTCAATAGTTGTAGAGTCAGATTGATGTGCACAATGGCGACAACACCGTTGGCTACCATCTCTAGTATGGGCTAATTTATAAGTTAGATCACCTATGTGTTTCTAAAGGTGAGTGAATACAACTGATTAGAGAGGCTCACACCTCCAATTTTTGACAGAAATTTGGTGTGGGGAAGATCGTGACCAACTTGCAGAGGTATGTGTACTGGCCAAATATGCAATAACATGTAGCTAGGTTCATAAGAGGATGCACACTTTGTTGTACCAACAAGCCTAACAACGGTAAACAAGGTATTTATCATCCCTTACTTGTACCCACTCATCATTGGGATAACACTTCCATGGAATTGGTGGGAGTTTTACCAAAAATGAGGAAGGGGAATGACTACCTGTTTGTGGTAGTTTACAAGTTTAACAAAATGTGTGTTATGATGCCATGCAAATATACCATTAGTGGGAAAGAAGTAGAAAACTTGTTCTTTGGATAGGTTTGAGTGTGCTTTGGAATACCAAGGAGCATTGTTTCAGATAGGGAAACAAGATTTATAAATTCTTTCTGGACTACATTGTGGGATAATATGGACAAAGTTGAAGATATATACAACATTCCATCCATAGACAGATGGGGAGATCTGATTAGTCAACAATACTTTGGTACAACTTCTAAGGGGATATAATGAGAAGAATCCGAAGACCTGTGGTGAAATTTTTTTATATATACAACATTCTTACAATAGATAAGCCCACACTTTTATAAGAAAGTCCCCATTTAAAACTTGTTTTAGATATTTTATACCTTCACCTTTCGACATTGCATATGGGATACAAGTAGGAGTAAAGGAAGACATTACAAGAGACAACTTGAGGGTTGTAAATTTTATAGAGAAGATTAAGTAGATCCATACACAGGTACAAGAGACACTGCAAAATTTGTAGGAGACACATAATGCTAGGCATGATCAACATATAGTCGAGAAATCATTCAAGGTGGGATACATAGCATGGCTATAGTTGAACAAGGAGAGGCTACTGGGCCTGTAAATAAAATCAAGGCTCTAAGGTATGGTACCTTAGAGATAGTGGAAATGGTGGGTGATAATTCGTATCAACTCATTTTACCACCATATATGTGCATTTACTCATTTGTGAATGTAGAGAATCTTAAACTCTATGAGCCTTCCATGTTAGATCAGGAAGAGGAACATGTCTTACCTTTTGTGGAGGATGTTAGCCCCCCTATGAAATTCTTGACAAGCAAGCTGGGGGCTAGTCTACCTTGGAGCCTTCAAGGAATGCCTTTTCCTGAAAACCCATCATCCTTGAAGTCTCTTAGTGTTGTGCCTAAAATAGCCTCTCTCTGTTGATTCCTTCTCAAAAGGCCTTTTTCCCCCCCTTGTACCCCTGCAAATTATCCCATTTTAACCTATGTGTTCCCCTTGCCGAATTCCCCTCTAATTCCCTGAAACCTCCCAAATCCCCTTTCAAATTCTACCCATGTCCCTTTTTTGGCCTGATTCGCTCTATATCTCCCTATCGTTACCCTTATAAGGCTTCGAAATGCGTTAAAATGGCTTTAAAACCCACTTGAAACCTTATATCAGGCCTAGCCCCTCTTCTGATAGCCCTGTGCTCCTTTACCTTCCAAAAAACCCAGCGTGGTAACCATCCGCCAATCTGAAAGGCGCTTATTCCCCCATTTCCTATCGGGCACGATATCAGCCGTTGATTGTGGTTGATCGGACGGTGAACGTTAAACTCGATACCCCCCTGGCCTGTCCGCTCATTTTCCTCATCGCGCCATCGCCATCCATTTCCACGATGATTTGATGGTCTGCAGTGCACCCGATGCCGGTGGTCCCCATACGACTATTCCAAACCCGTCGGTTTCCATCGCACGGCTTATGCACGGCAGGAGGTTTCTCTCCAATGCCCAGCGATTCCATACAGCTACCGACGCGTGTCCTTGGTACGATGGCAAAACTGCCATCCCATCGCACATTATCTTTCGAATCAAGCCGCTGAGCGATATATGTAATACCCATTCGATCTGTCGATGCCCATCCGACGGCTATCATCCCTTGAAGCTGCGCACTGCTTAACCCCCGTCCATCGCACCTGCTGGCCCACTTTCTGTCGCCCTCCACCACCGATCTCCACCATAATCGACGGTCCAGGACTGTTTTCCCTCCGTTGACTATCCCCTTGGTCCGCCCCGCCACGTCACTCCCGCCACGTGTGTCCACCGTACACCCATTCATTTTGTTGGATATAACGTTCAAGGTCGGGTCTTTTAAGGTTTTCACGTATATTTGCTCTGCGTTCCGCCGACCCTCCGCCATATTTCCTATATTCCATTTCACGCTGTATTCTTCTGCCACAGTCCACCACTATTCCACCATGGCACTATACAGTACAGTCACTCTGGTCATCTCCATTGCGTCCGCCACCCCATAGATGTTTTTGTAACCAGTCTTTCATTTTTTGCAGGGTTATTAAGAGTTAATGGCCGCCATGATGCACATCTCTGCTACAAGGACAGAGAAACCAAAGAAGATCATTTACAGGGGGTGAATTTATGAGCAAAGACTCGGGAAGGTGAAGACAGGACGTTCATTAAAGAGAAAAGGATTTAAACTCTGTAGAAAACCTTCCAGCACCATTAAAATCTCGAGCTAACCTGTCAGAGGCAAAGATGAAGCGGCAGAGTGTTCCAGTACAAAGCAAAGGATATTAAGGCATGCTAATGAAGATCTTGAGCCTTAAATCAATATTTTAAGAGGCAAAGCACCAGTTTGAAGACCCCGAGGATCGATCAAAGGTCCTGAACACAAGTAAAAGGTAACATCAGGGTTTATTCGTCAGCAATATGTTTTTCTTCATTAAGGATAGGGCGCCCATACAACTTTTATTATGCACCGCATCCCTGAAGGAATTTCCACCCTAACAACAGTTCAAAGCAATCAAAACCTTTATGTAGCAAATTTCTCAGTAGTTCATTTTCTTTTTGGTTATTCATCACAAAGTACAACAAGAGCACCACAGCCGAAATATGTCAAAATCATATCCGAAGAAGATCACTCTTTCATAAATGGGTGACAGAGATTAAAAGCCCCGTGTTCAAACAGAATGGGTTTCGACCCTCTTTCTTTTCAAGGGGTTAATACAACATTTAGTTTTCCACCTACCTCTTCTGCTTCTCTTTAGCTATAAAAGCTCATGAGAAAATATTGTAATGGTTGTTGATCAGTTATCAGAGAACTGTAGGTTGTTTCTCTTGAGATAAGTCTCTGTGTAAAGTAGTAAGATAGGCCGAGATTTGATGTATTCAGACTGAATGTTCAAGCTATGGGCAATGATGTACCTGATTGGTGTTGTTTTTAATATGACAAGCACATTTCTTTGGATCCTGATCTAAAGCAGCTGGTGATGTTTTCCTATCTCTGTGTTTGATTTCATTTCATTCCATTTCTACTGGCTCGCATCAGAAGTTTGACATAATATTTACCCTTGATAGGTACCTTATGTTTCTGCTCTCCCAGCCTTTTATGTTTTCTACTTATATGTGTATCTGAATATTGATTTCAATTGATTTAACTAGTGTAGTGGATGTTATTTCCTTCTCTCTGATGTATGAATTAATGAAATCTATGTTTAGTTGTTCTTGTTAGGATCTAGTTGGATGATTTGAGAACACTGGGAGGTCTAGAACCCTGTCTCTGCCTTACTAGGATCGTTCCATCTCAATTAGGCCTCTCTAAGATCCCTTGTATTGCCTTTGATTTTTTCCAAGCAGGTCTGGAGTTAAATGACCTCTGACCTGATCTATAGGTAGAATTGGATGGTTCTCCTTCATTCATTTTCAGTCCTTAATGTTCCATTTCACCAATCATCCTTTAAGATCCAAATGCTCTAGATGACTAGCCCAACTGAAAGCTTGCACATTGAACACAAGTAAATCCTTTCTTGACTCCATTGCCCAACGGCCTTGATGTTCTCTAAGTTATCTATATTTGCCTAACCTCTTCTTTGCTCATCCTTGTCTTATATTGGACCCTTCTTTCCTGATTCCCAATAACCAAACTCACAATCAAACAAACAAACCCTGTACCTATAACTAGCCTAAAACCTTAACATTTGAGCTTCAAAGACATAAAACCTTTGACTGTATAGAGAGATCCCTCTCTGGGCCTAGAAGGGCTAGATCCTAAGGTCTGAAAGTGGTTTCATGTTGTCTCATCTTTTGGTCTTGTCAACCTGGCCAAAACATGGGAACCCCAACATAATGGCGACTCCGCTGGGGACTCTGAGTGCATTTCACCTTAAACATTTTTAAAGACTCAGAGACTTAGAACTTTTTTTAGGTTGACGGTAAGTCACTCCTTTCTTGAATCGACCTCCATTGTTGAGTGTCCATCATACTCTTAGACAGAGCCAGGAAAGGGCCGGGTAGCCTCCGGATCTCACCCTCTTCGGAGGTGACATATCTGGTAAATGCCCTCCCAGTCAATCTCTGGTTGGAGTTTGCTGTTTTGAGGAGATTCCTGAAAGGTGATAGTGCCTGAGCACTGTGGTGGACAGTGCAACCCCTTATATATACCCTAAAACCCTCCACCTGGCAACTCCATTGTTCCTAAACGAAAAGACTCCACTGGTGATCAGTAGACCTGTTGATTAACTTGGTTTCACAGTAGACTCCACTGGGAGACCAGCCTCTGAGGCAACATCAACCACAGTAGAAGTAACGAGTAGGGTTAAGTCGCTTGGCTAAGAAACAACATTATGGCTTTTAGAACCATCCACACAAGAGCTTATCCCAACCCTGACCCACCTGAAATAGTTGACAATCCGGAGAGTATCCTCAAGGGAGCTCCTACACCTAAAAGACCAACTATTTCTAGTCACATTCATAGAGCTAACTCTGCACCGGAAAACCTTACAGCTCTATTTAACCCATTCCTTGACCTAGACCCTCCAAATAGGCCACCAAGAACTAGGTCATTCAATCATCTAGACCAGCCAGACCTCGAGTTTCACAGTTCACCATATCATAGTGGTCAACACACAAGGGACAAAGGAACCCCTCCATCTACACCACCTGATATCCATTTCATTCAAAACTTGGGGCTCTCCCACCCTAGATCTGCTCAACAAACTTTTGTTGGTCCTAATATCCCTATCATCCATATACCAGCTACCCAAGTTAACCCTGTACCCCATCAGAACATTATCATGGTAGCCTGGTATGCACCTCTAGTTTTACCTCAACCCTTGTTACCCTTACCCAATGATTATCAGTCAAAAATCCCACACTTCACTGCTAAAGAATCCATCACAGCCCAACAACATGTAGATAAGATGGAGGATTCTTTTGACTATATGGAAATTGATGATGAAACAATCAAAATGAGAATCTTTGCCCAAAGCTTAGGGGGTGATGTAAAGAAATGGTTTAAAATCTTACCCCCTGGCAGTATCCAATATCTCCCTGCATTATATTAGACCTTCATAAACAAATGGGAAGTTAGGGAAAACCCTCTCCAGCTCTTAGCAGACTACATGACCCTTAAGAGGAACGTGGGAGAGAGCGTCCATGATTACACTACCAGATTCAACATTATTTACAATGCTCTCTCTCCACACATGAAACCTCCTCAAGGTATGGCCTTGGCCAAATATCCTGATGTATTTGATGCTGAAATGGCCTATGAGCTTAGAGATAAAGAGTACACCACATTGGAGAACATGCAGAAAGGAGCCATAACTATAGAAGAAAACTTGATGGAGAAAAGAGCAAGACTGAGATCTGAGAAGAGGGTAACATATAGGGATGACACTGTAGCTTCCACTTCAGACCAAAATTATGATAGATTATCTAAAAACGTGGAAAGACTACAGCAAATGATGGAAAAAATGGTTGTCACAGTTAACAGTCAGAACAGAAACCAGAACCAAAATCAGAACCAAAACTTTAGAAGGAACAACAACATGCCCAACAGACAGAAAGAGTCAGATCAGCAAGTTATTCCCCCTTTCCAAAACTTTTTAGATGAAGATGAGGGAATCATAGGGGAGTCTGAAGGGAATGCGATAAACATGTTTGAAACAGAAGATTCAGTCCTTAGCTGTGATTCAGGGGAAGATCAGCCCTCACCTTCATACTGGGATGAGGAATGGTTAGAAACTGAAGATTACAGATTAGGATTTGAAAATGCCATGATGCAGGTCAGAGAACAATATGAAATTAGGAGCAAAAAGAACCAAGAAAATTCCAAAACTGAGACTCCTGAGGTTACCATCAAGAAAATACCTGATAAAACTTCTAAAGCATCCGCTGTAAATAGCAAATCAGCAGCTGAAAGTTCTGGAAAAACAAGGAAAAAGACAACCAAGACACTGAAAAATGAAGCCAACCAACCAGCAGCACTAGCACTGTAGTTAGTGCTCCTGATAAAATGATTCTTGACCCTGTACATAGTGAGAAATCACAAATTGATACAGCTACTAAGGCAGTAGCGAATAAAATAGAGTTAAGCACTCCAAAGACCCAGTCCACTTTCAATTTAGAGAGTGAGATTGCAAAAATCAAAATCTCTGTACCATTATCTGAGCTGGCCACTCAGGATGTATATAAAGGCCAAATTTCGAAAGCGTTGAAACTGGGGGAAAACAACGACACTGTGAATTTGAGTGATGATCAACCTGCCCTCCTGTTTGGTCCAAATATTGAGGGAAAGTTTCAGGAAGGGGTAGTTCCACCTTTTTATATCAGTCTCAACATCCATGACAAAATACTCCACAATGCCATGCATGATTCTGGAGCATCACACAATTTAATGCCTAAGGTGGTGATGGAAAGATTAGGCCTAGAGATAACCCGCCCTTACAAATATTTGTATTCGTTTGAATCTAGCAGAGTAAAATGCCTAGGGCTAATCAAAGACTTGTGTGTAAGCCTCACCCAGATTCCTGCTAAGTGTATGGTCATGAACGTGGTGGTGGAAGATGTGCCACCTAAGTATGGCATGCTATTGTCAAGATCATGGGGAGCCAAGCTGCAAGGAACGATGCAGATGGATGGCTCATATGCCACTATCCCTATATTTTTCCAACTTAGAAGACTATATAGAGAGTCCCAGATGAAATTCCTAGTCAGTAGCCCCGAGAGACCTGAAAATTCACCATTGTACTTTGTACACACAGACCTGGATTCTTTCATTCTTTATAACGACCCATCCTTAGGAGAGCCAGCGTCAGAAAACATAAATACAAGCAATAACATAGAGCCCATGGACTTTAACATAATGGCTACCCTAGAAGAATACTATGAAGAAAACCATGGGCAGGGTTCTGAAAATGAAACTCTGAGTGAACCAGAAACAGAAACCGAGTGTAAACTACAAGATAGCCAACTCTTTGAACTCCACACATGTCATGAAGGACAGAACAATTCACAACCTAGCATAAACCTCACAGTGTAATATAATGGTGAACCCCTGTGGGAAATGAATTTCGATGGGTCCTGTACTAGGAAAACTGCTGGAGCGGGGGTGTGGTTACGTAACACAGAAAGTGAATATGCGGAGAGCCACGCTGTCAATATGCACTTCAAATGCACAAATAATATTGCAGAGTATGAGGCTCTTATCCTGGGCTTAAAACTGTTGAAAAAATTAGGAGCGCGTAGGGTAACTATGCTAGGAGACTCTGAGTTAGTTATCAAACAAGTGAATGGTGAATACGCAGCAAAACAACCTAGACTGAGGGCATATAGGAACGATGCCATGGATATATTAAAAAATTTCATGGAATATGAATTGGTGTTTGTTCATAGGAGTCAAAATACTATTGCTAACGGATTAGCTTGCCTGGCTAGTTCATATCCTAAGACTCCCCCTGACCAAAAAATCATCATTCAGACCAAGTTCAGACCTGCAGTGCCAGACAACGAAAAATATTGGCAGGTCTTTGAAGGAGATAAACAGATTGAAGATTTTCTGACAGGAAGAAATGAGTTTGAAATTTCTGACTCAGACTCAAAATCTGGTGACAGCTGCCCAAGTGAGGATCCCCCAGATGAAAAAGCAATGCCCTGTAACATGGGAATAAACACCCTAACTGAAGAAATTGGAAATCCAACCGAAAAATGTGAAAACGCAGATAGCGAAGAGATAGAGGTGCTGCAGGCCAAAGACAAGAATATACCCAGAGGCCTAGCACCCTTGGAGGACCTTTTTGACTTTGATGATGTAGCAAAAAGGCCCACTATAGAACATGCAGACTCTGATGTTGAAGAATGCAACATAGGCACTGAAGATAGACCCAAAATGATCAAACTGGCTAAGTCTATACCTACAAACACGAAGAACAAATACATTGACCTGTTTAAGGAATTCATTGATGTGTTTGCATGGAGCTATGAAGACTTAAAGGCCTATGACACCAACATCATACAACACAAGATACCCTTGAAGGAAAATCAGAAGCCTTTTAGACAAAAAATCCGCAGAATCAATCCAAAAAAAATGCCTGGAGTTGAAAAGGAGATTAAGAAAATGTATGATGCAGGCATAATAGTCCCTGTAAGGTTTTCTGATTGGGTATCAAATCTAGTGGCTGTGAGAAAGAAAACAGGGGAGATCAGATTGTGTATAGATTTCCGAAATCTTAATAGAGCCTCATTAAAAGACAACTACCCCTTGCCTAGAATGGAACACATCTTACAAAAGGTAGTGGGCTCTAAGAGAATCTCCCTGCTTGATGGTTTTTCTAGATACAATCAGGTCTTAGTACTCCCAGATGATCAACTCAAAACAACATTTACCACTCCATGGGGCACCTTCATGTATGTGAAAATTCCCTTTGGACTGATGAATGCTGGGGCCACCTTCCAGAGAGCGATGGATATAGCTTTCTCAGATGAGATAGGGCACTTCATAGTTATCTACTTGGATGACTTGACTGTCTTTTCCAAAACTGAAGAAGAACACCTGAAACATCTGAGGAAAGTTTTTGAAAAATGTAGAAGGTATGGTTTGTCACTGAATCCTAAGAAAACTATTTTTGGGCTGCAAGAAGGCAAACTTTTAGGCCACATTATATCCGAGAAGGGGATTAGGATAGACCCACAGAGAGTTGAGGGGATACTTCAAATCACACACCCAAGAAACATCAAGGAATTATAGTCCTTCATTGGGAAGATCAATTTCCTTAGGAGATTCATTCCCAACCTAGTTGAGCACCTTAGGAAAATGACAAATATGCTAAAGAAAGGTGCAGGAATCAAGTGGACTGTTGAAGCCAAGAAATATTTTGAGTACGTAAAACTGGCACTCACTCAAGCCCCTGTCCTGATCAGTCCAGATTTCTCAAGAGATTTCCTAATATTTTCATTCACCTCCCAAAATACAGTAGCAACAATCTTACTGCAGAAAAATTCAGAAGCTGATGAACAGCCAATTGCCTTTTTCAGCAAAGCTTTAAGAGATGCACCCTTGAAGTACAACATTATGGAAAAGCAGGACTATGCCTTGGTAAAGGCCTTAAAATACTTTAGGGTGTACATTCTGCATTCTCACACCATTGCTTATGTGCCAAATATAGTGGTCAAAGATATCTTGTCCCAAGACCCTGATGGGAAAAGGGAAAATGGATTGCTACTATCTTAGAATATGACCTTGAGATAAAGCCCACCAAACTGATCAAAGGTCAAGTCCTGGCCCAATTGATGGCTGAATCTAACCTGCAGGCCCTTGATATTAACATGGTAAATACCTTAGATGAGCAGGAAGGGTCGCCCCACCCAACTGTTGAGGAGAAGTTTCAGAACTCTCCTTGGTATTCCGATATCCTTTATGTGCTCAGCAATCTCAATGCCCCTCCAGAACTGTCCAAAAATAAGGCCAGATTCATAAAGATAAAAGCCAGAAATTACTGCATTCTGAATGAAAATTTATACTGGAAAAATCCAAATGGCCTATTGCTTAAATGTTTGCCTGAGTCTGAAGCCGAAAGAATTAAACAAGAATTCCATGCTGGAGAGTGTGGAGGCCACCTGAGTTGGAAAGCCACTGCAAATAAAATACTCAGGGCTGGCTATTATTGGCCCACACTCTTCAATGATGTCCATAAAATGGTAACTGCATGTCATAAATGCCAAATATTTGAGGGCATAAGAAAGCTCCTCCCCCTCCCTTTACAACCTATCACGGTAGAAGGTCCCTTCATGCAATGGGGCCTAGACTTCATCGGAGAAATTCACCCCTCTTCTTCTAGGCAACACAAATGGATCCTAACAGCCACAGACTACTTCACTAAGTGGATAGAGGCCACACCTACTAGGAATGCCACAGATTCAGTCATCATTAGGTTCCTAGAAGGTCATATTCTCTCTCGGTTTGGCTGCCCAAGGAAAATAATCACTGATAATGCTGCTGCTTTTGGATCCAAGAAAATGGTCGATTTTTGTCACAGGTATGGAGTAACCCTCAGTCATTCAACTGCCTATTACCCTCAAGGTAATGGCTTAGCCAAATCATTAAACAAGAGCCTGGTGATGATTATCAAGAAGCTGTTGGAAGAAAACAAGAATTCATGGCATAACAAGTTGGTACATGCCTGATGGGCTGACAGGCTTACAACCAAGAAATCCATTGGCATGTCACCTTATCAGCTTGTCTATGGAACAGAAGCAGTCTTCCCTACCAGCCTTGGGGTTCCAGTAATCAAACTTGTCCAGGAGATCCAGACAGAAGAAGATAACATGATAAGAAGGATAAATCAAACCATCCATCTTCAGCAAGCAAGGGAAGAGGTCTACAACAGAGCAGTGAAAGTTCAGGAAAACATAAAGAGGCAGTTTGACAAAAGAGCCAAAGCTTCAGATTTCAAAGTTGGAGACAAAGTTCTGAAATGGGATTCAAGAAGGGAGGAAAAAGGTAAACATGGAAAGTTTGACAGTTTGTGGCAGGGTCCATACATCATCCAGGCCACTATGGGTCCCAATGAATTTTTTCTACAAGACCTTGATGGTACAGAGTTTTTTGGGGGTCCTGTCAATGGCAGGATGCTCAAACACTACTTCTGCTGATTTTCGGTTTTCAGTTTCCATTTCCATTGTACATACCATTGTAGTTTTACTTTCAAGAAAACCAAGAAAAATGTTTCAAAAAACAGAGAGAAAGGAGAGGTTCAGACACGCTCAAAACATGAACCTCTGAGGTGCAAAATATTGGCTCTGATAAGCCCATGCATTTTCCTGAGTAACGGCCTACTCCAGACCAATTGGACAAGCAAGACATGTACGATGAACTTGGTCTGGAGTTTTTTCTATCTCAGAAAAATTCTCAAGATGGTGCTCACGAAGATATCCCACCTCAGTACCAGTCCATACAGGAAGTAAAGAAGCTGGTCCTAACACGCTCAAAACCTAGACCAGCAAAGGAAAAAGAAGAATCAGCTCTAACATGCCTAAAACGAGAGCTGAAAGGTAAAATAAGTGACTCTAACAAGCTCAAAACCTGAGTCACAAAGAAAGAAGGATGCTCTAAATTCCAGATTTCAAGCCTTCAAAGTTTTGTTTCAATGTTCAGCATTTCAATGCACAGCAAGTTAGACAGTTTAATCCTGGCTTGGCTGTTTTTCAATTGTTGTCTTAGAATATAGTGAAGAAACCTGTTGGACAGTTTAATCCCAGCAGGTAGTAGATTAGGTAGAGAATCAAATGAGACAAACAATATAACCTGTTCTCATGGAGTAATAAGGGTAGATTTAGAATAGGTTTGTTTTATGTTTTCATGAATAAATGATGTAAGGGGTCTGCTAGTTCAAATGCACCCAAAGGGAAAATATTATGACTGTAGTTGGGTAGGTGGATTGGTTGGGAAAATGTTTCTGCTGATTTGTGTATCTAACATATTGTGGCAGCTGAAAATCAAAGAAGAAAGATGGCTTATAGCAGCAGGCATCTAGCCTACTCCAAATATTATTTCTGGTTTCTTGACTCCTTCAAGAAGAAACCATCCCCATGTGGAGCCACTGTTAGCCCCCCTATGAAATTCTTGACAAGCAAGCTGGGGGCTAGTCTGCCTTGGAGCCTTCAAGGAATGCCTTTTCCTGAAAACCCATCATCCTTGAAGTCTCTTAGTGTTGTGCCTAAAATAGCCTCTCTCTGCTGATTCCTTCTCAAAAGGCCTTTTCCCCCCCCTTGTACCCCTGCAAATTATCCCATTTTAACCTATGTGTTCCCCTTGCCGAATTCCCCTCTAATTCCCTGAAACCTCCCAAATCCCCTTTCAAATTCTACCCATGTCCCTTGTTTGGCCTAATTCGCTCTATATCTCCCTATCGTTACCCTTATAAGGCTTCAAAATGTGTTAAAATGGCTTTAAAACCCACTTGAAACCTTATATCAGGCCTAGCCCCTCTTCTGATAGCCTCGCGCTCCTTTACCTTCCACAAAACCCAGCGCTGTAACCATCCGCCAGTCTGAAAGGCGCTTATTCCCCCATTTCCTATCAGGCGCGATATCAGCCGTTGATCGTGGTTGATCGGACAGTGAACGTTAAACCCGATACCCCCCTGGCCTGTCCGCTCATTTTCCTCATCGCGCCATCGCCGTCCATTTCCACGATGATCTGATGGTCTGCAGTGTGCCCGATGTCGGTGGTCCCCATATGACTATTCCAAACCCGCCAGTTTCCATCGCACCGCTTATGCGCGGTAGGCGGTTTCTCTCCAATGCCCAATGATTCCATACAGCTGCCGACACGTGTCCTTGGTACGACGACAAAACCGCCATCCCATCGCACATCATCTTTCGGACCAAGCCGTGGAGTGATATGTGTAATACCCGTTTGATCTGTCGACGCCCATCCGACGACTATCATCCCTCGAAGCTGTGCACCGCTTAACCCCCATCCATCGCACCTGCTGGCCCACCGTCTGTCACCCTCCGCCGCCGATCTCCACCATAATCGATGGTCCAAGACTGTTTTCCCTCCGTTGACTATCCCCTTGGTCCGCCCCGCCACGTCACTCTCGCCACGTGTGTCCACCATACACCCATTCATTCTGTTGCATATAACGTTCAAGGTCGGGTCTTTTAAGGTTTTCACGTATATTTTCTCTGCGTTCCGCCGACCCTCCACCATCTTTCCTGTCTTCCATTTCACGATGTATTCTTCCACCACAGTCCACCACTATTCCACCATGGCACTGTACTATACAGTCACTCTGGTCATCTCCATCGCATCCGCCACCTCATAGATGTTTTTGTAACCATTATTTCATTTTTTGCAGGGTTATTAAGAGTTAATGGACGCCATGATGCACATCTCTGCTACAAGGACAGAGAAATCAAAGAAGATCATTTACAGGGGGTGAATTTATGAGCAAAGACTCGGGAAGGTGAATACAGGACGTTCATTAAAGATAACAGGATTTAAACTCTGTAGAAAACCTTCCAGCACTATTAAAAGCTCGAGCTAACCTGTTAGAGGCAAAGATGAAGCGACAGAGTGTTCCAGTACAAAGCAAAGGAGATTAAGGCACGCTAATGAAGATCTTGAGCCTTAAATCAGTAGTTTAAGAGGCAAAGCACCAGTTTGAAGACCCCGAGGATCAATCAAAGGTCCTGAACACAAGCAAAAGGTAACATCAGGGTTTATTCATCAGCAGTATGTTTTTCTTCATTAAGGACAGGGCGCACATATAGGTTTTATTATGCACTGCTTCCCTGAAGGAATTTCCACCCTAACAGCAGTTCAAAGAAATAAAAACCTTTATGTAGCAGATTTCTCAGTAGTTCATTTGCTTTTTGGTTATTCATCACAAAGTACAACAAGAGCACCACAACCGAAATATGTCAAAATCATATCCGAAGAAGATCACTCTTTCATAAATGGGTGACAGAGATTAAAGGCCTCGCGTTCAAACAGAATGGGTTTCGGCCCTCTTTCTTTTCAAGGGGTTAATACAGCATTTAGTTTTCCACCTACCTCTTCTGCTTCTCTTTAGCTATAAAAGCTCATGAGAAAATATTATAATGGTTTTTGATCAGTTATCAAAGAACTACAGGCTGTTTCTCTTGAGATAAGTCTCTGTGTAAAGTAGTAAGATAGGCTGAGATTTGATGTATTCAGACTGAATGTTCAAGCTGTGGGCAATGATGTACCTGATTGGTGTTGTTTTTAATATGACAAGCACATTTCTTTGGATCCTGATCTAAAGCAGCTGGTGATGTTTTCCTATCTCTGTGTTTGATTTCATTTCATTCCATTTCTACTGGCTCGCATCAGAAGTTTGACATAAGATTTACCCTTGATAGGTACCTTATGTTGCTGCTCTCCCAGCCTTTTATGTTTTCTGCTTATATGTGTATCTGAATATTGATTTCAATTGATTTAACCAGTGTAGTGGATGTTATTTCCTGCTCTCTGATGTATGAATTAATGAAATCTATGTTTAGATGTTCTTGTTAGGATCTAGTTGGATGAGTTGAGAACACTAAGAGGTCTAGAACCTTGTCTCTACCTTACTAGGATCGTTCCATCTCAATTAGGCCTCTCTAAGATCCCTTGTATTGCCTCTGATTTTTTCCAAGAAGGTCTGGAGTTAAATGACCTCTGACCTGATCTATAGGTAGAATTGGATGGTTCTCCTTCATTCATTTTCAGTCCTTAATGTTCCATTTCACCAATCATCCTTTAAGATCCAAATGCTCTAGATGACTAGCCCAACTGAAAGCTTGCACATTGAACACAAGTAAATCCTTTCTTGACTCCATTTCCCAATGGCCTTGATGTTCTCTGAGTTATCTATCTTTTCCTAAACTCTTCTTTGCTCATCCTTGTCTTATATTGGACCCTTCTTTCCTGATTCCCAACAACCAAACTCACAATCAAACAAACAAACCCTGTACCTATAACTAGCCTAAAACCTTAACATTTGAGTTTCAAAGACATAAAACCTTTGAATATATAGAGAGATCCCTCTCTGGGCCTAGGAGGGCTAGATCCTAAGGTCTGAAAGTGGTTCTATGTTGTCTCATCTTTTGGTCTTGTCAACCTGGCCAAAACATGGGAACCCCAACAGAGTAATTGGCATTAGATGCTCAAGTAGAGTTGATAGAAGATACAATTTTGCAGAAGAGGTCCAGAACTACAAGGTAGCAGTAGCATGACCTTTTCCATATTGGGTTGAAAGGAAAACTTCCAAGCAACGCTAAATGGTGCACCAGAGAGAAGGTGGAGGAAAAATTTCCTCACCTCATTCAGTAGAAGCTTTTGGGATCCAAAATCCTCTCAATATGGGGAGGTGTGATTTGGATTGGATAATTATATTGTTTTTAATCCATATTGATGCTTTTAGAGTGGAAAAAGTGGAGGAATCATCTGTCATAACCATTTTTATTGATGGGACCCAGTTTGGAAAAATGGGGTCTTTGAGCCTTCCGAGAGTGTTTTTGAGGAATCAATTGACTTTTTTCTTGGAGTGGGGTAGGGGGGTGAAACCTGCCTCTTTAGCGCTACACATTTTTTTTCCTATTATACATCCATGTAGCTTTCCATCAATGCAATAATCACGCCAATTGGAGTCCGAATGAAAAATTTATGCCACTCAGAAGTTGACCTTGCTATTTTCAACACCATAATTCAAGAGGATGCAATATTAGCCCCCCTTTTTCATTAAAATGGGTCTATCCATGTGATTATGATGTAGAATACTCTAGAAGAGTCTATATTTTAACTATGGCTACGATTTTAGGTAGTCAAGCCTATCCAATGGTAGGCTATCGAGCTGTGTTATAACTGGGCCACTAGGAGGAAAATGGATACCATTCTTTTAAGTGCATTTGTTCCATAAATAGCCAAGAGGGATGGGAATAGAGCATATAGAGTAATTGTGCACTTTAGTAGCCCATGGGCCACATGCCATACCTTTTTGTACTTGTAGACATTTTTTATTCAAAGAAAGAAAGAAAAGCAACCTCACCTTCCAACAGGGTTTTTCTCCCGAAAGGGTTTCTGAGGTCCTATATTGTGTCAAATGTGTTTGTAATATTGATTTTTTTTTCTCTATTTTCTCCTTAATTTTTAAATTGCATGCATTCACTATTAACAATATTCTACATATCTAAAAATAAATAGACTTGTAATAGTGTATAATTTCAGATTTTAAATATATAATTATTAGATCTGTTGTGACGAACTGTCTAGTGGAATATCCACAACAGTTTATAGATTAGAACCCCCAACCATGAGGGATCCCTTTAAGCCAAAATATATGGATATGGACGCAGAAGAGGAAACCAAGACTCTGAGCAAATATTGAACACATTGTGGAATTATTTTTGAAGTAATGGCATTGCAAAGATCTTATTACCATTCTAGATCTCTAGATAGTGCAATATCATATGTCATATTGAAGAACTAGAAAAATACAATTGATGGAGAGGCGAGATTGTCCACGAAGGGATTTGGAGTCCACACTGTAAGTAGAAATGGTAAATTACAATTGTATCAAGAATTCAAGAAAACGTGAACACAATTGACCCAGGAATTGATTAAGGTAGTTAGGGAATACTTGGTGAATACTGGTCAAGTAACATTGTTACTAGAGGTGTTTTCCTCCTCTAAACATATTAGCTAATGAAGATCATTTCTTGGAATATTAGCAGTCTCAATAGCCAAGGTAAACGAATATATCTTAGAGAGATAATTAGAAAGGAAAACCCATCTATCTTTATGCTTCAAGAAACTAAAATCTCTAGTGAGAAGGTCGAGATAATAGATGATCGATTCATTACAAGGAAAATACCTTCTAGTGAAGGTTTTTGTGGAAGCCCCTATAAAAATATCCCAAAAATACATTTGTAGTGGAGGTCACTAGTGGAGGTGGGTGGGCATATGTTTTAGCGGATGTTTTTTTTTGGTGGTGCATCTAATATCTATAGATGCACGAGTGCTTTATTATCCATACAAGCACTAATTCCACATAGAACATGGTGCACTGTGGAAAATTTATTTTTACAAAATAAAAAAACACATTGTGCTAAATAACACAAAGCACCAATGTTCTCGGATGCGGGTGTATAGTAGGGCGATTAATGTGACAGGACATGGGTGGGGCAAAGTGTGGAGACACCTGCCCACCCATGAAATGGCTAGCAGACGGCAGATGAACGATGGCAGCTGGCATTTAGGACGCGTTGGGATCATACTTACTACATTAAGTTGTAATGCAGCTCAAGACCAGACCTCCACTTCTGTTCGAGTCTCTGCATGCTCCAACATGCTCCGGCCTTCAGCTCTCATTAATGAGAGATTTATGGCAGGAATTATTCGATGCCTTAGTAGTCAGGACATTAAAATGGAGTTTCGCTCTGGTTTATCTGAAGAGCCGCAACCGTTGAACTGCATATGCTCTCCGATTGCTGGGTTACCCTGCCTACGCACCGTGACAGGAAGGAGGAGCCAGTTGAACTATTGCTTAGACCTTGGGGAAAATCTTCATTTCTCTCGTTCTGGCCTCTGTCTGTCTTATTTGGCTTCTTGGATTCCTCTCATCTCTCATTCCACCGTCATTCCTGTTTCTCTGCCTCGTCCTACGCCCTCTGCTGAGACCTCACTTATGCCTCGCCTGCGTCGTAGAATGTGTTGCTACAGGGGTAGCACCAGAGGCCATCCCCTGCGCGCTCCCTCCAGCCCCTCTACCGAGTCACCTTCCCACTCCAACGATTATTATGCAGGCCGCTATCCTCACACCAGAAGTGGGAGAGGTCGGATTCAAGGTTCTGGCCACCGTTTGGGCTCCCCTGTTCCTCACACCCCCACCGCCTTGCCTTCTCCCACGACAGGCTCAGCGCTTTTCTCCTTCAACTGCTCTCTGAACCGCCCACGTATCACAACTTCAATCACCATGGTTTTTCATGAAGAAGCCCAGGTGGAGGAGCAATGCACCCGTCTAGCAGGCCTGTGCTCTGAAAAATCTCAGCTTTCGAGCCTTTAGGTGGGGCTTGGGGGCGTGAATGTGTAGGAACCGGAGGCTCAAGTTCATAGGGCTCGTGATGTAGAGATAGCGCCAGGAGATCCTGGAACTTCCATGTCTAGAGCTGCTCTCACCATGGACAGTGACTTGTTGGCCAAAGGATGGTGCCGAATTGTCGAAGAACCACCGGATGAGTAGCTGCTTCTCTTTGGTTTGGTTTTCTTGCTTCGCAGCACACTTAATTGGGTGTATTCTTGTTTATATTACTGTGTTGGACCTCTGTTTTATTTTGGAATTCTGTAAACACTGTAATCGTCAAAGATATCAAAAGATGGCTCCCCTGCGTGGGCAATGCAAAAACGTTCAAGACTAGTTTCCCCTCTTGTGGGCAGTCTTCTTTTTTGATTTTTTGACAAATTTTCCATAAGTCTGGGCATTGTTTTTGACATCGATCATGCTATAATTTTATTCCCTCTGTTAATAGATTAACCTTTCTTAGAAAAAAAAACACAACGCACCAATGTTTGAATAATTGGTAGCACAAAAAAACATAAACTTTTAAAAATTATTGGTGCTATATACACTTGCAACATCGGTGCCCTTCATGTAGTAAAACACCCTAGTTCATACAAAGAATGAGCGTCCTTATAGTTTTTAAATTAAAAAAAAATGTGGTGTTATTTTCTAACGAACCGTCGGTGCTATAAATGTATTGAAATGAAAAGGGGGTTATTCTGAAGAGATCTACTAGGTGGTTTTTAATCTTTTTAAAAAGCACCGTGCTATAGTCAAACAAATCATCGGTGTTGTAAATTTATTAAAATGACTTGGGGTGTCTTGTGAAGAGCACTGCTAGGTGGTTTTTTATTTTAGAAAAATAAGAGAAATACTATAATCAAATAAAGCACCGGTGTGATATTCCTAACTAGCCCAAGCTAGTAGGAATATTCAATGTCATTTTATTTTTATGTTTTATGAATAAAATGTAAAGGAGAACAAATGAAAACTCCTAAACATGAGAATAAATCAATGCCCAATGTGAACAGAGTCAAATGAGGGCTTGCTCAATAAAATCCACTTGTATGTGAAATAGGTTCAAGCTATTTGACCGAGTCAACAGGACCAGATCATAAAGCAGTCCAGATACAATGAACCTCCTAGATGATCAGCGCAGTCCTATGAGGAGGTCCTCCATGTGAAAAGGGAAAAATGGATGAAGGTGGTTTAGGGTTTTGAAAACCCTAATCTTATATAAGGAAGGGAAAGACTCAAGGAAAAGGTTGATGATATTTTGATTTTGAGATTGCTTGAGCAACTCAAACTCTCTTGGTTGTTTAGCTAGAGAGAGAGGGATTTCCTGCATAGGAATTCCTCTTCCTTCCTTGAGGGTCTCTTGGAGGAGATTGTGCTACATTGATCCACTATCTGGCATTTTGGCCAAGCTTCACCTCCCTTGACAGCGTAAATCCTGATTAGGGCTTCACTTTTCAGAGAGCTGTAGTAAGTGGAATCAGATCTATTTAGATCTGAAGAGTTCTATTGCATCTTTTTAGTGGGGAGGTCATCTAAACCACTGGCAGGAGTGCAATAGCTGTTTTGAGCCTCAGATTCTTATCTTGGCATGAGGCCAAAGTGTGCATCACTTCATCAGCATAGTTAGCTTCAGAATCTATGTCCTTTTTGTAGTTAGAGTTGCAATGTACATTTGCTAGCAGTTTGGAGGAGAGATCTCCGGTGAAAGGACTTATTTCCTTCACTGAGGTGATCCATGGATTGGCCAACCAATCCATGTCATATTTCAGATCTAATCTATTGTGTGATATATTCTTCAGAAATTTCTAAAGTTTACTACAGATCCATGGTGTAGATCTCAGATCTATTCAGTGTCCTTCACTTTCAGCTGAGATCCCCAAGGGGAATGTACTTAAAAGGCATTTTTGCATATAGATCCCATTTAGATCTATCATTTTTACCTATGATATATTATAAATCTAAAAATTAATAAAACACTGCTTCATATTTCTGAAAGTAACGTTGTCTGGTTCATCATCCACTTCTTGTGTCATAAAGCTTGGGTTTTAGGCCTTTTCTTCAAGTATAGAGCTGTATTTTTTAATGTAATATCTTTGAATAGTATTCTCAACTTGTCATACTATTATATGTGCATAAAATCACCAAAACCTTTAGAAAATACACTCTCTAAGCTGCAGTAAATTTCTGCATACATTAAGTCATGGGAAATCAGGGTTTTCAAGCCTAGTTGAGGAAGGAGGAGCTATTTAACTTATCTAGACTTATTTTTTTGAGCTGAAATTTGTAGAATAGGTCCCTCATGACCTAATATAAAATAACCTCCCGCCATTTCTCTTATTTTTACGCCGAACTCTGAATACATACGTTTTAGGGCCTAAATCATCACTTTTCCCCACCTTTTGCTCTATAAAACGTTGTATAAAGTTGTTGCTGGATATTTTATTGAAGGTTAAATGATTTGACATCAGTTATCAGTCATATTTCTGTATCTCCACATTGGTAATAACTCAGATTATTCCCAATAGTGTAGCTGTTCTAGATTTGGAACATTACAGTGGTATCAAAGCAAGATCTTTGGCTCAGCCTGTGGATTCAAGCCAAAGTGTTGTAGAGAAAGGAACAGAGATTGTAATGATGGATAGGATGATATTACTCTCATCAATGTTTATATCTAAGAAGGGCCTCTCCAAAGAGGTAAATCAAAAAAGAGAAAGAAGATGCACCGAGACTCCTAGAGGGTTTCAAGGAGAAGAAAGTTGAAGTGAGACCTACAGAAGGTTTCAAGAAGGAGAGGAAGACCCATGCAACTCCTACCCTCACAAAGAAGATACATTGTACAGAAGAAAAAATAGCATGGCTCCACCACTTGGAAGAATGATAGAAGAGGAGAACTCCCTGCTCCTTTTCCAGACCCTGAAGGGTATTGAAGAAGATCTCAAGGAGATTGAAAGGGTTGAGACTTGTACCAGCACTGGCACAACCTTGGAAGGGCAACCTTCATGTTCAGTAATGAAGGAAGACTACATAGTTGCAGAAGAAGCTCTTGCTTCTACATCTCACCAAGGTATGATTAAAAATTCATCTATTGTCATTTCAACACATTGTATGAAGAGATCTACATCTTTGCATGCTGCTGATTTAGAGCAACAGAGTTGCACTGCACTGTGCAAAGGCAGTGAGGAAGAAGAGAGGAACCATTCCTCATTGGAGCATTCACATGGAAGCTTTATTCATGAAGCAATAAAGGGTGGAATGATGGATGGTAGACATCTTGAAGTGAGAAACCCTTTCTCCCTTCCAGATGACCCTTTCTCAATGAGCACACCCCTGCTCAAAGAGAAACTTCTACTTGCAGCAAATCCAAGGCCCCTTTGGTTTCGGGAGGGCATGCATGAGGATATGACCTCATGGGAAGAATTCATTGGAGGTGCACTTCAGCACATCATGGAGTGCAAAGTTCTTCAACAATTTGAGGAGGATCTTCCCTTCTCACAGGAGCAGATAGTAGATGGGGGACATCTTCAGATGGATAACATCTCTCATGACTGTGTTGGACATTTATTGATCCATTCACATCATGATGGGAGGTTTTTACCTACCACCTATTTGGATCCTCATAGGGTCAAATTGATCCTTGGGAAGATTGCATTTCAAGATCCCATGAAATGTAGAAATCTGATTTGGGATGATGGTAGCCCTCATGGGAGGAGTACCAAGATGAATGATGGAAGGAGACATCCAAAATTGGTTGAGTGGATGTGGATGGAGAGCAAGAAGCTGGAGAGCTACTTGCAGATCTATGACACCGGGCAGCAGGAGGCTTGGCTGCGCTAGTTTCTCTTGAAAGAGTTTGGTCATCACTCTCTTTCTAAGGGTATGTGGAAGGATACTTGCATCATGGAGCAGCAAGGAGTATGGACACATTGTGTTGACATAATATTCTTCATGTAAATCACCATGTTTTCACTACATGATCTTGATGATGGGAGTATAGGGAGGCAGCAAAAGATTTTGTTGCTTGGGATGTTCTTGAGAGAGCAAGGGCAGATTTTCTGTCACAGTTTTCATGATGTTGCAGGAGTAGAAGATGGCACTATCATAGTGAAAAGGGGTTACTCCTTGACCTTAGATGTTCAAGAAGGAATTTCTTCATGGGAAGGACTTCTCATATGTAGCAGCATTATGGGAGATGCCTTTGACATTCTGCATGTCAAATATTGGAGCTATGTGTTGATGGGAGCCTATTTGCATGGGCCAATAGCGTTGTCTCTTTGGAGATGGGATTTATTAATGGAGTATTCCCAGGATCACTTCTCATTCGACAAAGTTGGTGAGCAAAGAGGAGGTGAAGAAGATGAGGTGGTAGATGGAGACATCTATTACTGTGGTGTGCTTTTCTTGACTTGGGTTTCCAAGTAGGAGGAGAAGGACTTGCATGCAGCCCTTGGTTCATTCCCCTTCACGGGAGTGTGCCAAACTATTATTGAGGATTCATTCATGGATCCATGTATCTTCTTGCTTCCAACATATGGTGAGAGCTTTTTCTTGCATCCTCTTACCATCTTTTGGCAGTGCATTGCTCCACAAGAGGGCAAGCTATTCATTGAGCTCCATGGTCTACATTGGGCCAAATTGTATGATGGAGACAACCATCTCTTATGTGGCCTTGGGCAAAGATGTTTTTCTTACATGTATGTTCATTTGGTTTATATGATTAACCATGTAACAAGAAACAATTTGCCATGTATTCTTCTAAAGCAGCAGTATGTAAAACTGTGCTGGGAAGACTTGGGAAACTGTTGGTACTCTCTTGCATCACCTAGAACCTTTAGTATTTCCTTCATGATGATGATAATCATGTTCTCAATTGCTAATATTTCTTTTATCTTGATGGGAGACATGATGTTGAGTGAGGCACATGGTTTGGATGTGTCCTTTTGGGAAGTGGGTTCCCACATTTTCTACAGTACATGTTCTAATGGGAACATGGGAAGAGTTGTAGCCACCATGACCAAACGCTTGTTTCTCTCGGAGGTGGGCCATGTGTGTGATGGGATACCTTATGATGATACCTTTCTGTCCATCACATATGGAACATTTTGGGCTAACATGTTTTACAACGTTGGAGGGAGGATCTTTGCAGATCTAACCTACATGATGCCACTTGAGGGCAATATCCTTGCAGCCCAAGATCAGTTTTCACTCTACACTTATCTTAAGTGGAGAGGTGAACAGCATGGGGTAGGCTAAGATGCTTACCACTTGCAGATTTTCAGCCCACCTTCTTTGCTGGAGCTCAAGGTGGAAGAGGATTTTCTGAAGTTGCCTTATCTAGAGGTAACTAGATTCTTATGGATGATAGCATGGGTATGGGAGACACTCATTGGGAGAAATTTTCCCCATGCTATTCGTCACTCCTACCTTAATGAGGCCATTGAGCAACAAGGAGATCACCACTTGCACCTTCCATTTCCTCATGATGTACACTTGCTATCTTACATTTAGAGGAAATCATTGGAGGACAGATTCATTGCTTATCATTTTTAGCCATGGTGGGGTCCATTGATGAGGCCACAAGAAGAGGGAAGGAGAAGTTTTGTTCTACCCTGTAGTTGCTTGAGGACAAGAAAAATTTTGAATGGGGAGGACTGTAATATTCCTAACTAGCCGAAGCTAGTAGGAATATTCAATGTCATTTTATTTTTATGTTTTATGAATAAAATGTAAAGGAGAACAAATAAAAACTCCTAAACATGAGAATAAATCAATGCCCAAGGTGAACAGAGTCAAATTAGGGCTTTCTCAATAAAATCCACTTGTATGTGAAACAGGTTCAAGCTATTTGACCGGGTCAATAGGACCAAATCATAAAGCAGTCCAAATACAATGAACCTCCTAGATGATCAACGCAGTCCTATGAGGAGGTCCTCCACGTGAAAAGGGACAAATGGATGAAGGCGATTTAGGGTTTTGCAAACCCTAATCTTATATAAGGAAGGGAAAGACTCAAGGAAAAGGTTGATGATATTTTGATTTTGAGATTGCTTGAGCAACTCAAACTCTCTTGGCTGTTTAGCTAGAGAGAGAGGGATTTCCAATTTAGGAATTCCTCTTCCTTCCCTGAGGGTCTCTTGGAGGAGATTATGCTACATTGATCCACTATCTGGCATTTTGGCCAAGCTTCACCTCCCTTGACAGCGTAAATCCTGATTAGGGCTTCAATTTTCAGAGATCTGCAACAAGTGGAATCAGATCTATTCAGATCTGAAGAGTTCTATTGCATCTTTTCAGTGGGGAGGTCATCTAAACCATTAGCAAGAGTGCAATAGTTGTTTTGAGCCTCAGATTCTTATCTTGGCATGAGGCCAAAGTGTGCATCACTTCATCAATGCAGTTAGCTTCATAAACTACGTCCTTTTTGTAGGCAGAGTTGCAGTGTACATTTGCTAGCAGTTTAGAGGAGAGATCTCCGGTGAAACGAATTCTTTCCTTCACTGAGATGATCCATGGATTGGCCAACCAATCCATGTCATATTTCAAATCTGATCTATTGTGTGATATATTCTTCAGAAATTTCTGAATTTTACTGCAGATCCATGGTGTAGATCTCGGATCTATTCAGTGTCCTTCACTTTCAGCTGAGATCCCCAAGGGGAATGTAATTAAAAGGAATTTTTGCATATAGATCCCATTTAGATCTATCCTTTTGACCTATGATCTGTTATAAATCTTAAGCTTAATAAAACACTGCTTCATATTTTTTAAAATAATGCTATTTGGTTCATCATCCACTTCTTGTGTCATAAAGCTTGGGTTTTAGGCCTTTTCTTCAAGTATAGAGCTGTATTTTTTAATGTAATATATTTGAATAATATTCTCAGATTTTCATATTGTTATATCTGCATAAAATCACCAAAACATTCAGAAAATACGCTCTCTAAGCTTCAGTAAATTTCTTCATACATTAAGTCATGGGAAATCAGGGTTTTTAAGCCTAGTTGAGGAAGGAGGAGTTGTTTAACTTAGCTAGACTTATTTTTTTGAGCTGAAATTTGGATCATACGTCCCTCATGACCTACTATAAAATAACCTCCTTCCATTTCTCGTATTTGTAAGAAGAAATCTCAATACATACGTTTTAGGGCCTAAATCATCACTTTTCCCCACCTTTTGGTCTATAATACGTTTTATAAAGTTGCTGCTGCATATTTTATTGAATTTAACTAATTTGACATCAGTTATCAGTCATATTTATGTAGCTCCACATTGGTAGTAACTCAGATTATTCCCAATAGTGTAGCTTTTCTAGATTTGGAACATTACAACCGGTGTGGTACCTATATTAGAACGCCCAAGGGCTTCTTAAAAAAAGCACTGCTACAAATTTTTTAATTTAAAAAAAAATGGTCCTCTTTGATATCTTAATCTCTAGTATGGTTATATTAACGCACTAGAGGAAGGTTAAATAAAAAAAAAAAATCACGACCGTGAATTTAATTTTTACCATCTATAGTGTTGGAGAGCTCTGCAGCATCGGTGCCACTCTTGCCTCATGCAAGTGCCCTGACATCGACGCCTCTATTGGTCATCGACCTTTTGTATCATGCTCACTACCTAACTTTCCATTTTTTTCAAATTGTGGTAAAGTTCTTTTTTGTCCATTACATGTCAACAATGCCTCCCCAGTGAGAAAATGTCCAAGTAATGTCTATGTTTCTCTCAAATTTTTTTTTTTTAGTGGATTAGAATTGAAAATTATCTTAAAAATTGCATTGTTTTTTTTTTTTTTTTCTAGCACAGTGTGCTCAATATTTTCATCTTGCATCGATAGTGGTGCACCCTATAAATATACAGGGTACACCGTTGTTTAGTATTTGAACATAAGACACCTAGAAAGCTTAGTGCATCGTTTAGTGCGTGAGTTTTGTAAATGAAAACGCACATGGAAAGCTATAAATTGTACATTGGTGTGTTCAATTTTTAGTTTACACTCGGTGCATTTATATTTACCAAATTCACCAAAAAAATAATATTTAAAAATATAGCTATAGCTTGGTGCATTCGATAAACTAAACGTTCCACACCAATGCGAAAATGTTATACATGTGCACTGGTTGTTGAGATTCAACAAGATGATGAGCTTAGTGAAAATCAGTCACCTTCACTAAGTGGGCTCGCAGGCTATTTTTAGGTGTAAGTCTATTTTTAGACTATGTCTATTTTTAACAGATTCATTAGAAGTTGGCAAGATGCACAACGTGGATATTAATGTTGGAAAAATAGATGAAATTATATTTTTATAATATTGGGTGAAGTCTATTTATAGATTGTTGATCTAAAAATAGATGTGTTGATTATTATTAGCCCTTAATAATAATCAAACTCTAAATATCAACTTATTCTCTTGGAGCACTTTATTTCAGTGTACAGATTTGGAAAATCAGTGAGCTAAAGGAATTACGCAATTCCTAGGGTTTACTGGTGGTTCATGCATGGAGGGCTCAGTTAGAATTGAAGTGGTAAAGTTATGACAGAGTTGGAAGGGTAGTTCATGGAGTTGTTATTCAGTTTAACTCAGTTAATGGAGTTAAACTTAGTTGTGCTTGTTGTATCTAGTCTAACTGAATGATACACTAGTGAGAGTGGATGTAATATTCCTAATTAGCCAAGCTAATAGGAATATTCTATTTTGTTTTCATTTTCTTTTTGCATGAATAAAATTGTAAAGGAGGATAAATTAAACTCCTAAAATAGCAGAATAAATACATGCCCATGTGAACAAGGCTAAATCTGGGCTGCTTCAGCAAAACACCCTTATGTGTGAAAGGGATTAAGTCATTTGACTAGGTCAACTAGACCAAATCAATAGCGCTATCTAGATACATTGAATCACCTAGAGGCCCAGCACAACTTTAGTTGGAGGCTAATCATGTGAATGCAACTAAATCATTGAGATGGTTTAGGGTTTGGCAAGGATTCCATCTTATTTAAAGAGGAGGAGGACAACATGAGAGGGGTTGTTGATGTTATTATTTCTGAAGGTATTGTTTGTTTAGACATCACTCTTTCTCTAGTTGTTTAGCTGAGAATAGTGTTGTTTAGCACTTGGGTGTTCCTGATCAGGAATCCCACCTCCTTCCTTGAGAGGTCTCTTGGAGGAGTCTTGCATTTCTTGACCACTATCAGGCATTTGGCCAAGCTCTTCTTCCAACTACAACGTAGATCTTGTTGAGGGTTTGGTTTTCCTTGTAAGTTGCAGCAAGTGGAGGCTATATCTCTTCAGATCTAAGCCATTCTAGTGCCTCTTTTCAGTGGGAAAGCCTTCTATCCCCCTGGAAAGAGAGTATTGGATGAGGAGAGCTCATTTTTAGATCTTGGCATTAGGCCACATCATGCTGTAGAGCCTACAGTGCAGTCCATCTTCTAGAACTGTGTTATTTGCAAGGAGAAAGTTGTAGGGTCTTTTGGTACTTCAAGGAGGAGAGATCTCTAGTGTGGGGAATCTGCCCTTCACTGTGGTGATCCGTTGATTACAGATCTGATCCATGTTCCATTTAGATCTGATCTGAATACTAATGTATTTGCTTCAGAAATTTTGAATCCTTCTGCAGATCAGCTACATTAGATCTCAGATCTACTCCATGTACTACATTTTTTGCTAAAAATCCCAAGGGGTTTTTGAAGAGGAGATTCTATAGTGTGCAGATCGGATATAGATATATATTTTTGCACACAGATCTGCTCTAGATCTGAAGTGTAACTTACAACTCTTTTTAGTTAATAAAATAACGCTATCAAGCTTGTACAATCATATCATATGGTTGTAGCCTCTTATTTTGGGCATTTCTTCATGTAAAGTTTCCTATTTTATGTTCTATGATGCATGGGCTTCAATATAATCTTGAAATACTATTGTAAATGACATTATTGAGCCTCCATATTGGCCTCCTGAATATATTGGGCTGAACTGCATTATTTTCTTAGCAGTTTTGTCACATAGTACTGCAGTCCCTTCTTTGGGCAATTTCCTAGCTGTACTAGGTGTGGGAGATCTGTTTAACCCACCTAGAAAGATTTGGTTCTAATATCCTCTTGGATTTAGGACATAGATACTCAAATCTAAGGGATCCAAGGGCTGATTTCAAGATATTTAGCATCCATTCCTAAAAAATGCGTTTTTCAGGCATGCCTTGCTAGCAATCCCAATTTGGGGATATTACAGTGGAGTGAATTAATTATTTAATTAATTCAAAAATAATAAATCATTAATCAACTGAAAAAATACAATAGTTAACTATTGTGCATGACAGTTCCAGTGGAGACCCAGTGGAGAGATAGGTGAAAGGGCAAGATGGACTATCCATTGTGAATATAGTGATGCATTCAATGCTTCTGACACACATTGGAGTTTCCAATGAGGATTGCGAAATCAAGGAAAGGTAGATTTGAATTCATTCAAGGGTCTTCTTTAGTAGGGATTGCACAGTGGAGGCAGGCTATCAGGTGGCAAGAAATCAGTGCATGGATTTTCAAATTTCTTCATGTTAGTGTGTGACGATTGATTGTATTGAGAGCTTGATGTACTAATATTTGTATGAGATTCTTACATGATCTCCATGATACATAATATATGATAGTTGGGGTTCTTAGCTTCAGTCTTTCCCATTAAACAAATGTGTTATGTGCGATTGTTTTTATTGCTTCATGTGTTTGCAATTGAGTTTTTAAATTTCCGCAAAATATTAATAGTGGAAAGATTCTGTATTTAGAAGGAAGATAAATATTGTTAGATCAGGAGAATCTGGATATATACATGCATATTCTATATAATTTCTACATGGTATCGGAGCAGTGTTAATTCTTGAAGATTGGAACTGTGAAGAATTGTTGAGTTTGTGTTGGTGGACAATTCGAATTTGCTGTAGAAAATTCTTGGTGCGACAGTTGAGTATACATTGAAATGTTTTTCAATGGGTTGTGAATGGAGTATGCCCTTGATGACAGCTCGAATTACATAGCCTGGAAGGATAGGATGGAGGCAGTTTTGGAAGATAATGGGCTAATGAAGTTCATCAATAGCAATGTTCCTAAGCCGAGATCTAGCGATTCTGCATTCTTGACACATGGCAAAAGAAGGTAGCAAAGAAAAGAAGAATTCAATTGGAAGGTGTGAAGGACCATATTGTGTCTAGCATTCATGGGAAAGGCACTCCATTTGCAATGTGGAAGGCTTTGATATATTTTTTCCAAAGCAGCAATGACTAGAGGAAGTTGGCATTGAAAGATAAGCTCAGAAAAATAAAAATGGAGAAGGGCGACAATATTCCAAAATATCTCATGAAGTTTGTCCACTGTAGGGATGAACTGGGAAGTGCGGGGATTACTGTTGATGATGAAGACTTGGTGAGCTTGGCTCTCCTTAGGCTTCTGAAGAGTTGGCATAGCTATGAAGACTCTGTCAATGGATGGGAGAAACTGTTGGGATGGGAGCAACTTTGGTCGGATCTTGTGCAGGAGGAGATAAGGCGAAGTTCCAGGGATGACACTTCATCAAAGAATGAAGATGATGAGAATTTCACTTTGGCTGCCAAAGCAAGGAAAGGGAAGGGGAAGAAATCCCATCCAAAATATGAAGCTAAAGGCAAGAAGCAGGATTTTTCCAAGGTGAAGTGTTTTCACTGTCACGAACATGGGCATTTCGCCACTAACTTCCCATAGAAAAATAAGAACAAGAAGGATGTTGGAGCTACAGCTGGAGGGGCCTTAACCTCCTTATTTGAACTTGATTTCTCTTTGATCGCATGCTTGGTTTTAAGCTCAATGGGATAGGTGTGGTATCTTGATAGTGGTGCATCTTTCCATATGATGGGAGACAACAAGTTGTTTAGTGACTTGGAGGAGAAGGATCTCCAAATGCATATAGAGATGGGTGATGATGGTCGATACAGTGCAACCGAAATTGGGACCATTACCTTTGAGAGGGAGTTAGGTAATCCATTTATGTTGAAATATGTCATGCATGTTCGAAGTCTGAAGAAGAAATTGGTCTTGGTCGTAATGTTGGAAGACAAAGGTTATGACGTTGTTTTTAGCAATGAAAAAGTTTCCTTCGACATAAAACAATGGGTCAAACCAAGAGGATATGGATTCGAGTTAAGAATCTGTAATATTCCAAAATTTGCACACAAGCAAATTGGAATATTAGATTTTGATGCTTTCACCTAGGAGAGGAATAAATGGGTAAGGAGGCCCATGAATAATAAAAATATGAATAATTTCCACCTTAATAAGGAAGGGGATCACTTCAGGAGCTGAACTTTACACTTACAAGTGTGAACAGAGGGAAAATAGATGACGACATAGTCAATTTTGACTAAGTCAACATGCATTCTTGAGGAGGAAGAGATCACCTAAGTAAACCAGTTCAATGTGAACAAGGATCAGCCTAATACACACATATGTAAACTAGATTGAAGATCCATAGTGTGAAAAGAGGCATTGGATGTGGATTAGTTTTAGTTGACCAAAGTCAATAGCACAGCCACAAGAGGAGGGAAGCTAGCTAGGGTAGCGCAGTTTTGAAAGAGGAAGCTTCATGAAGAAGTCACCTCAACATTGTGTGGGGTCCGGGGTGAGGAGGCTCACCAAAAATAAAATGCGGGCATATCATCAAAGGATATTCATTCATGTATTCAACTATTTTGGTCTTGAGACCACTTGCATGCTTTAGCTTTTTAGCCGGAGTTGCTACACTGCTTAGTGCAAGGAATTCTTGTGCGGGAATTCCATCCTCTCTTTAGATCAGCTTTCTTAAGGGATCAAGAGGGAAGGATTAGAGCTTCATTTTTGTATTTGGTTTAAGGCCATTCATCCAAATTCAGCCACAACACAGTCTCCTTTATTAAACTACGTCTTTTATGTAGGAGCAGCAGTAGTAGAGCTGCATCCTTTGATTGTATGCTTATCTTTGAGGATGAGGTGCTTATTTCCCTTCGGGAGATCCAATAAGAAGGCCTAAGGTCATTATCTATATTATTCAGCATTTATATGTCATATTAAGCCACGTTTAATACAGTTTTGCAGTGAACTGCATTATTTTCTACAGTGCTTCTTTGTACATGCATTTTGTCGGAAACCTTGCTGGGTGCCTTGTTTCTACTGTATAAGTGATTAAACCTACATTTCTTTGCTGTATGATTAATATAAGTTGTATATAAGACATATTCCTTAATTTTCTATAGAAACCCCCATGGGAATTACGCTCTCACTGTATTCAGAAATTTTTGTTTAGTAAAGTCATGGGAAATCAATGTTTTCTAGCCTAGTCGGGAAAGGAGGAGTTGTTTAATATTACTAGAAGCATTAGTTTGAGATGAAATTAGGAGAATAGGTCCCTCTTGACCTAAGCTATCATATCCATCCATTTCCCCTGCTTATTTTTACTCTCATTTCTTGAAACAACCTTTTTATGGAATAAAATCCCCTTTTTCCCCACTTTCCGGATCATGAAACGAAATAAAAGTTTCTGATGTAATTAAAAATGATGTATATGTGTTTATTTTATATATTTTAAGATTATTCATCATAAAAATAACTTTATACAACTTATTCATTGCAGAGTTCCAGATTTGGAACATTACAGTGGTATCGAAGCTTTCATCTTGGCTCAGCCTGTGGATTTCAGATCCAATCAGAAGATAAGATGAAGAGGATAAAAAAATTATGGAGAGGATGAGCTTACTCTCATCCATTTTAAGATCCAAGAAGAAAGAAGAGAAATGCATTGAAACTCCAAGAGGGTTTCAAGGAGGAAAGAGTTACAGTGAGACCTCTAGAAGGTTTCAAGAAGCAGAAGAAGATGCATGCACTTCCTATTCTCATAGAGGAATTGAAGAGAAAGGAGACCACTTAGAGCATTAAATCTTGAGTAGGTATTTGGCAGAATACAAGTGCCAACCTAGGGCTTCCAAAGAGACCCTAGATTTTCCTCAGTTTGTTCAACTGAGAGAAGAAAGAAGATCTTGCAGCAAAGTAGAAATCAAGGGAAATAGATTCCTATTGTCTAAATTTGATGGGTCGAATACAACAAGAGCTTGGGCAAGAAATATTGAAGCATTCTTCCTACTTCATCTAGTGGAAGAGAGGGAGGCAGCAGAAATTGCAGCGCTGCACCTGGAGGGTGAAGCCAATACTTGGTGGTGCAATCACTTAAGCCACACAAGAGTGACTTCCTTTTTTGAGTTCACTCAAGAGCTGATCAGAACTTTTGATGAAGAGAGATAAGAGGAGAGAGGTTCCACACCACCATGGGAAGAGACAAGTACCAGCACTGTCACAACCTTGGAAGAGCAGCTCTCTACATCAGCAGTTGGGGCAACCACTACATTAGAGGGAGGAGACTTTGCAGCTCTACAAGAGGTTCCCACATCTCACCAAGGTATGGGAATATTTCCACTTTTACTTATTGCAGCAAATATTTCTAAAAGTTGTGGAAATATGTTTTCATATGGCCCAGGATCAAACATTGTTGTTGGGGTAGAGCAACAATATTGCACTGCGCTGTGCAGACTTCAATGGTTCAAGAAACAAATGAGCCATCATCCTCTTGGACCCTTGTTGAGTTGCACTCAACCCTTGAGGTTGAAGTGTGATCTTTTGGAGGGAGTCATGAACCTTGAGATGGAGTATGAGGCAGCAACTATGTCATTGGAGGGACTATCAGCGTTGTCAAACAATAGCAGGGAAGAGGCTTCACCTTTTTCACCTTGGGATATTGATGGATTCAATATGGCCATGGACATGAGATCTTCTCTAAGAGATCTCCAAGGAAATGCATTATAGCATTTCATGGTATGCATAAGAGAGGAACTGATTGTGGAGGATGATAGCCCGCATGCGGAGAATTCCAAGGTGAAGAATGACAGAAGGCATCCACATGGTGTTGAGTGGATGTGGGAGAAGAGAAAGAGGCTGGTGAGCCACTTGCAAGTTTATGATACAGGGTAGCAAGAAGCCAAACTGCGTTGGCTGCTCTTGAGAGAGTTTGGCCACCATGAGACATATATTTTTCCCAAGGGTATGTGGGAGAAGAAAAATTGGCAGGGTACTTGCATCATATGGCAAGGAGTGTGGGAGTATTATGATGATGTGATATTTTCACCACATGGACTGTATGATGGAGGTATGATGAGGCAACAAAGGCATTTGTTTCTTTGGAGGATTGGGGAAGAGTAAGGGCAGAGTTACTCACACATTTTTCATAATGTTGCGATGGGAGGAGATGGCAACATTATGGGAGGAGTCTTTGACATGGGGCATGTCAGAGAATGAATTTATGAGTTGGAAGGAGCCTATTTGCATAGGCCAACAGCGCTGTCACTTTGGAGCATGAGAGTATTGATGGGGTGTTCCCAGGATCACTTCATATTTGATGCACTTGATGAGTATAGAGGAGGTGAGATTGCTAGAGCGGTGGATGGACTCATTGGTTATTATGGTATGATCTCCTTGACTTGGATTTCCAAGCATGAGAAGGAGGATTTTCAGGTAGCATGTGGTTCATTCCTCTTCATATGGGTATGTCGTACCTCTATGGAGGATTCATCTCTGGATCTTGTCACCATCTTGTCTTCGGTACATGGTAAGAATTCTATTGATGCACTTATTGATTGTTCAATACAGTATTTGCATGCTCTTACCTTTTCCTTGCAGTGCATTGCTCTACAAAGGGACAAGTTTTCTTTGGACTCCATGGTCTATTTTTGGCCAACTATCATGATGGAGACAACCATCTACTATATGATATGGGGCAATTTTTTGGTTGCTTCTTGTGTGCTCAATTGACATATTCAGCCATCTACTATTTATTAGTGGGTGTGATGACTTATATAGCAAACCATTTGTCAAGAGACAACTTTCCATACCATTTTCTAAAGCTGCAGTGGAGTAGACTGTGCTGTGACCACTTGGGAGACTGTTGGTACCTTCCAACACCACATAAAACCTTTAGTATTTCTCTCATTATGCTTCTGATCATGATCCTATTTTCTGACATTGTTCTTGCCTCTATGAGGAGCATGATTGGAGGAGGAACACATGGAGTGGGTGTGTTCTTGGGGGAGGAGCATCCCCACACTTTCTGCATTGCATGCTCTAAGGGGAGCATGGGAATAGACATGGACTCTACATAAACATCTTTGTTTCTTAAGGAGGAGGGCCATGAGATGGATGGGGTGCCATATGATAATGATTTCTTTTCCATAATGCATAAGATGGTTTGGGCCAGCTTGACTCACAGCGCTGGGAGAGGGACCTTTGGAGGTCTAGTTTCCTTATTGCCATTGGAGGGAAACCTTATTGCAGCCCAAGATTAGCAAATAATTTACACTTGTCTTAAGTGGAGAGGAAGACAACATGGGGTAGGCTACTATGTCTACCATGACCAAAATTTCAGCCCACCTACTTTGCCGGAGCTTCAGGTGGAGAATGATTTGCATGAGTTACCATTTTGGAGGGTGACTCATTTTTCTTGGTTGATAGCTTGGGGAGGAGAAATTAAAATGGGGATGATGAATCCAAATATATATCAGCCTTCATGCCCCAAAAGGACCTTCAAATAGCCCATTGTTGCCTCCATGGATGATCCACTGTCACATAATGTGAGCTATTTAGATTGCTTACACACTTGGGAGGGGCAACTTGGAGATATATTTATAATGCAGCACCTTGATCTTTGGAGGATTTCATCTTATGAGGTTGCTGTAGGGGAGAAGAGGATGCTCTTCAGTCCTATCCTTGCAGTTGCTTGAGGACAAGCAACATTTGGGAGGGGAGGACTGTAATATTCCAAAATTTGCACACAAGAAAATTGGAATATTAGATTTTGATGCTTTCACCTAGGAGAGGAATAAATGGGTAAGGAGGCCCATGAATAATAAAAATATGAATAATTTCCACCTTAATAAGGAAGGGGATCACTTCAGGAGCTGAAATTTACACTTACAAGTGTGAACAGAGGCAAAATAGATGAGAACATAGTCAAGTTTGACTAAGTCAACATGCATTCTTGAGGAGGAAGGGATTACCTAAGTAAACCAGTTCAATGTGAACAAGGATCAACCTAAGACACACATATGTAAACCAGATTGAATATCCATAGTTTGAAAGATCCATTGGAGGTGGATAATTTTTAGTTGACCAAAGTCAATAGCGCAGCCACAAGAGGAGGGAAGCTAGCTAGGGCAGCATAGTTTTGAAAGAGGAAGCTTCATGAAGAAGTCACCTCAACATTGTGTGGGGTCTGGGGTGAGGAGGCTCACCAAAGATAAAAGGAGGGCATATCATCAAAGAATATTCATTCATGTATTTAGCTATTTTGGTCTTGAGACCACTTGCATGCTTCAGCTGTTTATCCGGAGTTGCTGCACTGCTTAGTGCAAGGAATTCCTGTGCGGGAATTCCATCCTCTCTTTAGATCAAATTCTTAAGGGATCAAGAGGGAAGGATTAGAGTTTCATTTATGTATTTGGCTTAAGGCCATTCATCCACATTCAGCCACAATGCAGTCTCCTTCAGTAAACTATGTCTTTTATGCAGGAGCATCAGCAGTAGAGCTGCATCCTTTGATTGTATGCTTATCTTTGAGGAGGAGGTGCTTATTTCCCTTTGGGAGATCCAATAAGAATGCCTAAGGCCATTATATGTATTATTTAGCATTTATATGTCATATTAAGTCATGTTTAATACATTTTTGCAGTGAATTGCGTTATTTTCTGCAGTGCTGCTTTGTACATGCATTTTGCCGGAAACCTTGCCGGGTGCCTTGTTTCTACTGTATAAGTGATTAAACCTCCATTTATTTGTTGTGTGATTAATGTAAGTTGTATATTATTAATATTCCTTCATTTTATATAGAAACCCTCATGGGAATTATTCTCTCACTGTATTCATAAATTCCTGTTTAGTAAAGTCATGGGAAATTAGTGTTTTCTAGCCTAGTCGAGAAAGGAGGAGCTGTTTAATATAGCTATAAGCATTATTTTGAGCTGAAATTAGGATAATAGGTCCCTCTTGACCTAATATATCATATCTATCCATTTCCCCTGCTTATTGTTATGCTCATTTCTGAAAAAAAAACTTTTTAGGGCATAAAATTCCCTTTTTCCCCACTTTCTGGATCATGAAACGAAATACAAGTCGCTGATGTAACTAAAAATGATTTCTATGTGTTTATTTTCTATATTTTAAGCTTATTCATCATAACAGGACCGTTATACATCTTATTCATTGCAGAGTTCTAGATTTGGAACATTACAGAATCGCTAGAGGTAGATGGTTGCGCTGCAATTATGGGCAAAGCAAAAGAAGTGGTGAGCCGAGATGAGGGAAAATTATGGCACAAGAGATTGGGCCATCTTCACCATGGCACTTTGAAGATTTTGCAGCAGATTTTTTTTGGACTTCCCAAGGGTACTCTTGCGTAGTCATATCAGTGCAAGGGATGTACTATGGGTAAGTTTGTGAAGACCACCTTTCATGAGAAGGAGAACCATGCTTCAATGATCCTTGAGAGAATTCACACAGACGTGTGTGGAACTTTCTCGGTTGCTCCAACAACAAAACATAGGTATTATGTTATTTTTCTTGATGACTATTCTCGTAGATGTTGCATCTTCTTCATGCAGAAGAAGAGCGAAACATTCTCAAAGTTCTGTGAGTTTAAAGCATTGGTGGAGGAGGATTCGGGGAAGAAATTGAAGGCTCTGTAGATTGATAATGGTGGTGAATATATCTCGAACGAATTCAAAGACTTCTGTAGCAAAGAAGGAATTCGAAGGGAACTCATAGCGCCTCATAACCCATAGCAGAATGGGGTCGCGGAGAGGAAGAACAGAACGATCATGGGTGTTGCACGAGCTATGCTGCATGACCAGGGCCTACCGACTCACTTGTGGGTGGAAGCATGCAACACTGCGGTTTATGTGCAAATTCGTTGTCCTCATAGAGTATTTGGCATGAGTACACCTAAAGAATGTTTTACTGGTAAGAAGCCTGATATTTCTCATTTGAAGATTTTTGTCTCATCTGTTTACATTCATGTGACAAAGGATGCTAGGAAGAAACTGGAGCCGACTACAGAAGTTGGGACATTTTTTGGGTACACAGAAACACCCCATAATTATCATGTGTATTTTCTAGACAGTCGGATGACTGTGGTGCGATGGGATATAAAATTCAATGAGGTGAAAACCATGAAGTTGTCACTTGAGAGGGAGCTACACTTGCATGCAGAGGAGGAACTTCTTGTTCCCAAAGATGAGCCTCTAGATGTCGATCAGCCACAAGAGGAGATTCCTGGAGTGGAGGAGTCCATTCATGCAGAACCAAACATCAGACAAGGTAGAAAGTGTACCATAGAAGTGTTGAACCCTTGGTTGAACTGAGAGGGGGGGGGGGTGAATCAATTTAATGCAGTCATGGTCTTGTAAAAATTTCTTTTACACTTTTTTACATCTTCAATTCATGATCAACTTAATATACAATGGAACAACAATCTTAATAAGTGAGCAGCAGGTATTAAGCAAATTAAATACAGAATATCAACACATAATCATCATGCACATAGACAACAGATATAAGTGGAAACCCATAATGGAGAAAACCACATATTATTGTTGTGATGCAAATGCAAGCTCCAACTCCCTCTCACCACTGATTTTATGTAAGCTCCAACCTAAAGGAGGCTACTACCTCAATTCTACAAGCTACAACTTGTAAGGAAGCTCCAACTCCCATCTATTTTCTGCAGGATACAACCTACAGGAGGCTCCTACCTCAGCCAGCTACAACTTGATATGGAAGCACCAACTTCCTCACTGTACAATAAAATCATATGATGATTTACTTAGATATCAGCTATGTTTTTCTCCTTCTTTACTGTTGTCCTTCCAGCCTTCAAATTTTCTTTATACCATCTCTGGGTCTTCACAACTCCTCTCTCTGCTCCTTTTTCTTCTTACACTCTCTGACCTCTTTCTCAATTCTCTCAATTTTTATGCATATGCTTGTAACATTATTTATAGAGATCACCTCATAACACTGTGCATTCCACAGGGAATTCGAAATGAATAGGTATGACTCTTTGCCTTCCCCCTTCTCATTTTCTTGTCCAACCCATTCAGAATAATATAACATTATGTATACATTTTAGTATTACAGATGAGTTTTGCTTTGCCTTTGGAGACTTGCCTTTTCATTACATACAATAAAAATAATTAAATCATTTACATTTACACATACAATAATATATTTCACTCAGCCCTTTCAACTCTTGGTTTGCCATACATTTGTCTTTTCTGCTGCTGTCACTGTCTTTTCAGTTTCTGCTGTTATACTCTAGTTCTGCTGCATAACTGCTCCCTTTGTCCGACTTGACCCATTCTATTGCATTTCTAACAGTGCCATCATATCTCCTTTTGCTTGACCATGCCTCTTTTTCTCGTGCCCACAACGTTCAACCTTCACCGCTCTTCTAAACATTATATTTTTCCCTTTTCTCTATGTCAGGTCCTTACCTAAGCCTTTCTACCCACGTTCATACTTTCCTTTTTTTTACATTATAATCCTCCTTTTGCTCTCTGAAATGATTTACAAAGGAAAATCCACATACTTCCAGACTTGAAATTCTTTAGGCTTCGGCTTTGATCTTCATCGCATCTGCTCTCTTTATCGCACTTCGGAGATTCAGATATCCTATGTGCCTTCGTCCATTTGATCTCCCAATATGCGATGTGTGAAGGGTCCCACCAGGCTGTATCTCGGCGTTTTGGCTATTTCTCTTTTTCTTCATTTCTATGTTGCTTTTTCATCCTCTCGATGCGATTTCTCAAAGGGAACCCTTATACTTTCGTAAATTTTTAGTTTCCGCCAATATTGCACATTTATCGATGCCCAAATTAGCACTTCCAATCTGCATCGTAGATCTCTACTCCATGATCCAACGGTTATCGCTTTATCACACTTCGAAATTTCAAACATTCTTTTCTATATGGCTCCTTTTCTTTTCGATGTGATTTACAAAAGGAAATCACATACACCCAGACTTGAAATCTCTTAAATAATGGTTCTAGGCTGCATCGCATCCAACTCCTTTATCGCACTTTGTCCTAAGCTTGCGATGAGCGATATGTGATCGGGTCCCACTTGAATTTATTGCCACTTCACATTGCAACTCACATGACTTCTAATATTGTGCGATATCTCTCCAGAGCTTTGTGATTTGCAATATGCGATGAGCTTCACATCGTCGATTCGCATCGCCACTTCACATCACATCGTATCTTCGCATTGCATCGCATTGCCACTTCGCGGTATGCAATGAACTTTGCATTGCCGATGTGCGATATTGCATTGTGCCGCCATGTGTCCCTTCGCATCGGCACATTTCATCGCAAATTTTCTCTTACGATCTTCACCCCTTCGATCTTGCGATTTGCGATATGTGGGCCAGGTCCACGTCATCTCCATGTCATCATGCCACGTCACCTTGCCACATCATCGCCACTTCACTGCCACATCATCTTGATTGATTTGTGATTTGTGGGGTCAGGTCCACATCAGCTTCCACATTACTTGCCACGTCATCCCCGCGTCATCATATCGCACTTCGCATTTTCTGTGACCACTGTGTTTGTGCGATTTTTCTCCTGCCCCGATTGCGATATGCGATCGCATCACATCATATCGCATCCATCGCATCACATTCATCCATCGCATCGCAAATTCTATAACTTACGAATTCTTATCACATAAGCATCGCCGATTGCGATATGCGATAGCATCGCATTGCATCCATCGCACTTTCTTCCGATTTATGATCTGATTTCCGTCGATGCAATCATCATTGTTGATCTGTCTAGATCTACGGTCCTCGTTGCTGCTGGCACTTCTGATTAATACTCAAGTGCTATCATAATATCATCTCCCCTTATGATTCTCAACTCTATGGTTTAAACCCCAAATAAACCATATAAATATTTAGGGGCCCACACCTTTATTTCAACGTACCTTTTACACTGTCGATCTAATCGCTCATATATCCGATGACTATTGCATAAAAAATATACATGACCTTCATTTTTTCAATCTCACATGAAATAGCCGGTTTTGTGTTGTTACGTGTAAACTCCTTAACACTATCGCGTTCATTTCAACTTTTACCACTTACCACTCTAAAGCTGCACAAAAACCATCTGTTGTTTTCTGAAACCGTCCACTGTTCTCCTTTTCCGTTGACTCCCAATTCCACATCCTATTTCTTTTGTTATAGTTCCTCCGTATGCTTTGTTCAAACAAACCATCAATTTATATTCACTGCACTATGACTTCTCCTTTACTCCATCATTCTGTTTTAATGATGTCAACCAGTATCCAAACCCACTTTGGCATTCATTCCACGCATGATTTAAATTCTATTATTCATTTTCTGTGGTTTTATAATCGTTTGTAAATAGAATAAACCCCCCAAATGTAACTTTAAACTCTGGATCTCACTTAACTGTGTATACACAATAGAATGTGTAATATCTCCTTGAAATGCTTTATACGAAGTCAGCTTCAGTAATCCCATAGCTCAAAAATGACGTAAATTCTTTGGTTGCTGCCAATTTTTAATGTAGTTCCTATGCTGCTTTCGCTGTTCAACTACCCTCACTACCTCTGTTGCCTTCGCTATCTCTGCTACCTATGCTGCCTCTGCCGCCTCTATTATCACTGGTAATTCTAGTGTTACTCCTTTCTGCTCCTTTGCCATCAATGAAAATATTTCCAACAAGAATCTGAGAGGTTCAAGCTTGATGCGGCATAGAATGTAGGAGTCCCTACATCACAGCGCAGACAGAGACAGCCACCTGAATGATATACTAGATACATGGCTCTTATGAGCAAGTGTGTCGTGACAGAGCCATCTTCTTTTGAAGAAGCAGTGTAGGAGCCCACATGGGTAAATGCCATGGTGGAGGAGTATGACTCCATTGTTAGAAACAACACTTGGGAGATTGTTCCAAGGCCGGTGGGTAAATCAGTCATAGGATCAAGATGGATCTACAAGGTAAAGCAAGTTGTTGATGGGAGCGTCGAGAAGTATAAGGCAAGATTTGTTGCATGGGGCTTCTCACAGATCAAGGGGATTGATTATGAAGAAACCTTTGCACCTCTCACACGGTATTCTTCCAGACGGACCATCCTTGCTCTCTCAATGCAGATGGGTTGGAACATTCATCAGATGGATGTGAAGACTTCATTCCTTAATGGGATCATTGAGGAAGAGGTGTACATTGAGCAGCCTAAAGGATTTGAGATCTTCAGTAGCGAGTCGCATGTGTGCAGGCTCAAAAGAGCATTGTATGGGATGAAACAAGCACCTCGTGCTTGGTACACTCAGATCGACAACTATTTCACTGGACTTGGCTTCACCAAGAGTGAGGCAGATGAAAACCTGTACCAAATTGTGGTGGAGGGTAAGCTTTTAATCATTGTTCTTTATTTTTATGATTTAATAATAATGGGTGACTATTAGTTGATACACTCATGCAAGGCAGATCTTGAAAAGGAGTTTGAGATGAAGGATTTGGGCCTCCTTCATTATTTCCTTGGATTGGAAATATGGCAGCAGGAAGGTGAACTATTTGTGTCTCAAGGCAAGTATTCTCGGGAGATACTTGAGAAGTTTCACATGCAAGGCTGCAAGCCTATCGACAGTCCTCTTCTAGGAAATTGGAGGAAAGAGGATGCTACAATGGTAGAGGTAGTGGATGCCACTGCTTATCGATAGTTGGTGGGTTCACTCATGTATTTAGTTAATACAAGACCGTACATATGCTATGCAGTGAACCACCTTTCACAAGCGACGGTTAAGCCTACCAAGCTCTTTTGGAAGGCAGGAAAGCATGTCCTGAGGTATCTCAGGGGCACATATGACTATGGCTTATGGTATAGACAGACCGATAAGGTGAATTTGCATGGCTTCATGGATGGAGATTGGGTAGGTAGCCCAACAGACATAAATAGCACATCAGGAGGGGTTTTCAGTATTGGATCTATAGTAGTTTCTTGGTACAGCAGGAAACAAATATCCATCGCACTCAGTTCAGCGGAAGCAAAATACATGGCAGCAATTCAAACTGCATGTGAGGCTATCTGGATGAGGAAGATCCTGGTTGGTTTGTTCGGTTCACATTTAGATCCTACAATGATATATTGTGATAATTAGAGTTGCATTAATCTCTCGATTAATCCTATGTTTCATGATAGATCTAAACATATTGATATCTGGTATCATCATATCAGAGATTGTGTGCAGCAGAATATCATGCTGTTTCAGTATGTTCCTACGGAAGATCAGGATGCAGACATTCTAACGAAGGCGCTCGGCAGAAGAAAATTTGAATACCATAGAGGCAAGATGAGGGTGAAGGATAATCCCTATCTTGCTGAGAGGGAGTGTTGAGATTGAACAATATGATGAGTGTTGGTCACTTTAATTGTTTATCAAATTAAACAATTCAAGTGCTACATAAATTGTCAACCCAGGGAAGTCTGTTTATTTCAAAGGCAATCACACATTGTATATGCTCAATCTCAAAAGCAATGAAATGTTGTCGTAAAAATTACACTAATCACACCTTGCTTCAACAAACTGAAGTCTACTTGAGTTACAGCAAAGCCAATCTTTCTATTGTAGACAATCATTAAAAGAATCCTGGATTACATTAAAAAGACAACGATCTAGGAAAGGAAATAAATATGCAAAAAGGAAGACCAATTATGCTATAACAGAGAACAGGACCCTATTCCCCAAGTAAGAATCTTCAGCACCTATTTCTGATTACCAAGCTTTCAAAAAATCATTCTATAAACAAGATTGCTAATTAAAATAATCCACAACTTCTTCAGAATGAATTGTATGAAATCAATGCAACAAGTAATGGAAACAGAGCTTCAAAAATAGACAACAGAATTCCAATACTACATAAATGAATTCAGCAAATAGAGTTTAATCAAGGCATAAATGAAAAGAACAGTTAGCAAACTACAGGAAAAAATGGGTGAATATTGTGAGGAAGGCGGGCCCTTTCCTTCTCACAAGATTCCCCAAAAGAAGGAATTAAAATGAATTACTCAGAACAAAATTTTATTCATCTGTCGAAAGTACATATTACAAAGGATCCACGTTTCTTCTATGTTCAAAAATGAACCTCCCATAGTCTCTCAATTATCCTCTAATGTTGATGTCTCCTCTTTTTAAAGAGGAGACATATATTAAAATTGATTTACATTATAGAAATCTTATTTTTAACCCAATATGATCTTCTATACTGAAATAGGACCTTTCTATTCTTCCATAGCAAAATTATGTTACAATGGTTACGATGGTACTGGCTTCAGAGTGGCTCGTGTAATAGCTTCCTTACTTGTCTTTTCTTGTTGTCTTCATGAGTGAAATACTGCTTCAAAATCGCAAATCACGGGTTGTTTCAACAACGGGATTTGCATACCATGTTGACTGTTTTAGCAACGCGGTCTTCAAACAGTTTTGTGGTCTTCAAACTATCTCAACAACTATATATCTTTGATTAATGATTAAATATGAAAGTAATGTAAAATTATATGTAAAACAAGTTAAACATATAGTAAAGAGAAGACTATTATATACCTTTGGAAGAATGGATGAAAGTGATAGTATAAGCTTTAAATATGGACTGGAAAATAGTGGAATGATAACAAAATATATGGTCAAAATGGTACATTATGGGGTCCTAACATCCCCCCCAACTGAAAGGGTTGCATGTCCTCAGGAAACTTTAGTCTGAGTCTGGATACTGGCTTTTGGCATGCAAATCACTTAGGCAGTAGCTATGGAAGGTGCTATCTGTTAAAGCTCTGAATCCTTGCACATTTTGCAATTTCTTCCAAGCTGCTGCTTCATCCTTGTTAGCCAACCTATAATGAGCATGATATCCCTCTGCTGGCATCCATAAAATAGGAAAATGAAAGTGGTACCCTATCCACTTTTCATCACATTGCTGAACACATCTGATGTAATTGAGTACTCTAGACAATGCAGTTTCCAAGTTAGTAGGGGTAAGAGGATTATACTCCTGCCTCTCCTTAGAGGATTGTTGCCAAAACATATTGTTTTCTCTTAAAGCAATAGTTTCTTTGGCCCTAATAAAATGGTGACAATCTTGGAGTATTGAATCCTGTAATTGCTGTATATGTTCAGTCATCCCTGGATTCTGCAAAATTGATGATATTCTACCACAAAGATGGCAGGGTTCTGAGGTTCTGGCCTTATCCAGAGAAGGTGATAGTCTTCATTATGCCTAGTTTCAAGAAAAGCAGTTTTCCATGTAATCTGATTAGCAAGGAAGGAGGCAAATGCCCTGATCTAAATGTCACCAACAAGAGGGTTGAGATTAATCTTTCTGTTTTCAAGGATAGCTTCATTGTGAAGGTACAACTCACATAGTAGGTGCTGATCACTGGTGGAAGCTTCTGCAAATGTTTCCAAAAACTGTTTAGGTGTAAGCACCTCATGGGGTCTTTCGTCTTTGACTGCTTTCAACTGAAAGTAAACAAGGCATTCTAAGAGAAATAAAGAATAATTTAGAGATGGTTTCCTAGTAGCCAATAATTTTTGTACCAGTTGAAACATTAAGAGCATGATTTTGTCTAAATGAGTCATATCAGCATGATTTTTGTCGTAAATGACTCATTAAGACAAAATCATGTTGATAGACTACCTAATAGCGACCTTCACAAGTGAGATAATGTTTGACGAATTCAGCAACTTTTGGCCAAGGAGGGGGCAATGAGTGAAGTCCAACACCCCAGCCTTTAAGCTCGATGTGTTCTCCTGGCAGAAGAAAGTTTTGTTGTGCATTCAGAATGATGTGATTTCGACTAAACCATCGAGTACCAGTGACCGGGAGACCTGAAACCTGTGCTATGTCGCCCTATGAAATGGGAATTCAGATTCCCTAGACAGTAGAATGATCTTCCTGAAGATTTTGTGCAAATTCAAGGACTTGTTGTGGATCAAACTCTTGAAGTCTCTCAAAATATCCTACCCGGCCTGCCTGCTAAAAAATCTGATACGTGTCTGGGAACAATTCAAGCAGAGCTATTGAGCCGAGCTCATGTCGAATAGAAATTCCTCCCATATTTAACCAGCTTTGGTAAAATGCAGAGTCAAAGAGCGAAGTTACCGGACTTCGAACAGAGTAAACTTTGCGAATGAGAACATGGAGTAACAGTGAAGAGGTGAAGTACTGGGTAGGAAAAATGATGGTAATTCGCATGATGTGAAATGATGGCATATAATTTTGATATTCCCCCCCAACTACTGTGAAATGATGTCTTTAAGTGTGCGGAGATTGTGGTCATAATAAACAAAATCTTCTCTTTAAACCATAGTTTAATTGTATTTACATAAAATTTACATACCTCATGTTTACCTTTGATTTGTAGTTCGAAAAATATAGTGCTTTTTTATAATGGCTCAATAGTCATGGAAGAACTTTAGAAGCTTTTTGAAACATGAGGGAGATCATATTAGAGGTCTGCTTGATCATAGGAAAAGGCAGTGAACGGACAGGATCAACACACGGAATAAGAGAAGCGAAAATGAAAGACTAAAGAAGATGATTTCATGACAAAAAAGTTTCATAGTCATGTTTTTGGAGAAAGAAATGGTGTTTCAGCAATGGGAAAATGAATGAAATGTTGCTGAAAAGTGTTTTTTTAGCAATGGAAAAATAGGGAAAGTGTTGCTGAGGAGTGATGTTTTAGCAATGGGAAAATGGGGAAAATATTTTCTGAGGAATGGTATTTCAGCAATGAAAAATAGGGAAAATATTTGCTAAAGAATGGTGTTGCAGCAATGGGAAAAATAGGGAAAATGATATGAAAATGGAAAAAGGAATGAAGTGAATGAATGATTAAATGTTACTGGGAGATGGGGAAATGAGTTTAAGTGAGGGAAGCAATGCTTCTCAAAATGAAGCTTGGATCTTCTTGTGGTGAAGTTGTCCTTCCTTGGTAAGCCTTTCCTTAATCAAGAATCTACAAAATAATCAATTGTAACATGCCAGCCCTTGACATGGATTATTATTTTAATAAATCTAATCTAATACTGAAAATACAGTGCAGAAAACAATCAAATGCAGTGAGGAGCAAAAGAATCCCCTAGAAAGAGATAATGTGCATCTTCCATGCAAGTGGCCTTAAAATATTCTTTGGAAATAGGGTGTTGGTACAGACGAAGCCGATGACCATTTACTAATAATGGTGTTTTAGAGTCATCAATTGTTAAGAGCCTTACTGTTCCATTGGGAAAAACAACATCTACTTCATAGGGTCCCAGCCATCTTGTACGTAGCTTCCCTTGAAATTTTTCAAACCAAGAATCATATGATAAAGCCCAATTACCTTTTTGTAACTGCTTATGCTTGATGATTTTATCATGCCACTTTGTTCTTTGTTGTTGGATCATAGTTGTCTGATGAATGGCATCTAATATTTTTTCATCCAGTTCATGAAGCTGCTACAACCTAGCTGTCTGTACATCAGTCAAATCAAGGTTAATAGCTAAAGCAGTCCTTAAGGTTTTAATTTCAAATTCCACAGGAAAAAAAGCACTTTTACCATAAACCAATTCACAGGGAGAAAATCCTGTAGTATTTCTCCAGGTAGTTTTGTAAGCCCATAGTGCTTTAGGGAGCCTTTGAGACCAATCCTTCCGGTTATCCTTCACTGTTTTGCTTAGAATGGCTTCTATTACTTTGTTTTTACTTTCCACCTTCCCATTGGCTTGGGGGTGGTATGGTGTAGTCATTCTATGATGAATGTGATATTTCTGAAGGGTGGCTTTGAAACCATGAGAATTGAAAGGAGGTCCTCCATCTATAACGATCTCTCTAGGGACTCCAAATCTAACAAAGATTTCTTCAAATAGGAAAGCTAGGACAGCTTCTTCATTAGCTCTAAGGAGTGCTTTGGCCTCCACCCATTTAGTCATATAATCTGTGTAGACTAATATATAAAATATTTGGTTGGATGGAGGATTAATGGGTCCTATAAAATCTAAGGCACATCTTTCAAATGGTTCAAGTATTACCTGGGGGTTTAATGGCATTTCATCTCTATGATTAGGTTGACCTATTCTCTGATAACTATCACAAGCCGGAACATATTTCTTTGCATCCTTAAAGAGTGATGGCCAATAATAACCCATCCTAAGAATTTTATGTGTCATTATCTTATCAGAAAAATGCCCTCCACAAGGGCCACCATGACAAGCTTTTAGTATATCATACACCTCATCCTCTCTAATGCATCTCTGAATTTCATGATCAAGTCCTGTATAGAAAAGACACCCACTTATCCAGCTATACCGAGCACTTTTTTGAATGATTTTTCTTTTCTCTCGATGTGACAGGTGTGATGGTAACTTCCCTGCAACCAAATAATTAGCAATGTCTGCATACCATGCTGAGTGAGCAGATACTGCAAATAAATACTCATCAGGAAAGGAATCAGCTACTAGAGTATTATCATCAGCCTTTAACCAAGAAAGGAAATTAGCAACTACATTTTCTTTACCTGGTCGATCTACAATTGTAATATCAAACTCTTGTAATAACAATAACCATTTGGTAACTCGAGCATTTGTGACAGATTTGTTCATTAGATACTTGATAGACGAGTGGTCAATATGGAAAAGAGTAGAGTAACCATTAATGTAATGTCGAAACTTATTAATAGCATAAATTACTGCTAAAAATTCCTTTTTGGTAACTGTATAATTAAGCTCAGCAGGGGTCATATTCTTGCTGATAAAGTAGATAGCATAAGGAAGATGGTTTTCCTCTTGTCCCAAGGCATCTCTAATTGCAGTATCTGAAGCATCAGAAGATATATGAAAGGGAAGTGCCCAATCAGGTCCCCTTAAAATAGGAGTTGTGGATAACTGATGCTTGAGTTCAACAAATGCTTCCTGACAAAGATTAGTCCACTTAAATTCAACATTTTTCATAAGTAACACAAACAAAGGAGAAGCTATTTTGGAATTTTTTTTAATAAATCTCCTGTAATATCCAGCATGTCCTCGGAAACTTCTCACATCAGTTTGTGTTTGAGGAATAGGAAGGTTCTAAATGACTTGTATTTTGGATGGATCTACCTGAATTCCTTGAGATGAGATAAAATGTCCAAGCACTACTCCTTCACTCATCATCATATGGCATTTTTCAGTGCTTAAGGAGAGGTGAGCTTGTATACAACGTTTAAGTACTTTCTCAAGATTCTGTAATGCATCTTCGAAAGACACACCATAAGGGGTAAAGTCATCCATAAATATTTCCATGGAGTCATTCAGCATATCAAAAAATATTCCTATAACTGCCCTTTGAAAGGTTGCTGGTGCATTACATAGTCCAAATGGAAGAACTCTATAGGAAAAAGTTCCCCAAGGACTATTAAAAGTGGTCTTATCTTGGTCTTAGGGTGCAATTCTAATTTGGTTATACCCACTAAACCCATCTAAAAAGGAGAAGAATTTCTTCCCTGACAAACTATCCAACACTTGATCAATGAACGGTAAAGGAAAGTGATCCTTTTGAGTGGCTTTATTTAAGGCTCTATAATCTACACACACTCTCCATTTCCCGTTTTTCTTAGGAACTATTACCAATGGGGAAACCAATTCACTGTCAGATATAGGGTATATAAATCCTGCATTAAGCAATTTCTGAAGTTCCTCTTTAACAATTTCTCTTAAATTAGGGTTCATTCGTCTTTGGGGTTGACAGACTGGTCAACAACCTTCCTTAATATAGATCTAGTGAGTACATAATTTAGGGGAGATTCCCTTCATATCTGTATAGTCCCATGCGAATGCTTCCTTATTTTCAAGAAGTAACTTCATTAACTGTTGTGTTTCAGCAACTGTCAGGTCAGGATTTATGTTCAGTGTTTTTCCAGGTTCGATTTCTACTGTTATGCTTTTAGAAGAGATGGTGGTTGATGTTTGAGGTAGATCTTCAGATTTAAGCTTTTCTTGGGTATCTGATTCCAAAAGTGTAGCCAGTTGATTATGTGTTTTAGAAGTCACAGAGGAGGGTTCACAAATGAAATTATTAATTACCTCATCCTCAGTGGTATCTTTAAGGTTTAAAGATTGTCTGATAGTAAAAATAGGTTGAATGGCATGATCATAATAGTCCATCCATACAGAATTTTCATTATTAATCATGGGTGTAGTGTGAGGGTAGAGAGTAAGATGTTTAGTTTCATATCCATTAGAAATTTTCATTGAACCAGATCTGCAGCTGATAAAGGCATCGGCTGTGGCTAACCAAGGCCTTCCTAGAATTAGAGGATGTACCCCCAACTTTGTTTTAGTCTGTAACACCACAAAGTCATCTGGGTAATTCCAGGACTCAACTGAGATGACTAAGTCTTCAATAACTCCTTCTAGTTTGATTGTAGAATGGTCAGCTAACTCTAGAATGGTTGGTGTATCTCTGATTGTGTTCTTTAGCTGTAGCAATTGTGAAGTTTCAGGAGTCATAATGTTTATAGCAGCACCTAAATCTACCAGAACTTGAGGGATTATTGTTTTACCGATTTGGACTATCACAATAGGATGGCTAGGATCACCATATTTAACTCGAGGGGCTTTACCGGAAATTAATGCAGATAGATCACCCATAACATGAACTGTAAGGGGATCTTTAGCTTTCCTACTGGGTTTCTTAACACAAATATCTCTCATCGTTCTGGCATAAATTGGTACATCTCTTAGTGCCTGTAAAAGTGGAATTTTAACATACAGATTCTGCAATTCCCCTAGAAGATTAAAAGCATGTGGCTTAGGCATTCTAGTTAAAACTAAACGCTCAAGGAATGGTGGTTTTGTTGTTTCAGCACCCTTGTTAGAGAGTGGTTGTACCTCTTTATGTGAATCATGTTTTTCAGTTTCTTCTTTATCAAAATCGGAAGAGGTAACATCATTAATAATGGGTTCAACTATTTTCCCATATTGTAAATGAATATCATTACATTGTGCAGGGAAAACAGGAAATATAGATTGGTTCTGAATATCAATAACTTGCATAGCTTTATTATTTGGGTTAGGATTTGGTTGTACAGGTAGATGGGGTCTCATCATTTGATTATTTGGTGGATCACCTGATGGTAGAGGAAGTGGTTGCTGAAATTGAGGAAATTGATTTGGGAACGGGAGTTGTTGACCCCTCCAATTCGAATTCCACTGGTTAAATTAAGATTGTTGTTGTGGAGGCCAAGGAGTCCACATTTCAGGATCTATAAAGGGAGGGTTTGTTTGTTGCATGGGTGGGTAATTCATTTGATTGAAGGGTGAGTATTGCATTTGATTAAAGGGAGGGTAATTTTCTTGAGTAAAAGAAGGGTAATTTTTCCAATGATTAGAAGATGTAAATGGCATATTAGAGTTCATACCTTGTCCTTGTGGTTGCCATTGTCTTCTCTGTGTCAGCAGATAGACTGCTTCAGCTTCTTCTTCGGTTATTTGCAATGCTACTTTTATTCCTGGTAAAGAAGGGCATTGTTGTCTTTCATGATTTTTCTCACAAAGGGTGAAAATTGGTATATTGTCCAATGGGCATTCCCTTAGTGGATGTTTATCTCTGCATTTGGGGCAAAAGACAGCCAAATCTACTTCTGCTTCGGCTTGTTTCTTTTTAACCTACAAGGTGTCAATCTGTGAATTAAAAGAACTTAACATTTCAGTTTTAAATTCTTCAAGTAAATTACCTATTTCGGCTCTTGTTGCTCCTCCACTGGCTGATTTTTGAACTCTTGAATATGTGTTATCTCTGCTATTTGACCTGTTCCTTGCAACTCCTCTTGAACATCTTTTACAGAGGTTAACAATTTCATCATATGACTCTTTAGATATATCCCCTTTACCAAGCATATTTAGCATATCTAAATAGTCATCCCTCGCCCCTTTCAGTAGTATGGTTTTAAGAATATCCTTACTTACATCGGGATGATTGGATCTCTGCAGGTTGTACTGTAGTCTTTCCAAAAATTCCTCCAAATTCTCGTCCTCATTTTGTACCATCTTAAATAGTTCCTCTCTTTTTTCTCTTGTCCGGAAGTAGTCTTGATATTTAAGCAGAAATTTATGTTTCATCTGTTCCCATGTTGTGATTACATGGCCTCCAAGAATCATGAACCACCTTAGTGCATTTCCTTTTAGTGTTGCTGGAAATAGCTTCAACTTCTGGGCATTAGTAGCATAATCATAACTTTTGCATAATATATCAAATTCAAAAAGAAATTCGTCAGGATCTTCAGAAGATAAACCATGGAAGTTAGGTAAGGCTGAAAGTGGGATATTCTTCATGGAATTTGCTTCTCTAGGGAGATCACCAATAGGAAAACCCAAGGTAGAGATAAAATTCTTATCTTTTCCCTCTCCTTCGGGATCTAATTGTCCTCCCTCGAATAATCCTTCATTGTTTCCTTCCATTGTTTGATCTCCTACTGCACTTGCTCGATCCTCAATGTTTTCTACTAGCTCTTCAATGTTTTCCACTGGTTTTTCAACGTTTCCTGCTGATTCCTCAATGTTTTCTGCTGGTTTTTCAACGCTTTCTAATGGCTCTTCAATGCTTTCTACTGGTTCTTCAACGTTTCCTACTGGTTCTTCAACACTTGCTGTTGGTTCCTCAACGTTCTCAGGGCTCATAAATTATTCTGTATCATAATTCAATTGAGGGGAGTGTTGAGGCTTTGGCCTTCGAGAGCTTAGTCTCTGAGAAGATTCAAATTTTGATACGATCTCATCAATAAAGGTCTTTCTTCCTCCCCTTCCTTTGCCCTTGCCACGTGTAGGGTTAGTTTTCTTATGGGTTCTGCGTCCTCTCATGCAATCTGCACATATGAAAGAAAAACATCAATGCTTTTGAAATCTATAATTGCCTTCCTCGGAAATGGCGCCAAAATGCTGCTCACTTTAAATGTTTATCAAATTAAACAATTCAAGTGCTACATAAATTGTCAACCCGGGGAACTCTGTTTATTTCAAAGGCAATCACACATTGTATATGCTCAATCTCAAAAGCAATGAAATGTTGTAGTAAAAATTACACTAATCACACCTTTCTTCAACAAACTAAGGTCTACTTTAGTTACAGCAAATACAATCTTTCTATTGCAGACAATCATTAAAAGAATCTTGGATTACATTAAAAAGACAACGATCTAGCAAAGGAAATCAATCTACAAAAAAGAAGACCAATTATGCTATAACAGAGAATAGGACCCTATTCCCCAAGTAGGAATCTTCAACACCTATTTCTGATTACCAAGCTTTCACAAACTCATTCTATAAACAAGATTGCTAATTAAAATAATCCACAACTTCTTAAGAATGAATTGTATGAAATCAATGCAACAAGTAATGGAAACAGAGCTTCAGAAATAGACAACAGAATTCCAATACTACATAAATGACTTCAATAAATAGAGTTTAATCAAGGCATAAATGAAAAGAACAGTTAACAAACTACAGGAACAAATGGGTGAATCTTGTGAAGAAGGAGGGCCCTTTCCTTCTCAGAAGATTCCCAAGAAGAAGGAATTAAAATGAATTACTCAAAACAAAATTTTATTCATCTGTAAAAAGTACATATTACAAAGGATCCACGTTCCTTCTCTGTTCAAAAATGAACCTCCCGTAGTCTCTCAATTATCCTCTAATGCTGATGTCTCCTCTTTTTAAAGAGGAGACATCTATTACAATTGATTTACATTATAGAAATCCTATTTTTAACCCAATCTGATCTTCTATACTGAAATAAGACCTTTCTGTTCTTCCATAGAAAAATTTTGTTACAATGGTTACGATGGTACTAGCTTCAGAGTGGCTCATGTAACAGCTTCCTTACTTATCTTTTCTTGTTGTCGTCATGCTTGAAATACTGCTTCAAAATCACAAATCACGGGTTGTTTCAGCAACGAGATTTGCGTACCATGTTGATCGTTTTAGCATCGCGGTCTTCAGACAGCCACGATAGATTATCTGTGGTATTCAAACTGTCTCAGCAACTATATATCTTCTATTAATGATTAAATATGAAAGTAATGTAAAATTATATGTAAAACAAGTTGAACATATAGTAAAGAGAAGAATATTATATACCTTTGGAAGAATGGATGAAAGTGATAGTATAAGCTTTAAATATGGACTGGAAAAGAGTGGAATGATAACAAAATTTATGTTCAAAATGGTACATTATGGGGTCCTAACAATGAGATTAGTGAAAATCAGTCACCTTCACTAAGTGGGCCTGCAGGATATTTTTAGGTGTAAGTCTATTTTTAGACATGATGATCATATTTCAGAAGTTGCAAGGATGTTATTTGTGGACTGTTGGTCAAGTTGGAAAAATATATGAAATTATATTTTTAGAATATTGGACGAAGTCTATTTATAGATTGTCGATCTAAAAATAGATGTGTCGATTATTATTAGCCCTTAATAATAATCAGACTCTAAATATCAACTTATTCTCTTGGAGCACTTTATTTCAGTGTACAGATTTGGAAAATTAGTGGGCTAAACGAATTACACAATTCCTAGGGTTTACTGGTGGTTCATGCATTGAGGACTCTGTTAGAACTGAAGTGGCAAAGTTATGAGAGAATTGGAAGGGTAGTTCATGGAGTTGTTATTCAATTTAACTCAATTAATGGAGTTAATGTCAGTTGAGCTAGTTGTATCTAGTCTAACTAAATGATACAGTAGTGAGAGTGGAGTGAATTAATTATTTAATTGATTCACAAATAATAACTCATTAATAAACTGAAAAAATATAGCAGTTAACTACAGTGCATGATAGTTCCAGTGGAGACCTAGTGGAGAGATAGGTGAAAGGGCAAGATGGACTATCCGTTGTGACTATAGTGATGCATTAAATTCATCTGACACACATTGTAGTTTCCAATCAGGATTGCGTATTCAAGGAAAGGTAGATTGAAATTCATTCAGGGGTTGTCTTTAGCAGGGATTGTGCAGTGGAGGCAGGCTATCAAGTGGCAAGAAATCAGTGCATGGATTTGCAAATTTCTTCATGTTAGTGTGTGACGATTGATTTTACTGAGAGCTTGATGTACTAAAATTTCTATGAGATTATTACATGATCTCCATGATACATAATATATGATAGTTGAGGTTTTTAGCTTCAGGCTTTCCCGTTTAAAAACTGTGTTATGTGCGATTTTTTTTATTGCTTCATGTGTTTTCAATTGAGTTTTTAAATTTCTGCAAAAGATAAACAGTGGAAGGATTCTGTATTTAGCAAGAAGATAAATATTGTTAGATCAGGAGAATCTGGATATATACATGTATATTGTATATAATTTCTACACTGGTACATAAGTGTGACGCGGCGTGATGGAAATGTAAATTTGTGAACCAAATTTAGCGCATAATACGTATGTGCGCACTAATGTTGATGCAGTTGTGTTTGACAGCATGACAGAGTTGGTGCATGAATATTTTTTGGGTGCACCGATGGCTTTTTTCTAATTCAAAGTTAAATTTCCATATTTATAAATAAATTTTTCTTTTAATAAAAATAAATCATTTTATCTATGACGATGTTGCTTGTTATATGTCAATAATGTGGAAGAGACATTAGCAGAGGAAGCAGCAGTAGGAGCAAGAGAAAATGGTGGACTGATACAATATGGTTCAACCATGAAAGAGAGGGATAGGGATTTGTACCATCACCATATTAATAAATTAATACAAGCGCCCTTAAGGAATGTAGGCCTCCTCAAGTACTATGCGGAGGCTACATCCTTGAAGGCGCACTCTGTCTTATTGGCACATCTAATCCTCCAATGGAGTGTCCATGTGAACGGTTTCCATGTCAGTCCTGGGGCATGATATAGGCCCTCTAAGGAGGACATATAATTTATCACTGGCCTATCCAGAAGAGGGGATGATTTTCCCCAGTTCCCTAATGTCCCCCATGGGGTTGCAATTGAGAGTCATATTTCCTACACTTAGAGATATGTTGGGCCTCATGCGGTCTGTCCATAAGTTTTTTAGGTGTGTGGTGGAGCGACTACGTATTTCTTATTTTATTGCACAAGAGGTTAGGTGCCTCTCATTATTAGTTACCAAAATTTCATATTTTAGTAGTGATGGGAATCGTATTATTTTCCATTTTTTGTGATATGTTGATTCTTTGGTTTAGGCGCCACGTTGTATCAAATCATCTGCCATTTTTTGAGGCATTTTTGTATGGCTTTAGATAGATGTTGTGTGATGATACATGGGAAGGAGACCTTCCCTTTCATTTCATATATTTTTTGTTTATTTTTTGAGAGGTTTCCAAAGACGAGGCCTACATCTGATCTTCGACCTCCTTGGTCGATCATTGAGGTCCAGATGTGCATGTAGGGGAAGATGATGCCTAATAGGGGCATGCTAGAGTATTCAACCAATATTTCTTCCCAGACACTAGTGCTACTAGCTAGTGAGGATGACCATGTGTTTATCTCATTGGCATTTCTGTATGCGGGGATTGATTGGAGACATTGTCCCAACATCCTCTTCACAATAGCTTAGCCTCTAGATGATAGAGGTAATATTAGTGTTTTATTTAAATTTATCTAGTTTCATTTTAGCGTTTTAATAAATTAGAATAAAATTTATTCTAACACGTTCTTTAACTTGTTTTATTAAACTATTTAATGAAAATTTCTAATTATTATTGTGTACTATATATTTTGTAGACATCACAATGGAGGAGATGAGGAGGTGGGAGAGGCCTAAGAGGGTGAGGCACATCCTCAAAGGGTCATGAGTGTCTTTGGTCATAGGGATGGTTTGCGATTTTGGATTGACTAATGCAACAAATTGGCCATAGCTTTTGTTGAGGAGGGATTTCGCCCTGCAAGGGCTCAATATATTAATGTAGATCTAAGGTTTTTGGATCTCTACAAGGACTTTCTGCATGAGATAATGTCTCGTATGCATTGTATCGTCGATGTTATTTATGCTACTGGAAGTGAGGAGGGATGAAGGGCATGCAAGAATAGATACGTCAGATGAGGGTGGTGATCATGATCATGATCATGAGAGTGGTGATTGTGATCATGATCATGATGATGAGGGTGGTTATCGTGATGCTTCTTGTAGTACTACCCCATCATATCATGGTCATTAGGGTGTCAGTGATCCATCTAGTAGTACAACTCCTCCCCATTCATTTGATGATGATATGTTAGAACTAAAGGATATGTCTTATGTTTCTCCTGACATAGCATACCATCCACCTCCTCCCCCACCTCAGAGTTTGACAAAAATTGAGGCAGTAGTTGACCATCCATCGTCTTCGACTCTAGACCAGGATGACACTACTATGTCTATTGTATCAAATATTTGATTGCAGTTATTTGAAATATATATATGTGTGTGTGTGTGTGTGTGTGTGGTGCATTTTTTTTTTCACGTTTATCTACTTAATTTATATGTTTGTGTTGATGTGTATATTGTTAAGTCATGTTAGATATGTTCATTTAATCTATTTGCAGATAGATGTGTATCTGATAGCATTTATTTTCCATGAGATGTATATTAATTTGAGGATATGTGTGGTGATGATGTTAGATTACAATGTTTGTGTTTTGTTAGATGTGATCACGATGATGATGCCTTATTAGATTATTAGATTTTTGTTCTAGGTAATGACATTTAATGTGATAAAGGTGTATATAATTAAATGATGGTAGTGAATTTGAATGTGTATCTTAGCTGATGTCTATATTTGGTATATGGTTATCATCATGATATTTATTTTTATGAAATAATATTTATCATAGATTATGTATTAGTGAACTTATATAAAACTTTTATATATGAAATTTCATGCAAAACAACTTTAAAAAAATGCAAAGATGTTTTCATAAATTACAAAGTTTAGTATGGTTGAATGATTGTAAAATTATGATAAATATATTTCTATTTCTTAGATAGTTCATTGATATTCAATCTAACTTAATTAGTAAAATATTTCAATACTCATAAGGAAATATTAATTAAAGGTAAAATATTTTAGTTAGTTCTTAATAATACGCAAATGTGTAACTCATTCAATTTTTAATATAAAATATTAATGATGATAAATTATTCAAAAATAAAATTTAACCAATTCAATATTGGTTTATAAAATTCAATCTATTGTTAAATTTAAAAAACTTAAGTCAATTTGTTTTATAATTAATTTAGATTTAATAAAACTTAAAAAAATTTAATTTTTATAAAATTTAATTTATTACTAAAGTTATGAGTTTTTCAAGCAATTTAAAATTAATATTTATAGCAACTATTACCAAGTTAAATTGGAAATTTATCTCTTTAAATATTGGGATCAAGAAATGTAAAATAAGGCTTGTGAAGTTACTTGTAGTTGGGGATTTTCTCTATTGGAAGTTCTCCCTTAAAGAAGCAAGTGAAATTTTTTCTAGTAATAAAGATATAACATTTTGGTGCCATTTTGGTTCTTTATTTGTTATTTTACTAGTTTAAATTTAACTCCTTTTAACAGTAAATATGAGTTAAATAATACAAAAATGATACTATATTAGATTTAAACTTTTGACAAATAATATATTTGATTATTTCTTAATGGAAAACTCAAAATATTTTTTTTTTCCACATACTTATCATGAGATAGTCACTAAAATTAATGTTTTCACATTTCTCCTATCTAATATTACATTATGTTCACAATGAAAAATACATGTCTATTTAATATAATTTACTTGTAAATACATGAAAATAGGTATTTGTTTTACATAATCTAAATAGGAAATAAAAATGCATCACCAAGTCTATTTGAAAGTCAAACAAAATCCTCTTAATCACAATCACATTATTTATCATTTAATTATGAGCCATAAAATTTTTATTAGTTCAACTTTTATTTATAATTACCATTGAGAAAAAAAGTCAAAATTGTTCCATTATGCATGAATAATAAATTAAAATCTCTCATGCATCCATGTAAGTGCATGTGTTTCTCTTCTTGTCCATAAAAATGCGTAATCAACATTTTATACATGCATAAGACCTCATTTTAGTTTACATAATGTTGCAAGCACTGTAATTTAAATATAGTAAACATGACTTTACCTCTCATGTCAAGAATTTAATCTTACATATTAATACATAATTTTTTCATTGTTAAACTCTTCATAGAGTTATCAGTACATGATGATTTATATTGATTTTGAAGTAAACAAGCAGAAAAACATGTGAATTGATTAATAAACCAATAAGTATCTAAACCAAGACTAAATCTTCAATGTTATTTATAAATTCACTATTTTCTTCTCATTTTCCTATTTGAGAAGGATTGTGACCTTCAATCCTTATTATCATAGATATTGTACACAATTAGAAATATTTAGCTTTAAGTGTAACAAGTTTCCACTACCAAAAAAATGTGTAAAAATGTTTGTGAATCTTACCAATTGTATTATAAAACGCCAACAAAACGAATAAAAAACAATATAATTAGAAAAATAAATAAAATAAAAACATACAACAATAGTATAAATGATGAAATAACACAAGAAAATATCACTCTCCATTTTCATCAACCTAATTATCTTCCTCTCTTAGCATGATAACATTGTTGTTTTCAAAAATATTCTTTTATCTAGGGTCGTGTCTTAATACAAACCACCAATCCATATCTAACACATACGGGTAAAAAAACATGGTCGTAGTGTTTTGGGAAAAAATAAGGCTCCCTAGCTTGATGCCACGTATTTATAGCGTTGATAGATATCATCCCACTATCGTGATATTCATTAACACTATTCCGATCAAAGGTGTCCCACCACTTACATCTAAAAATAATAGACTGGAATGAAGATAATTCCACTTGTATGATCTCGTGCATCTTTCCAACATAACCTAATGTCCCCTACATTAGGGTTTTATCATGGTGGCTAGCAGGATTAGATTGGTCGAACTCGACTTCCACTCCATAGTCTTGCATCATGCATCCATCATAGACATCATCCATTCAAAAATGATGTCCATATGCCCACATAGATGGGAACAAATGCACCTATAAAAAAGTGAAAAAATCACAGTGTCATGTGTCTAATGACCTTAACATAATTAAAAATATAAAATATTTATCGATATTAAAATTCAAAGGTGCAGTATGAAATTAAAATTGTATAGAAAGATATTATAATTACCGAGTTGTTGCACCCAATCCCTGTGTTAATCGCATCCTCTTCAATACGCGGGAAATGAGTAGATGCACCATATTTCTCTCTAACTTGATCAACAAGCCAATTGTTAGGGCATGTCATTGTCATATTTTCTTTTAAATGATGAAGATAAGGCACACTTCTACCATTTAACAGTTTGAATTATTTCCTATAATTTTCCCATTTCCTCCTCTTTTTTCATACAATGTGACCCACATTTGTGTCGCTTCCATATTGTAAAGAACGAATTTGTTGATGGATTTAATTTATGAATTCATTGATGAAATAAAACAAACACATATATAGTATGCATGAGATCAAAATATGCATTAATTTGAAGTTCAGTGTGAATATTTATTGTGTAGTAATTTGACAAATGATAATCCTACACTTAATATTTATCATGCACCTCTTTCCATTCGTTTCTATAAGTTCCCCTTCTCTATTGTCTTCACCCTTTCATTGTCCCAATTGTCGCACCTAGTGTGTTGTCAATCTGCTTGATGTACTCAATAGAAAGACTCATATGATATATACCCTTCTGCCATAGACCCCTTGGGTTTTTTCCTTTGTCGAACAAAACCTTTCAGTCTCTTCACATACCTCTCTAATAAGAACTTACAACGATAAGAAACAGCTCAAACTAATTCAACCTCATCTACTACGTGAATTAGAATATGAACCTGCAAGTCCATGAAACTCATCGACAATTCCTTCACAAACATACAAACAATATCAACTATCTCTTGATGCCACAATGTAATTATATCCATATGAATCTCCTTTTATCTCATCCAATGTACAAATGAAAATAATTTAGATATGGCACGTCATAGGCCTTGGGGGAAGTCATGGTTCACACACCCATGCACGAGTAGCTAATGACATTGTGTAATAAATAGTACATTATAAAAAAAATAATTATAAAATATCTCATTACATAACAATAATAATAATAATAATAATAATAACATCATGTTTTTGACATAGGTACTCTTAGAAGGTTCAAATGGCCATGCAATTTCAACCCCGATGTAATAGCACTGGTGAAAATTCCATGTAATAAAAGTTAATAAAGGAAAAATAATAACCAAGGTCATGGGACACATATTCCAAGCTAAATGTTGGAAAAAAAATCCTAGTGTGAGTATCCAAATGATTTATTATCGCTAAGGAAAGTGGAAAAGGAAATGGCTAAGGCTTTGGAAAGGAAAAGTGGCGTTTATTGGAATTTATTTATGAAAATAATGGAAAATAAGAGAAAATGTAGGTGAAAGGTAATAGGTTGCATGTGAGGAGGAAAATTAAGGAAATATAGGCCTCATTAATAAAAAGGCTTCTGAGGATCAGTTCATGATTTTTTTTCAGTGCAGTTTTGGAGCTCTCATTATTCTCTCTCTCTCTCTCTCTCATACTCTTGGATACTTAGATTTTTCTTGGATCACTGTTATAGGGTGTGGCATACTTGGAGATTTGGATCAAGAAGGAAAAGGAAGAGTAGGAAAGTGAAAGAGGAAATCATGATCAAAAACTAAAATGCGTTTTGATTTCAGGTATCGAGTTGCATGGATGCTTTCCTCACTAGTTTTGGAAATCATGGTGTATGCATGTGGTTTCTTGGTCATGACATTTCATTGGCATGGAGGATTGCCAAGATTGAAAGTTGATTTGCCTACTCTTGTCATTTCTTGGATAGCCATGGTATTGTGGGTTCATTTTCATTGTTTATTTTCTAGTGTGGTCTCATGATTTGTTATGAAACCATCTCAAAAAATAGAAGAAAAGAGAGATCAACGCCTTAGAATTCAACCACTTCGAGGGGGAAACCTCCTTTATATTACATAAACGAAAAATTATTGGATGATAGAAATGAAAAAACCTCATTTCTATATATAGAAGCCCATGGGGTCACAATATAATCCTAGCCGACCTAACAATAATAATGTAAGGGCACAATAATAACAATATGGGAGTTACCCGGTTACAATAGTAATAATAAGGGGGGCTACACTAACACAATTAGGGACTACACTAGTAATATAAGGACCTAGCATGCCCCTCTCCTTCAAAAACGTGTTTTCCTCAACGCTTGAGTAGCTTTGGATGCTTATGTATAGAATTCTCATCCTCCCATGTAGAATCTTTAGTGGGTAAGTTCTTCCACTTGATGAGATAATATGAAACTGAGCAGTTTCATAGTTGTCTAGTTCTTGTTTCCGTGACTACTTCAGGTTACAATATTATTTTTCCTTCCTCATAAAGTTCTAGAAATATTGTTTGAACTGGAATCTTGTCACCTATAACCTTATTTAAGTATGAAGCATGGAAAACTGGATGCACTCGAGAAGAAGTAGGAAGCTCCAATTTGTATGCCATAGTAATAATATTTTGCAACACCTTGTACGAACCATAGTACTTTGGCGATAATTTATTATCCTTCTTAGCTTTCTTGAGGGAAATTTGTTTTTATGGTTGTAGTCGTAAAAACACCTAGTCTCCTACATCAAAACTTCTATCGTTGCGATGTTGATTTTCTTGTTGTTTCATTCAATTTTGTGCCTAATTTAGGTTATCCTTTAAGAGTTGGAGAGCTTGTTGTTGATGCTCAATGTGATCTTCCACTTCTTGAACCTTATAATTTTCTCTTAAAGATGATGTGATGGACGGTGGATGATATCCATAAAGTGCCCTCAATGGGGTCATTTTTGCTACAGTATGGAAGGAAGTGTTGTACCACCATTCAGCCAGAGGTAACCACTTGAGCCATTGTGTTTGTTTATCATATATAAAAAAATGGAGATATCCTTCCAAACATTTTTTCACTATCTTAGTTTTGCCATCAGATTGAGGATGATAAGATTAGCTATGAGCTAGTTGAGTACCCAAAGAAGAAAATAATTATGTCCAAAAATTTCCAGTAAAAATGGGATCTCTTTCGCTTACAATAATCTTTCGGTTTCCATGTAGCATTTGAATTTTTTCCATAAATGCAATGAAAATTTTACTTTCTTTAAATGGATGAGATAATGCACAAAAGTGTGCATACTTGGTATGTCTATCAACTACCACCATGATGACACTCTTTCCTTCAGACTTAGGTAAACTTGTTATAAAATCCATTGAAATCTCCCGCCAACGTTGACTTGGAATGGATAAAGGCTATAGAAGACCTAGGGTCTTAATTGTCTCAACTTTATTTTGCTTGAAAACCAAACATTCTACCACAAACTTTTGAATATCAGATTTAAGGCCATACCAAAAAAATTATTTCTTCACCCTGTGGTAAGTTTTTAAAAATATTGAGTGTCCTAAGGGAGAAATGTGCAATTCCAAAAGAATATTTTGTTTTAGTTTGGAATTCTTAATAAGATATAAGTGATATTTGTACCATAAGGAATCAATTTTCCAATTAAATGTATCAGATATAATAGAATCTTGCTGCAACTTTTGAATTAGTCTCCACACTTCTTCATCCTTGTTCCATTCATCCCTTGCTTCGGTTATCCAATATGGTTGGATAATAGAAATGTCACAAAGCAATACTTCCACCTCTTCATCCTTTCTTGAGAGTGCATCTGCAACAACAATTAGCGAATCCCTTTTTTGTATATGATTTAAAATTCATAACACAGTATCTTTATGACCCATTTTTACTGCTCTTCTGAAGATATTCTTTGTTCCAAAAAGTATTTAAGACTATCATGATCAATTGTTACCTTGTAGTGTCTTCCAATTAGGTAAGGTCTTCGTTTCTTTAGTGCATGTAGTATTGAAAAAAATTTCTTCTCATAAATAGCTTTCTATATATGCTTTCCTTTGATTGGACGACTTTCAAAAGAAATGGGTCTTCCTTCTTGCATTAAAACAACAACAATTCCATTTCTTGAGGCATCACATTCCACAATAAACATTTTTGTGAAGTCTAGCATAGCTAAGACCGGTGGTAGGCACATTTCCTCTTTAGGATGCTCGAAGGCCTTAGTTTCTTCAGGAGTCCATGAAAATGCATCTTTCTTCAATAATGTTGTTAGAGGTGATGTTATTATCCCATGATTTTTTAAAAACTTGTGAGAAAACCCTATTAACCCGAGAAATCCTCACAACTGCTTTATGGTTGTGGGGACTTTCCATTCCTTAATGGCTTTAATTTTCTTAGGGTCTACCTTAACACCCTCGTGAGATACAATACGACCCAGATATTCCACCTCTTGTACTCCAAAGAAAAATTTGGAGGTTTTTGCATATAATTGTTTCTCCTCCAAAAGTTTGAGCACCCTGTCAACATGTTGAACATGATCCTTCCAAGACCTACTGCAAATTAGTATATCATCAAAAAATAATAACACAAATTTTCTAAGGAAGGGTTTTAAAATGGAATTAATCAACCCTTGAAATGTAGAAGGTACATTAGTAAGGCAAAAAGGCATGAAGAAACATTCATAATGACCCTCATGAGTTCGAAATTTTGTTTTATTCTAGTTTGATGATATCCTGAATGAAGATTCAACTTCATAAAATAAATTTCTCCATGTAATTCATCCAATAATTCATCAATCACAGGAATGGGAAATTTATCTTTAATAGTGAGCATATTTAGCTCCCTATAATCCGGACATATGCACCATGATCGATCCTTCGTGTGCATCAATACTACTGGAGAAGAGAAATAATTTTGACCCGGTTGAATTATACCAGCCTCTAACATTTTTGCAATCATACGTTCAATTTCGCTCTTTTGGACATAAGGATATCTGTAAGGCCTAACGTTTGGAGGAAAATTTCCTAGAATCAAATGAATAACATGATCATGATCAGGAATAGGTGGGAGTCCTTTGGGATTTCAAACACCTTGGAATGATTATCCAAGAATTTTTGGAGATATGGAGAAATAGATGATTTTGATGTTGGAACTTCTAGTGAGCATAATTGTGAAATAACACCTCATTTTTCTTTCTTCACCAGCTTTGTCATGACATTAGAGCTTATTATCTTTCCCGGCTTCTCCACGGTACCCTGTAATTCAACTTCTTTCCTTCCGAAAAAAATTTCAATAAAAGTTCTTGAAAATTAAAAGCTACCATCCCCAAAGATTGTAACCGTTGTACTCCTAGTACAAAATCAGCAACTCCCATTGGAATGGAAATCATTGGACTATTCAATACATATTCCCCCATGGTTAGCTTTATATTAAATGGAATTTTCCAGAGAAATTTATAGTTCCTCCATTTGCAACCATCACCTGACATTCTGATGTTGGGTATAGGAATCAATTCAATTCCTTGGCTACCTTACAATGAATAAAATTATGGGTACTACCCGAGTAAATCAGCACTATTATCTTTTTATTCTTGATATGTCCTTATATCTTGAGAGTTTGAGTAGTGGTAATTTCTGCCAATGCATTACAGGATATGGTCTGACTCATGTCTTCTTTCTCTAGGGTTGGTTCCTAGTGTATATCTTCTTCTTTTGAAGTTTCTTGTTCATTTTCTTCCTCCTCTTCACAATCCATGTAAAATAATTTATTCTCAACACACTTATGACCTTTAGTATATTTTATATCACAAATATATCAAAGCCCTTTTGATCTTTTTTCTTCCAACTATTGTGGTGTGAAACTTGTAGGTTGTGGAAGTCTAGAAGTAGCAACACTTCCATCTTTATAAATGTGAGTGGTAGGCTTCTTTGTCGCCATAATTTTACTTTCATTTTTTCTTGCCAACCTGAATTCCATCTCCAATGAATCAGGTTCCCAAAGGCAAACCTCAAGTTGGAAGTTATCCTTTAAAGTCCCATATGAAGACATAAATCCTGTGTTCCTCTGGAATATCCATTACCCTTATATTTAATTTTTGGAAGTCCTCAATAGGGAAAATTTTGGGGGCTAATATTCGTAGGTGGGCTAATTTTCCATGTTTTTTCATAAAAAAATATTCACCAATTTCCATTTTATTGAAAATTGATTCGCCAAATTTTTATAGTATAAAATTATTTTACCCTACAAATCACCAAAATTTTATATATACTAATATAAAATAATTATAAACCTAAATATTTTCACAAAATTAGCATAAATTTTTTTACAATTTACATATTGGGGACTAGTGATATTCACCAAGGTTTCTAAACTTTAAGATAAACTTCCATTCTTAAAATATTCCCTGGTCCTCAATGTGCTCCACCATTGTACCCTTTTGTTTGATATTTATTAATTAGATAAAGAAGGTGTTGCACTTTGTATCCTCGTAATGTGCTATCATTTCCTCTGTAAAAATTGACCAAGTGACAATTTTCTTACGAGAGCAAAGCCATCAATACCATAAAAATGTATTTTGTTCTAAATGTAAAGTTGCAATGCGTACTTTTTGTGTGTTTTGCACATTATGGGGATCAAAATATTGCTCCATATCTAGTATCCATGTTATGGGATCCTTTCCATCAAACTTCCTCATATCCCTGTTTGGAATATGGTGGGTCTTACATCCAACATTAGAGTTGTAGAAATTTGAATAATTTGCTGAATTATTCACCAAGATTATCCTGATTACACACTATTTAAGCTTCATGCATAATGCATAACCTCTTCTACAATTGATCATCAATATGCGGAAATAGAAACAGTCGCATGCGCTCATAAAACAATAATCAAGCACACATATCAACACAGTATGTAATGGGGAAAGCAATAGCTGAAAACCCCCAAATATCTGTATATTATAATGATAGAGAACATGTAACAATACATAGCACAAAGCTCTCATAGCTCTCAGCACTATCTCAATGCTACACACAAAACTAGCTGAGAAATAGAACAAGTCACAAGTTCAAATCTCATCCACAAATCTGCCTGCCTCTACTGCGCAATCCAAGTTGATTAATGATGAGATCCAAGTTCGAATCCCACTAGCTCCAACTGCGCAATCCTCATTGGCAATCTCCATCAATGTGTGTGCAAATCTCATGCACAGCCAATAGTCACAACTGATAGTAGACTCACCCTTTCACCCACCTCTAACACTCGTCTCCACTGAACTGTCCATGCATTGCAGTTAACTGATGTGTTCTTTAGTTGATTTATGAGTTAATAATTAGTGAATTAATTAATAATTAATTCACACCACTCATCACTAGTTTATTTGTCAATTAGACTAAATACAACTAGTTCAACTAAGGTAAACCGAACACAACTCCACCAACTGTCTCATCAACTCCACCAAACTCTGCCACATGAGTTCTAACTGAAGTCAACCATGCAATAGCTCAACTAACCCTTAGGAAAAGCGTATTTCCTTCTGTCAGCTGCATGTGCCACATCCAAGCATCAAAATAAAGTGCTCCAAGAGGATAAGATAATGTTTATAGTCTAAATATTATTAAGGGTTAATAATATTTGACTGTTCTATTTTTAGCCCGGCAGTCTAAAAATAGAAATTGCCCAATGTCTAAAAATAGAGGTCCATCTATTTTTACCAACTCGACCAATCATCCATAAATAGCATCCTGCAACTCATAGACCATGATCCATATGTCTAAAAATAGACATAGTCTAAAATAGACTTTGCGCCAAAAATAGCCTGCGGGCCCACTTAGTGAAGGCGACTTCATTTCACTAAGCTCCATCATCTTGTTGCATTTTCAACACTCTCTCTCAACAAGATATGGATTATCTGCAACCCCTATCCTGCCTCTGTGGTATTCGAATTTTCTCCTGGTGAGCGCCTTCGTCAAGATATCAGCATCCTGATCCTCCGTGGGAATGTATGAAAGTAACATGATTCTCCGCCGCACACAATCTCTGATATGATGGTACCTGATGTCGATGTGTTTGGATCTATCATGAAATACTGGATTAGCCGAGAGTTTAATGCAACTCTGGTTATCACAATAAATCACAGTAGGCTCCAAATGTGACCCGAACAACCCGACCAGAATCTTCCTCATCCAAATAGCCTCGCATGCAGCCAAGCTTGCTGCCATATACTCGGCCTCCGCAGAACCGAGTGCCACGGCTGAACCGAGTGCCACGCATCTCTGGAGTGCCACGCATCTCTACTTCCTGCTATACCAGAAACCGTTGTCGACTCCGGGATACTAAAGATCCCTCCGCATGTGCTCTTTCTGGGCTCCCAGGGCTCCCCGCCCAATCCGCATCCGCAAGGCCACATAGTCACCTCATCCTCCCCCGTCCGTACTACGTACCAGCATCCCGATGTGCCTCTGAGATATCTCAATACATGCTTGCCTGCCTTCCAGTAGAGCTTGGTAGGCTTAACCATAGCTTGTGAAAGCTGGTTCACAACATAGCATATGTTGGGTCGTGTATTGACTAGATACATAAGCGACCCCACCAATTGTCGATAAAAATTAGCATCCACTACCTTCGCCGAAGCAGCATCCTCCTTCCTCCAACCACCAGGAAGAGGAGTATCAACATGCTTGCAGCCATGCATGTTGAACTTCTCCAGTATCTCTCGGGCATACTTACCCCGAGAAACAAACAGTCCACCACTGCGCTGCCAAATTTCCAATCCCAGGAAATAATGAAGGAGGCCCAAGTCCTTCATCTCAAACTCTTTTGCAAGATCCTCCTTGCATGAAAGTATCAACAGCTCATCACCCGTCAAAATCAGATCATCTACATACAGTACAATGATCAGCAGCTTCCCCTCCACCACAATCTAGTACAAGTTAGGATATCCCTCACTCTTTGGAGAATCCAAGTTCTAATGAAGTAACCGTCTATCCGTGTGTGCCTGCCACCGAGGTGCTGCTTCAACCCATACAAGGCTCTCGAGTCCGCACACATGCGACTCACCGCCGAAGATCTCGAAACCTTCGGTTGCTCTATGTACACCTCCTCCTCAATGACTCCGTCGAGGAACTAAGTCTTCACATCCGATGGATGTGCCACCCCATCCGTGGCCGAGAGAAAGAATCGTTTGTATGGAAGAGTACCTTGCGACAGGTGCAAAGGTTTTTTCATAATCGATCCCCTCAATATGTGAGAAGCCTCGGGCAACAAATCTTGCCTTGTACTTCTCCACACTCCCGTCAGCTACTCGCTTCACTTTGTAGATCCATCTCTAACCTACCACTGATTTCCCTTCCGGCCTTGGGACAATCTCCCATGCACTGTTTCTGACAATCGAATCATACTCTTCCACCATGGAATCTACCCATGCGGGGTCCTCCACAGCTTCCTCGAAAGAGGATGGTTCTGTCACGACACATTTGCTCACAAGAGCCATGTATCCAGTGTACCGGTCTGGTGACTGTCTCTGTCTGCGCTGTGCTGTAGGTGGTCCTACAACCTTCTCTGCATCTCGAGCCAGTCGCTCAGCTTCTGTAGTGTGCTTGCGCCCTCTGATGGTTGGCGCTGCATGGGTGGTTTCTTCCACCTCCTGAACTTCCTCTTGTGGCTGATCCACATCCGAAAGCTCCTCCTTAGGAACTAACAGCTCCTCATCTGCATGCAAGTGTAGCTCCCTCTCAAGCGAACACTGCATGGCTTTCTCCTCCTGAAATTTTATATCCCGTCGCACAACAGTCTTGCGATTGTCTGGCACATACACCCGATAGTTATGAGGTGTATCAGTGTACCCCACAAATATTCCAACCTCAGCAGTTGGATCCAGCTTCCTTCTCGCATCCTTCGTCACATGCATGTAGACAGTAGAACCAAAAATCCGCAAATGGGAAATATCAGGCCTCTTGCCAGAATAAGCCTCCTCCGGTGTACTCATGCCAAGAACCTTGTGAGGACAACGGTTCTGCACATACACTGCTGTATTGCATGCCTCAGCCCACAAGTGAAGGGGTAGGCCCTGATCATGCAACATCGCCCGTGCAGCACCCACGATCGTTCTGTTCTTCCGCTCAGCCACCCCGTTCTGCTGTGGGTTATGGGGTGCGATGAGCTCTCTCCGAATCCCTTCTGCGCTGCAAAAGTCCTTGAATTCAGTAGAGATGAATTCACCACCATTGTCGCTCCTGAGAGCCTTCACATGCTTCCCCGATTCCTTCTCAACCAACGCCTTGAATTCACAGAACTTTGAAAATGTCTCGCTCTTCTTCTGCATGAAGAAGATCCAACACTTCCGAGAGAAATCATCAACAAAGATCACATAGTACTTGTGCTTTGCTGTCGAAGCTACAGAGAAAGGACCACACACGTCTGTGTGAACTCTCTCAAGGATCGTCGTGGCGCGACTATCCTTCTCGTGAAAGGTGGCTTTCACATACTTCCCTAAAGTACACCCCTTGCACTGATCTGACCGCGCAAGAGTGCCCTTAGGAAGCCCAGTAGAAATCTGCTGCAGAATCTTCAAAGCTCCATGGTGAAGGTGGCCCAATCTCCTGTGCCACAGTTCGCCCTCATCATCCCGGCTCACCACTTCTCCCGCCTTGCATGCCATTTCTGCGCAGCCATCTACTTGCAACTGATAAAGGTTCTTGACTCGAACCCCTATCTTCTGGGTCTCTCCAGTTGTCTTACTACGTAGGAAGGCTTTTCCTTCGCTGAAGACCACATCATACCCCTTGTCTTCCAACATCGCCACAGAGATCAGATTCTTCATCAATCCTGGAACATGCAATACTTCCTTCAATACGAAGGGTTTACCAAACTCCCTCTCAAAGGAAATGGTACCGATACCGGTCGCACTGTATCTACCATCATCGCCCATCTCGATGTGCACTCCAAGATCTTTTTCCTCCAGATCTGAAAATAGATCTCGATCTCCGGTCATGTGAAATGACGCACCACTGTCCAAGAACCAAACTGATCCCGCCACACTTGAAACCAAGCATGCGATCAGTGAAAAATCCAGTTCAAATTGAGAAGCCAATGCCTCTCCCGCTGCAGATCCAACAACCTTCTTATTTTTCTTCTTCTGCGGATAATTTGTGGCATAGTGTCCGTGCTGGTGACAGTGAAAACACTTCACCTTGGACATGTCTTGCTTCTTGCCTTTCGCACCAGACTGAGAAGCTTTCTTGCTCTTCCCCTTCTTTGCTTTGGCAGCCAAAGCACAATTTTCTTCATCAGATACCTTTGATGAAGATCCGTCCCTGGTAGTCCGCCTGATCTCCTCTTGCATGAGATCCAACCAAAGTCGCTCCCATCTCGGCAACTTCTCCCGACCATTGACAGAGTCCTGATAGGAATGCCAAATCTTCGGAAGACCAAGGAGAGCCAGGTCCACCAAGTCCTCATCATCGATAGTCACCCCCACACTTCCCAGCTCATCTCTGCATTGAGCGAACTTCGTGAGGTACTTGGTGATACTGTCGCATTTCTCCATATTAATGTTTCTGAGTTTATCCTTGAGCGCCAAATTCCTCTGGTCACTCTTGCTTTGGAATAGATCTGTTAGTGCTTTCCACATCAAGTATGGAGAAGCTTTTCCATGCAAGCTGGATACAATGTGATCCTTCACGCCCTCCAAAAGAATCCTTCGACATTTCGCCATCTTCTTTTTCCAAGCCTCAACTTGAGCAGCATCAGTAGGCTTTGGAATCTCAGCATCTATGAACTCCTTCAGCCCGTTATCATCTAATACCACCTCCATTCTGTCCTTCCATGCAACATAATTCGAACTGCCCTCAAGGGCATATTCCAGTCGCAAACTGTTGAAAGACATTTCAACTCCGGCACCAAGAAAACAAACTGCTGCAAAATTCGAATTCCAAGCTCAAAACTCAATTGCTTCTGGATCTGTGAGAACAAATTATTTCTAGCACAGAGATCGACTGTAGGGGCATTTACTGGATATATCACCTTTCAAATAAAGGATGGATCCAGAGGCTACCTGGCCCGCTTACAGACTCTATCTACCAAAATAAATTGTAATCACTGTAATAGATCCGAAGATCGATTCTGCTCTGATACCATGTAGAAATTTGAATAATTTGCTGAATTATTCACCGATATTATCCTTATTACACACTATTTAAGCTTCATGCATAATACATAACTTCTTCTACAATTGATCATCAATATGCGGAAATAGAAACAGTCGCATGCGCTCATAAAACAATAATCAAGAACACATATCAACACAGTATGTAATGGGGAAAGAAATAGCTAAAAACCCCCAACTATCTGTATATTATAATGATAGAGAACATGTAACAATACATAGCACAAAGCTCTCACAGCTCTCAGCACTATCTCCAAAAGTTACACACAAAACTAGCACGGAAGATGAACTAGTCACAGGTTCAAATCTCCTCCACAAGTCTGCCTGCCTCTACTGCGCAATCCAAGTTGATTAATGATGAGATCCAAGTTCGAATCCCATAGATCCAACCTGGCGCAATCCTCATTGGAAATCTCCATCAATGTGTAAATCTCATGCACAGCCAATAGTCACAACCGATAGCAACCTACCCTTTCACCCACCTCTAACACTGGCCCCACCGAACCGTCCATGTATTGTACAATCGATGTTCTTTAGTTGAATTATGAGTTAATAATTAGTGAATTAATTAATAATTAATTTATTACCACTCATCACTAGTGTATTTGTCAGTTAGACTAAATACAACTAGTTCAACTAAGTTAAACAACACAACTCCATCAACCGTCTCATCAACTCCACCTAAACTCGCAGGTAATTTCTCATAACCGGGTCAACCATGAAATAGCTCAACTAAACCCTAGGAATAGCGTAATTCCTTCTGTCAGCTGCGTGTGCCACATCCGTAGCTCAAACTGAAGTGCTGCAAGAGGATAAGATAATTTTTATAGTCCAAATATTATTGAGAGCTAATAATATTCGACTGATCTATTTTTAGACTGGCAATCTAAAAATAGACTCCGCCCAGTATGTCTAAAAATAGAGGTCCATCTATTTTTTTCCAACTTGACCAACCATCCATAAATAACATCCTGCAATTCATAGACCATGATCCATATGTCTAAAAATAGACTTTGCGCCAAAAATAGCCTGTGGGCCCACTTAGTGAAGGCGACTTCATTTCACTAAGCTCCATCATCTTGTTGCATTTTCAACAAGATTTTATGAAATCGAGATTAAAATTTATTTTTTTCTCACCATGAGTTCCCTGTACTACCTTTTTTCCATTAGGAATCATTTCTTGTATCGAATTTGTCAAACCTTCCTTTAAACCTTCCATGTTTGCTTTTAGATCATTCTTCATGTCTTCCATGTCATCCATCTTAGCTACCATGCCATTCTTCAAACCATCCATCTTAGCTTCCATGCCTTTCTTCAAACCATCCATATCAGCTTCCACGTCTGTCTTGTAAGAACCCATATTATCTTCCATGCCTTTCTTCAAACCATACATCTTAGCTTCCATGCATTTCTTCAAAACTTCCATTTCATTTTTTTTTCTCTTTGCAAGAGTGAAATTTGATGCACTTGCTCTTGTAATTTTGATATATCATGTTGCACTTCTTCCTCTTCATGAGTCATAGTTGAGCCTTCTGATGGCTTAATGGGTGTTGAATTATTTTTAGGGGGGATTTTAGGACCCAATACTGATATATATGCTTCAATATTCACTTGGAATCACTTCAAACTAATTTTTCAAAAAGGACTTATGAAATTTGAAAAAAAACACCTTTTTCTTGCTTTTGAGGAGCTCGATATTGAAACAAAATTATCTCTATGATTTCGGATCTTCAATATCTGAAATTCAGTTCAGTAGTAGCCCTCTGAATATTATTTCGAATGCCACAGGTCTAACTTGATTTGGATTTTTCGAGAAAAATTTATGCCAAATCTCCCAAAATGACCTAATTATGGTTTGGTTCAGTAGAGTGAACTTGTATCACATGCCATGTGTCACTGTTTCCTCCTTTGGCTCCAAAATAGATATAGAGGAAACCAAAGTCTATTTAGTTTTGGCCACGTTTTATATAATTCCATTTTGATGCTCAGAGAGAGAGTGATGATGTTTTTACCAAGGCCACCCCTTTTAGATGAAATTCGGGAGCCTGTAAAAACCTTAACTTCCACAGATCATATCTTCGCAAATATTGTGAACCAAGATCTGAATGTTTTATACTAAGTTCCTTAGGCTTTCTTCGAAATGGGTTTTTTTTATTTAATGTCTGAACCCTCTTAGAAAAAACGTTATGGTGAAAATTCCACGATATCCTGTTTGAAGAAGTGAAACCTTAGAATCCAAAGCTTTGATACCAAATGTTATGAAACCAACTCCAAAAATAGAAGAAAAGAGAGATAAATGCCTTAGAATTTAGCCACTTCGAGGGAGAAACCTCCTTTACATTACATAAATGAAAAATTCTAGGATGACATAAATGAAAAAACCTCCTTTCTATATATAGGAGTCCATGGGGTCCCAATATAATCCTGGCCAACCTAACAATAATAATGTAAGGGAACAATAATAACAATATGGGGGTTACAAGGGTACAACAATAATAATAAGGTGGCTACACTAACAAAATAAGGGACTACACTAGTAATATAGAGACCTAACATCCTTTAGTTGTGGGTTTAGTTACTAGTTCCTGGAGCCTTGGTTGGGAAAATGCTCTAGATCCCGACAGATAGTTGTTGGGTTGAGTTACTAGTCTTGAATCCTTGTTTGGACAAACACTCTGGAGCCCTAGGCGGGTTGATTTACTAGTATTGGAGCCTTGGTTGGACAAATTCTCTAAAGACTGGAAATAGTTGGGGTTGAGTTACTAGTCCTGGATCATTGGTTAGAAAAAATGCTCTAGAGCCCTGGACATCTTGGGTAGAGACCAATATGGTGACAACTGTGATGTTCGACTAAGTGGTGGAATCACTGGTTGAGGTTTGAGGTGGTTTGGCCTCTCGAAGCCCTAGTTTGGTTTTAATGGATTTGGTTTATGATATCCAAGATTCATGCTTTGAATATGGCACGGGGGTGACTAGCTAAATAGAGAGGCTTAGCCATGTATATGGTCGGGTGGAACGTGGAAGTCCTAGACTTGGTCACATTTTCCTTATGGAAATAAGAGCTCTTTTTCCATTGTATTGATGGGTAAATATGATTTTTGTTCTATGGATTATAGGTTTTTATGTGCTTTTAATTTATGTTGCTAATATGGAAGGTATGTTTGATATGTTTTTGTAGGTTCCACTTCGTTAAGGTCACTTAGGAGGTCGAATCATATCATAGTAACTATTCATCACATGTTTACCATGGTTGGTCGGTTACTTGGGTAGATGTGGGAGGAGGGTGTTACAGAGTGATATCAGAGCATGGTTCACCCCTTGGACTGGATGGGTGGTGTGTTGGTCATGCATTTATGTTGGTTGCATATGTGTTTCTCATACTTGTGGTGTTTGTGCTTATTGCATCCACATAGTGTTAGTCATAGTTGCAGTGATCTCACGATGTGTAGGCTGATGGTTTTGTTGTGCACTGTGTCATCATGAATGTATGAATAGTTACATGTTGTTTATATATGCCAAGTACTTACATGTATTGTACGTGTATGGTTGGTTACATGTTTTTATATGTTGTTACATGTATTACCCATGTATGTTTGGTTACATGTTGTAGAGGTATTGTCCGTTTATTCTTGAGTGCATGTTGTTTATGCTTGTGTTTTGTCCATGTCTATTCTTGGGTATTGTCCATGTACATTGATATGGTGGATGTTGTCATGCATGCAGTCATGACATGTGTATTAATGTGGTAATGCATTAATGACTGGAATCTAGCTATAATGATGTTTATGTGGTGGTACACCTATGTGATATATGTTTATATGTTCATATGATTATATATATGCATGCATTATGCTAATTGGTTGACCCTAAAAATGATATATCCTCCCCAAATTATGCTAAGGTACATTGGTTTATTGTGATTTGGTTTAGCTAATGTAGTATGCATTGCAGGAAAGAAATCAAAGATGAATATCAAGATGGTAGATTACAAAGATTCCCCTTATGAATAAGATGAGCAACATGGTGTTGGGCACTCTTCTAACTTTGTATACACACTAAGAATTTTAAAGGAAAAAATAAGGAGTTGCAAGGCAGATAATGTCAGACTCATATAGGCATAGGAAAAGCAAGCAGAGGTTAATGTAGTGATTCTTTAAAGTTTTTCATATTTGCATAAACAAGGACCACTTCAGATCAACTATGGACATGAGGATAGGAATAATGGGGCATATGGAAGTAAGTCTCCTAGTGGTCATAAGTTAGATAGATATGAAATGATCATAGATGACAGGTTCTTGGACACTCCAGACAGGAGAGGTGACAAACACATGTATCATTGTAGTTCTAATTCTCATAGACATCATGATCGTAATCATTATCATCCTTACATGAGGGGTGACAGACATTATTTTCCATATGGGTTTAGGAAGGAAAAACCACCTACACCTGAAGGAGAGATGAAGAAATCATAGGATGTAAAGGCATGGTTGCTTGGTATGAAGAATTTTTTCAGGTTGCATGATTACTCAGAAAATATGAAATCCAAACTAGCTAAATTCAACCTCATAGGTAGAGTAGATATTTTGTGGGAGGACGTGAAGAATTTCAGAGATATTTATGAGGAGGAACTAACTTGGAGTGAGTTCGAGAGGCTATTCCGGAAGAAGTATCTATCTGAGAGATACTATGATGATAAAGAAAAGGAGTTCTATGAACTTAAGATGGGTTCCATGAGAAATGATGAGTATACTAGAAGATTCTTGGAGTTACTCAGGTATGTGCCTTACCTCAAGGAGGAGAAGCCCAAGATTCAAAGATTTATTGGTGGGTTGTTGATACCATTCAAAGACAGGATTGAGTGTGATGAGCCTAGATAATTGGAGGAGGCTATTCAGAAACTAAAGCATTGTTATGAGAAATCAAAGCGCATATCTGAAACTAAGCTGGATTGGAAATATAATGCAAGGAACAAAGGAAAATGAGACAAGAAGCGAGTGAGACCTCAGGATATAGGTAATAAAGAGAATGTTGCACCACCTAAAAATTTCAATACATCTGGCAGAGGATAGGGACTTTGGTCTGAGGAGAAGAATAAGAGTGGAAACAGGGAGCCCATGTGGTGTTTGGATTGTGGAGGAGATCATCATAGGAGAGATTATCCACAACATCAGGGTGGTAGGCCCTAGATCTACAGTGCGCAGGAGGCACAGACAGTGGGAGATGTTGGACATAGTATTCCCAGAATCTATGTAGTGCTAAAAAATAGGCAGGCGGATCATCATGCATCTATCATTGAGATGGATGGGAAGATTTTTTATCAACTTGTCTCTATTTTGATTGAACCTGGACTCTAATTATAATTATGTTAGTCCTAACTTGGTGGATAAGTGTGGTTTGGATAAATAAGTGCATGCATAATCTTGGTTAGTGAAGTTGGCTAAAAGTACAAAGAAGAAAGTTCATCATTGGGTAAGATCTTATGCATTTGAGTTGAATGGTATGTCTACAACAGTGCACTTGAACATATTTTCGTTGGGGTCATATAGTATGTTATTTGGTTTCGACTGGCTATATCTTCATAGAACCAAGGTAGATTGTTATGACAAGTCTATTGAATGCTTGGATGACAATGGGGAATAAAGAGTCTTATAGGGTAAGAAGAAAGCAACACCAGTTAGAATTATTACAACTATGTAGGCCAAGCGTAGTCACACGGAAGGGTGTGTGTTGTTTGCAATACATATTTCTAGTGATAAAGGTAGGGAAGTTGAGGATGCATATGTGTTGAGTAGGTACCGAGTTATATAGAAATTTTAAGATTTAATTCCCGCATATATTTTAGAGTTTCCACCTCACACGGAAGTAGAATTTTCTATTGATTTGGTACTAGGAAACATCGACGTCTAAAGCACCTTACAGGATGAGCATACCTGAGTTGGTAGAGTTAAATTTGTAGTTGAAGGGAATGCTAGAAAAATAATACATTAGGAAAAGTGTATCACCATGGGGCACACTAATATTATTTGTGAAGAATAAATATGGTACTAATAGACTATGCACTAATTATAGGAAGTTGAAAAAAGTGACCATCAATATCAGGTAATTGTTGTCAAGGATTGATTACTTGTTTGAATAGTTGAAGGGATAATCGGTGTTCTCAAAGATTGATCTGAGATCAGGATGTCATTAGGTATTCATCAAGGAACATGACATTCACAAGAGAACCTTTCAAATCAAGTATGGGCATTATGATTTTGTTTTAGTTCCATTCAGTTTGACTAATTCTCCAGCTAATTTTATGTGCTTGATGAATAGTATGTTGTGTCCTTATCTGGACAAGTTCGTTATTGTATTAATTGACGATATATTGCTATATTCTAAAAATGTAGAAATTATACAAACAATATGTATTTCAATCGATTCATTCTGATCTCGCAATATACTAGAGAAAGACACTGAATCCTTCTACAATTAATTCTGCAGAAATTAAACATGATCACATAATCACACCAAGTAAGAGAAAGAAGCAAACCAATCCACAACACATATATTTTTCTTGGGGAAAGCTTGCTGCTCAAAACCCCTCTATCTCTATTTTATAATTAACCAAGGAATCATGAAACAATACAATTTTCTCTTCTCACAAGAGTCTGTTGCACTATCCTGATTGTCTCACACTGATATAGACAAAATTGTTCCAACACTTAAGCCAATTCTCAGCCAGTCTTCAACCTGCCTTTCTCACGCAATTCATGTGGAATGAAATCCCATTTATTTAGTAATTTCATCCTTTCTTGATGATCCAGGTGGCTCAAAAGACACACACAACACAAGAGGGTTTATGGAAGCTAAAAAATAAGAGTGTTTGGATCGCTCTTGAACTAGGTTCAAGTTGAAGTCTTGATCGCAACGGTGTGAATGGTTCTTCAAACTGAGCTCGTATGAAAAATATAGGAGCAGTCAAAGTTTTGGGTTGACTTGGTGGCTTGGCAGGCTTAAGGAAGATGAAAATTAGACCTTTTCTAGCCACAGGATTTCGGCAAGATCAGGCTAGATTCTGGGTGAAATAGTAGCCTTCTTAGAAGCACTCCTACGGTCATTTTCAAAATTTTAAAAAATGGCTGGTAGTTCTAATTAAAAAAAAAATTAATTAAAAAATGGGGGTGGCGGGCCACCACCCCCACCACCCCACTCGACCACATATCATAACCAAAATTTTTTAAATTTAAATGGGTCGGTGGCCCATGACCCCCGTCGGACCCCACGACACAGAACCACACAACAACCATATATACAATATGGTGGGGTGGTCGGCAGCCAGCCTCGCCACCCCAACCACCACTCTACATACTTAGGCGCATGTGATTGGGAGGGCATGCCACCTCTGGTGGGCCCGAACCTACCCCCGGTACCTTAAAACGGGAGGCCGGTGGGCATTGAACCCATGCTGGAAATGTGGACTGGCTCGCCACCATGCGACGACCCCAAATAATACATCCACCATATATATATGCGCCAACAGCAAAGGAGGTTGGGGGCGGATCACCCGATGTGGGTCCGCCCCCCCCCCCCAAGCCTTATTAAATTAGGGTTTTTTTTTTTTTAAATCTAAATACATTCCATTTGGAGGGGGCGAGGTTTGACCACCCGATCCCCCTCCAACGAATTACCAAAATTACCAACTGCGCCATCTATGGCCTTTGATTAATCTACCCTAAAATTTATTTAAACCAGTCATTTGAAAAATGTGCCCAACAGACCTAAGCATGAATTTCGAGGGCATAGGTAGTTAAAGAGAAGCACACAGTTTGAGAAGGGCACATTTTTCAATGTAGGCGGAACCATCAACAGGCCCAGAAATAGGGAGTGGAACCATGATCCTTGAAATTTTCCTCGGGAGGTAATTTTTCTCCATGTTGGAATATAGTCAATTTTACAATCATTTTTCACGATTTTTCACATTGAATGCAATGGCGAGGTCAGATTCGCCTTTTCAGTTGTAAATTTCCAGTCCGCTCATGGAGCAGCATCTTTGAGAAATCTAGGGGGAATCTAAAAGATTCCTTTTTACCCTAGATTTTCACTTTGTCAGAATATAGAAATTTGACAGTCGATTTTGCACTATTCGACGACACAAATCTAATGGTGTATTCATATTTTCCATCCAAGCTTTATATTTTTCGGACACTTTTCAAAGGGGAATGCAGGTTTCAACATTCAGTGAGTGAGTAGTCGATTTCAGACCTTTCGACGCCACGATTATGATGGTGATTTCAGATCCAGCAACATAGAAGCCCATTCTTCAGTCATCTTCAACATGAGGTATATGATGAGTTGACTTCATGTACTTCTTTGTCTCTTTTCTATGAGATGCATTGTGTTGTACAGATCCTTGTTGATGTTTGATGTGGGATCTTGTTTTGTTCTTAATGTGAGATGTACTTTCTATCGTGGATTTGTATTATGGTTGAGATCTATTTGCTGCCATGTTGGCAGGATACTCATTGTCACATGTATGTTTGATTGAGATCCCTTTGTTGCTATGTTCACGTGATACTCATAGTCATTATGTTTGAGTTATTGTCATACTGATAGGAGTCCTTTTTGTGAATGAGAGTTTCTATAGTGGAACATCTCGTAGAGAGGTCCAATCACTCCTGTGTGAGGACATTTTCATTGTATGAAAGAGAAAACACCATCCATGTACATATTCACTCCTTACATAACTTAATGCAGTGGCCTACACCATCTTGACACCGAGGCTCAGAGATGTATTCCCTCCCAGACGAACTCCATTATCAATGTCTTATGTTGCTCATGCTTTTTATGCCCCTCTTCTTTATAGCATGCAGCTTTTCATTTATGTTCATTAATGATTTAATTAAATGCAATTATAACACATCAGCTGAAGTAAAAGGTCTTGGTTAAGGGTAAAAAAAATTACCTCGATCAAATGGTATGAGAGCAGGTCTTCTTGTTGATTGGATTGTATGTGTGAAATATTGAACGTTCGCTGAGTTGAGCAGTGGAGGATGTCAAGGACATGTATGAGACCATGATCAGGGTGTCTGAGAAAGTAGACATGTTGTACAAGGATTATGAAAAACAAGAAGCATAGAACGTTGAATTAAAAACACTCCTACAGGAAGAGAAGGAGGACAAACCTCAATTACAACTTCCGTTGCAAGCCACGACAGAGGCGTTGGAATAATTGAAGCGCAACAACAAAATTATTCAAGCAGATCATGATGCATTGAAGGCACTCCTACAGGAAGATAAGGAGGATAAGCAGTGATTGGAGCTTCAGCTAGAAGCCACGACAGAAGCCTTGGAGGAAGTGAAGCGCAACAAATGCTTAGAGAATCCTTCTTCACCTATGTCAAAATCGACAACTGAGTTAAACAATGTTGATTTCTATTTAGTTTCATCTTCACCTGATATCATTTCTATTGGAAGTGTGGAGATATGCCTTGGCCATGAATGCCAAATCATCCTCCTGTGTACTCCTCAGCAAGATGGGTACACAGGAGGAGGATTTGGTGTTCGTGGCCAAGGAATAACTCAACCATTGCAGGTTGTGCAGAGACCTCACTGTGCGGGTTTGAGATATACTGAAAAAGGATGTTTGAAGGACATAAAAGGGAAACAGATGTTGTTGAACTCACCAAGGAAGAGGAATGATGGGAACACCTCACCATCATTCCATGGTAGTGCATGTTGCGGTGAAAGAGCTGAGGCAAGCTCTCTTCACCATGATCACACCAGAGACCACCATCAAAGATATTATAAGTCTCGTTATTATAGAGTGCATTTTGATTACAAGAATGTTGATAACCATGATCGTAAATCATGACATCAAAAAATGTGTCATTTTTTTGGTTTACATAACCATGTGTTTTCTAAGTGTTGGAAAAGGATGGAAGCACAAATGAGGATGAAGCATGGAAATCCTTCTCCACAGCAGAGAAAGAAACTGGTTAAGCAGGAATGGAGGAAGAAGACCTTTTGCACCCATTGCGACTGAAGTGGCCATCAATGAGGCACGTGCTGGAGACTCCATCCAGAGCAGTTCCTTAAAGACAAAGCACCCGTGAATGAACTAGTCAAAAGAGCATATCGACAAGCGAATTCCCCACAGGGGAATGGTCCATTCACTTTGCTAAAGAGGGGTTTTTCTAGATATGTTAGCTTTTCATGGTCATGTTTGTAAATCATATGTTGAATTTTTAACTGTAAAAGTGATGATCCATTTTTCCATCACTTGTTTAAGCAATGATGATATGTTTTTCTTGTGTTATAAAGTGTGTGATGCATTTCTTTCATGTAAAATTGATGATGTGTTTGCCATCACTTCAAAATGTGACAATGATGTCTTGTCTTGTAATGATAAGCGGGGTGTGATTTCCACTTGATGTAAACTTGACCACCGAGCACATGTTATAAACTCGTGGCAAGTAATGGAAATGTTTTGGGCCATAGTTGGTCATAATTTGAGTAGGTAATTTGTAATGGATTGTACTATAGGTTTGTAGAAGATGCAGGTTTCGCTTCATCACTTAAGGCTCTAAAGGAAAAAGGTGAAGGAGATGGAAGAGTGACCTTTTTAGGACACTTGTGGTGCAGACATAGTACATAGAAGTTTTAGATTCTTGTTGATGCTTTTGGAGGACCAAAAGCTCCTCAATGGGGAGGATTGATCCAGGTGGCTCCAAAGACACACATTGGACAAGAGGGTTTATGGAAGCTCAAAAATCAATGTGTTTGGATTTCTCTCAAACTAGGTTCAAGTTGAAGTTCTCTTCATCCTGATTGCAAAAGTGTGAACAGTTCATCAAACCGAGCTCGTATGTGAAAGTTAGGAGTAGGCAAAGTTTTCGATTGACTTGGTGACCTGGCAGACTTAAGGAAGGCACAAGTTCAACCTTTTCTGGCCACAAGATTCTGGTAAGGTCGGGCTAGATTCTGGGAGAAATTATGTCCTTCTTAAAAGCACTCCTATGGTAATTTTTAAAAGTTTAAAAAATTTATAGTAGTTCTAATTAAAACAAAAATCAATTAAAAAAGGGGGTTGCGGGCCACCACCCCCACCACCCCACCCGACCGCATATCATAACCAAAAATTATTAAATTTAAATGGGTCAGCGGGCCATGACCCCTTCCAGACCCCACGACATGGAACCACACAACATGTAGAAATTATATAACTAATGCGTTATACATCTGAGATTCTCCTGATCACACACCATTTGACTTCATGCACAATACAGAATCTCTTCTACCATTGATCATTACTTGCGAAAATTAAATCAATTACATGCACACACTAAAACCATAAAAATTCACACATATGAACACAGTAATTTATGGGAAATCTTAAAGATGAAAACCCCCAACTATCTGAATATTATATGTCATAGAGATCATGTAACAATCCTCATACAAAGCTGATCATATCAAGCTCTCAGTACAATACAATCGCTACACACTAATCAGGCCCGATCTTGCAAATCCATGCACCGATCTTTGCCACCTGCTAGCCTGCCTCTACTGTGCAATCCCTGCTGAAGAATGGCTCTGGATGAGTTCAAATTGCTCCAGCCTTTCTCACACAATCCTTAAAGGCATCTCCACTAAATTTGTGGTGAAAACAATGCAACACTATAGTCACAACTGATAGTCACACTTGCTCTTTCACCTACCTCTCCACTGGTCTCTACTGAACTATCCATGCACTGTAGTTAACTGATGTATTCTTCAGTTGATTAATGAGTTATTATTTAGTGAGTTAATTCATAATTAATTCACACCACTCTCACTAGTGTATCAATCAGTTAGACTAGATACAACTAGCTCAACTATGTCTAACTAAGTTAAACTGAACACAACTCCACCAAATACTTCTACAACTCCACCAAACTCTGTCACATGAGTTCTAACTGAAGTCCTCCATGCAATAGCTCCACTAAAACCTCAGGAATAGTGTAATTCCTTATGTCAGCTCTTGTGCCACATCTGTGCACTTAACTGAAGTGCTCCAAGAGAATAAGATAATGTTTAGAGTCCAAATATTATTAAGAGCTAATAATATTTGACATATCCATTTTTAGACTGGAAATCTAAAAATAGATTCTGTGTAATATGTCTAAAAATAGAAATCGATCTATTTTTCCAACTTGAAAAACCATCCACAAATAGCATCCTGCAACTCATAGAATACGATCGACATGTCTAAAAATAGACATAGTCTAAAAATAGACTTTGCGACAAAAATCACCTGTGTGGGCCCCACCTAGTTTAGGTGATCACTTTCCAACTAGGATCAAGAATGATGTTTCAAGATGCCTCCTTCATTGTTTCTTGTTGCAATATTCAACACTCGCTCTCAACAAGAAAGGACTGTCTTTGCATGCGACATGCAACTCCATGCATTTGCCCTACAACCTTTGCAAGCGCCATGCAACTCCATGCATCTGCTCTGCAACTCTTTCGAAACTGAATAGGCTCCAAAAAAGTCAATCAATCTAATGAATCTATCATCAAAGTCTTCAACTTCTACTTAGCTATTGCACATATCTTCAGGAACCACTGCGTTGTTGAACTCTGTACCCATGCACTCTGCACTTGTTGTCAACTCTGAACCGCGCTCCAGTATCTGACACTGCCACTTTGATTTGCCCGCATCAATCCAACTGATCATGCTACTACTACTCTGTGAGAAACTCATAGCCAGGTTCAATTCATGAGATCCACACCATCTCCATGAATCCTACCCAGAAATCTCCTCTTGGGATTACTCATGCATGTCGCCCCACCTCTCACCTGGTGGTATAGCTACATGCACTCCCTCTACCCATCTGGCACGAAATTTCTTTGCATGAGTGATTGCTCCCACTCCATGATCCTAATCTTGTGGCTTCTCCACATCCTGAGGTTCATTCTTACCTGCATGCAAATCCTGCTCCCTCTCAAGCTTCAATTTCATGGCTTTCTCACACTTCCCAACAGTAGGAAGCTCCGTAGAAATCCCACATACTTCAATTCTGTAGAGATTCTTGACTCGAATCCCAACCTTCTTGACTTTTCCTATTGCTTTGTACCGAAGGAAAACTCTTCCTTCACTAAAGACAACATCATACCCTTTATCCTCCAACATTGCGAATGAGATTAAATTCTTCTTTAAACCTGGAACATGCACTACATCTTGTAAAAGAATGAGTTTACCTGACTCCCTATGAAAGGTAATGGTACCAATGCCGGTCACATTGTATCATCCATTGTCACCCAACTCAACATGCAACTGGAGATATTTCTCCACCAAGTCACTAAAAATATTCACATCTCCCGTCATGTGAAAGGAAGCGCCACTATCAAAGTACCACCCCGATCGTAATGCACTAGACACCATGCATGCGATCAATGAGAAGTCCAGCTCAAATTGCAAGGCAAGAGCCTCACCAGCTACACCTCCAACACCCTTTTTGTTCTTCTTCTTCTATGGAAAATTTGTGGCGTAATGTCTGTGTTGGTGACAGCGAAAGCACTTCACCTTCGACATGTCCTACTTCTTGCGTTTTGCACCGGATTGAGAAACATTCTTCTTGCTTTTCCCTTTCCTTGCTTTGGCAGCCAAAGCACAATTTTCTTCATCTACATTCTTTGATGAAGATCCGTCCCTGGTACTCCGCCTTATCTCCTCCTGCACAAGATCCAACCAAAGTCGCTCCCATCCTGGCAGTTTCTCCCAACCATTGACAAAGTCCTGATAGGAATGCCAACTCTTCGAAAGCCCAAGGAGATCCAAGCTCACCAAGTCCTCATCATATAAGGTAACCCCCACACTTCCCAGCTTATCCCTGCACTGGAAAAAATTCGTGAGGTACTTGGGTATACTGTCACCTTTCTCCATTTTTATATTCCTGAGTTTATCCTTGAGCGCCAACTTCCTCTGGTCGCTCTTTCTTTGGAAAAAATCTGTCAAATCTTTCCACATCAAGAGTGGAGAAGCTTTACCATGAAGGCTGGACACTATGTGATCCTTCACACCTTCCAAAAGAATCCTTCGACACCTTGCTAACTTCTTTTGCCATGCGTCAAGTGCGGCTGCATCGCTAGAACCCAGTTTAGGAAATTCATCATCTATGAACTCCTTCAACCCGTTATCCTCCAACACCGCCTCCATCCTATCCTTCCATGAAATATAATTCGAGCTACCCTCAAGGGAATACTCCAATCACAATCCGTTGAAAGACATTTCAATGAATGCTCAACTTCGACACCAAGAAAACACGGTAGCAAATTCGAATTCCACCAGCACAAAACTCAACCGCTTCAATAATTGCAATCTTCTCCAATGATCAACTGCTCTGATAACATGTATAAATTATATAACTAATGTGTTATACATCTAAGATTCTCTTGATCACACACTATTTTACTTCATGCACAATACAGAATCTCTTCTACCATTGATCATTACTTGCGGAAATTAAATCAATTGCATGTGTTGGGGTTCCCATGTTTTGGCCAGATTGGCAAGACCAAAATATGAGACAACATCATAACCACTTTGGGGCCCTAGGATCTAGCCCTCCTGGACCCGGAGAGGGATCTCTCCAATAAAACAAAGAATGATGTATCTTTGGAGCTCAAAATGAGATGTTAGGCTAGGTATGAAGCACGAAGGAAGGTATAAAATGATTGGTTTGGTTACCGGGTTGGTCGTAGGATCATAGACTGAGAAGGTAATGGGAAGAAAGGAGCAGAGAAGTAGGATGCTTCGGCAAAAGAGGATGGGTTAAGGCTGTGCCATCCATTGGGCTATGGATTCATGAAAGGAGATTACTTGAAAACAACTAGCCAAGGCATTCATAGGGAAAGTCATCTATACTAAAGGATCTTTGAGATAGATGATGGAATGGAACATTAAGGAGGAAAGGTGAAAACGAAGGGTAGTTTTGAGATCAGACCAGAGGTCATCTAACTCCAGATCTTCTTCAACATACTCTCTAAGGGAAAACACATAATATTTAAACATAGAACTAGGCCTGAGATCATAGAAGGGCTTTTAACCTTCAATGCTTCTATTGTCGTTCCTAGAGACAGCCTAGAGTTGTGATAGACCAGTGCCTAGGACATCTTATATAGCAAGGAGCGTAGGATATAACAGAGGGAGTTATCAATAAAAAGCTCTCATTCTCTCTTGTAAAACAAGGAAAATTAATCTGAATGGGACCAAGACCTTCAGAAACCGACACGGAGACAGGGATATTGCAGAGACAACATGCAAAAATCCAATATAAAAGCAACAGACAATTCAGAGACAGCTTACTGAAAATCGGGCTGATTCAGAAATACTTCACAGAAATAAGTTATCAGAAGGTGTATGTAGTGAATGAAATGTAGAGAAAATATTAGTTAACATTGAGCTGATATCCAGATACACAATACCACCATGCATGGGCTTACCAATCTAAAAAACCATACATGACAGTAGTGTTTTAAAAGCACCCTCCCAAAGAAACTAATATAGCAGAAACATGGTTTAGATGAATAGTGGAACAGAATATCATGCATGAGCCATATTTAAAGCGCTTGACTGATCCGAGCATGGGCATCAACTAGGATGAATCCATACCAAAAATCAGTGAGCCACTCACTGTTGGGAAAAATACTGAGAGGGGGGGTGAATCAGTATTTACTGCATATTCAAAATTTTTACTTTTTCATTCCTTTAAAACCCATACGCTACTTTGCTGAAGCCAACTAGCGTATACACGCGGATATCCTTCATAAAACTCGCGTATATACAGAGATCTAATTATGCCATTAGTTCTTCACTTATATAATTACATCATTAATTCATTAGATGTTCTATAAACAGTAAACATGTGCAGTAAGAACAGAATAAACCATCACACAAAGCATCACACATGAACACCAGGATTTTTAGGTGGAAACCCAAGTCGGGAGAAAACCACCGCTGCAGTTGCTCAGCCTTCAATATTTTATTATAGAGAAAACATCTTACAGCATATGTGCTGGTGCAGACTCTACCAGCACGCAGGCACCCACCTGCGCTCGTTTACCAGCCTCTCCTGGAAGGGAGCTCCAACCCCCTGACTCGTTTACCAGCCTCTCCTGGAAGGGAGCTACGACCCCTGCTCTCGTTTACCAGCCTCACCTGGAAGGGAGCTACGACCCCACGGCGAAGGCTACAACCCTCGCCTTCACCTTGGACCACGTTTCATCAATTTTCACACTTTGGATCCAAAACTTCCAATAGAACACAACTTGCGGACCCGTTTTATCATATTTTCGGGCTTGAGCCCTCTTCGTACATTCCAAGCACGGTCAAACATCAACAACGGATAGCTAAAACACGGCGGATGCGGATCGGACATTTCATACCCCATTCTGACAAACCCTAGTTTGCAATACGCGCTCCGTCCACACAAACCAGCGTATACCTCAGTGTATATTTTATTGCGCATACGCGCTTTCTCTTCGCTGAAGCTGCGTATATACGCGCTTCCTCCGCGGCGAAGTAGAGTATAGATCTTCAATCATTACAGAGCAGCATACTTCATCAGATCAGATATTCAGTTCAGATCTACCCTTTTGCTTCAGACAGATGTTCGCCTAGATGCTCGCCTCATCACGGATCTAAGCCTTCCATAATCAGATCTAGCAAATACAAGAGCAATTCAGATCTAGATCCCCTTCTTCATCATTGGTGCATCATACATTCAGATTTATCATTCAAGTGTAACCCTTTCCATTCAGATATACTTCAGAGAGAAGTATTCATTCAAGCTCAGACATATTGCTCTCACACTCATGATTTGCACAATGAATTTCTTCTCCTTATATAGGTTTATCTTTTTCAATACCACGGGCCAAAACAATACCATGAGCCTTCAATACCACGAGCCAAACCAATACCATGAGCCTTCAATACCATGAGTCAAACCAATACCATGAGCCTTCAATACCATGAGTCTTCAATACCATGAGTCTTCAATACCATGAGTCATCAATACCATGAGCCTTCAATACCACGAGTCTTCAATACCATGAGTCTTCAATACCACGAGTCATCAATACCATGAGCCTTCAATACCACGGGCCCCTGGATTTTCACTTTTTGAGCGCTTTTTCCCATACGCGACTTATCACGTTCTTTTTAGACATATCCGCGTATTCATAGAGACATAATTTTTTTCATCATACTTTGAGCACATTCTGAATTCCTTTCTTCATTGCACACTGTAGATACATCATATTTTCTTCATCAAGAACATATTCTAGCAAGCACAACTTCATCAAGTAAGTTGCCATCATCTTCATCAAGTGGGTTTCCTTTCAAGGACAACACTTAGCATCATATTGTCAACAAGCATCATATCACATCAGATTTACATCATTTACCAAGTCCATCAAGTCAAGAATAACTTCATCAGGTGGATTGCCATCAAGGACAACACATGTCAACAGTCGCATGTCTTCATCTTCATTCAGTGGGTTGCCATCAAGGACAACACTCTGCATCATATTTCCAACAATCTCCCCCTTTGGCCTTGATGGCAACCATGATGGTGTTTGGTTACCACAACAGATAAGTACAATAAGAGTACAATGACACCATGTCATTCTCCCTATTTTCCATGTCACTCTCTCCATTTTTGGCATCATTCAAACACCATGTTACTCTCCCCCTTTGACATCAAGGGCAAAGGGCACATCATTATCTTCATTCAGACACTATGTCACTCTCCCCCTTTGACATCAAGGGCAACGGGCGGATCCACAACAACATACTCTCCCTCTTTTCTCCTCATGTAGAAGAAGCGTTCTGCAGATCTGATGTATACTGAAGTGACCAAGCTCCCCCTGAGTTCATGCTGAATCTTCAAACATATTTTTCAATGAAGTACATGACTCTATGACATTCCTATCACCAATGACTCATACTTACATCAAAGATTCATCCAAGTGGGTTTACAAATGTGACTCAGCTACCCAACCAAGTGGGTTTACAAACATGACTCAGCTACCCAACCAAGTGGGTTTACAAACATGACTCAGCTACCCAACCAAGTGGGTTTACAAATTGACAAGTCCTTACATGACTGAATATTACAATTTTACAACATGGGTCTCAACAAGACCTTTTCACCAAAATATAAATATGACCATTTATGACCAACACCAAGAAGACCTCAAGAGAGATCATATAACATAACCATCATAATGCCAACAATGCATTATACTCAGCAACACTAATGTTCCCCCTGAATCTGTGCATCCATGCATCCTTTTCATATGACTAAGGCTCCCCCTTAGTTTGTGCATCCTGAAAACTTCCACCAACAAATCATCAAGGCATCTTCATCAAAACATTAGAAACAGAATTATGAGAACTGGAACACCACCAGAGATACCAAACAGTATCATAGATACCAAACAGCATTGCAGCTGTGCTGAAGAGAGCTGAACCAACCAAAAATTGTCAGCAATTAGTCATACGCGGTTTTCTGTGCAAGAACTCGCGTATATACGCGACTGTGTTTCAGGAAACCCGCGTATCCCAAGACATCTTCTAAATTTCAACCAGATCTGATTCTCTGTGAGGCAAAGACAGTGTTCAGCTTCTTTCTGAGATATTTGAATGCTTCCCTGGACTACAGATGGATAGAACAATGTAGTTGTGTCTTCAAGCATCATCCAATGGTGGTAGCATAAGCACATTAGTATCCAAGTCTTCAGATTCTTTGCAGCATCAATACATTCTTTCCATACCAGAACAACGTCTTCTCATAAGTGTCAAGCAATCATCCATGTGGTCCAACATCACCATGATCTTCAAGATTTAACATGAAGTAACATATGTAGGCAAAAGATCTCTCAACCATAGAACACACTCTGCATGATTTATTTCTGAATCAAATGACATCCAACTCATCCATGTGTGAGTACAAAGGATACTTATCAGTAACCAGGGCTCAAAAACTCATCATAATAAATTATGTATCAAGACATCATCATTTGAGCATGAGTATCACAAAGACCAAAGAATAAGCAATCATATTTCCAACAATGCAATCATTAGTATTCAACCTGCTGCTCCCCCTAAACCAGTGCTCTTCCTTAACTTGTGCAATCTGAAACACCTTCAACAGCAAGTCATCGGTAACAAACTCTGCATGATCTGTCCTTGTCTCTGAATTATAAGACTTTCATCACAACAACGAATGCTCTTCATCATAAAGCAACTAGGCTTCATCCATAATCTTCAACACAAGAACCCATGTATCATTTCATTATCATGAGTATAACCAGAATAATGCTAACAGTGCAATCATCAGCAGTCAGACTAATGCTCCCCCTGAACCTCTGCTCCAGATCTTCAGCTATCAGATAAATTTTCTCATCATCAATGCATACGCGTCTGTGTCAGCTGGAACTCGCGTGTATACGCGACTTTGTTTCATAGAACCCGCGTATGGAAAGTGAAATATAGAAAATTTCACACCTTCATCTCTTCCTGCAAATTTACCTTCTGTTCCTGTCTTTTCTTCACACCAGATGCTCTGTCAGAGATACATATAACCAGAATAATCAAACCAACCATGAGAGACATCATACATTGCTCCCCTTGTGACGATACATTACTAGATCTCATAATGTATCTCACATCATTCCTGCAGTCAATCAGAGAAGTAAGCTTCAGAAGCGGATGACTGCAGTAGGGTCAGAATTCCCTACGTTTCTGATCGGTCCTCCTTCTTTCTCCAAATTTGTTTGAACTTTCTATTTGTGTGCTGGAAGTTATCCAATTTCTCATGTCTGTTCAACCTGCATTCCTTTTCTACATGTCCATACTTGTTACAAGAATAACACCTCATGTGACCAGAGAAATAAGCATAAGAATCATAATGAGTATTTCTAATCTTCCTCCTTTTACAATCAGCTGCTTTATGTCCATACATGTTACATGAGAAACAATATCCCCTGAAGAAACTAGAGTACCTTTCTGAGTAGAACTTGTTTGTTTGTGGCTGAAATGATCTGCTCCTGCAATTTGCTGCAACATGCCCATAATTATGACATTTAAAACATTCAATGTTCTTGAACGAATTCATGATTGTTGGTTGATCTTTTATTTCTTTCAACACTTCAGGTTTTGCATTGACATCCTCTGAATTTTTAGCACTTCCTTGTGAGCTAGATTCACCTTTAACAGTTTCATGGAAACCAAGACCAAGTTTGATAGCAGAAGACCTTTGATTACTTAAAATATTGTCCAAAGTGTTAGTACTATCTTGAAACCTCAAAAGTTTAAACTTTTCTTCTAATTTACCTTTGAGAATGTTTACCTCAACCTCCAAGGCTTGACATTGCTTTGTCATGCTTTCTTCTTTCCTTCTTCCATCTTCTACTTGATCCTTCAGATTTAGGATCTCTTCTTTCAACCAATTTTCATTTTCTTCGCATGTTTGTTCTAGCTCTTCATTCTTCTTATTTGATTTTTCCAGATCTTCTTTGAGAGATATGATTTCTGCTTCAAGGCCTTCCTTTTCAAATGATTGTAGAGGTTCCTCATTTTTCTTACTTGATGCTTCTAGATCTACCTGCAGAGAGATGATTGCAGCTTCAAGTCCTTCATTCTTCTTGCTTGATTTTTCAAGATCTGCTTCTAGTTCTTTAATTCGATTGAATGCATAAGTATGAAACCTTTGATACTTGTCCACCTGTCCATTCAACATTTCTATTTGATCTTTCATTTGAGAGGTCATCTCTTTGTAAATAGAATCTTTCGTATCAATTTCCTTTTGTTGTTCTTCAACTTTGATCTTGATAGCTTCCACAACTTTACTATCTTCACTATTGTTTGCACAAAGGAGAGTATTACAAGTGGCCTTCTTCTTTTCCTTCTTTGCCATGAGTATTTGTAGAGCTTCGTCAGAAACTTCTAGTTCATCTTCTTCAATTTTTGCTATACATGATTTCTGAGGTATCTTCTTGTTTCGAGTAGCCTTCTTATTTTTCTTCTTAGCCATGAGCACTTTCAGATCTTGGTCAGAATCTTCTTCATCTTCTCTGGACACTTCATCATCATCTTCTTTTGCATAATAACTCTTTCTCTTTTCAAATTGTTTCCCTTTACCATGTTTTTCTCTATAAGGACATTTAGCAGCATAGTGACCAACTTTTCCACACTCAAAAGATTTGAAGGGAAGCTTACCTTTGAATCTTCCAGTACCTAGTTGGAGCTTTCTCACGAAATTCGCTTCTTCTTCATCGGATATATAGCTGGATTCTTTGACAACTTCCTTTTCTTTTCCTCTTGTGGATGCCTTAAAAGCAGCTTCTCTTATTTTAGAAGGACCTCCTTGTCTCATTTCAAAAGCAGTCAGAGTACCATGTAATTGAACAATAGTAAGAGTTTGCAGATCTTGCCTTTCTTCAATAGCTGAAACTTTAGAGTCAAATTTTGAAGTCAAAGATCTTAAGACCTTTTCTACCAGAGTAGTATCAGTTATGGTTTCACCCAAATTTCTCATTCGATTTACAATATCATCCAGACGAAGAAAGAAACTGGCAACACTCTCATCACTATGCATCTTCAAATTTTCATATTCAATTCTAAGAGTTTGGAGTTTTGCACTTTTTACCTTTGTGTCTCCTTCATAGCTCAGAATGATTTTGTCCCATATTTCTTTTGCTGAATGTAGCTACATCACTTTAGCAAATTCTGGTTCAGACATGCTTCCTAATAAGACATTTACTGCTTTGGCATTGATTTCATACTTCTTCCTTTCTGCTGCATCAGTAGGAATACTTGCCGGGTATTGATAACCTTCTTCTACGATTGCCCATACATCTGCACCAAGACTTTGCAGATATGCTTTTGTACGTACCTTCCAGAATATCAGATTGCTTCCATTGAATAGAGGTGGCTTTATAGACATTACTCCTTCTTGACTTCTCATTGCGACGGATCTCCTTTAAGCGATCAAGCTTCTGCACAAGGACCTGCTCTGATACCAATTGTTGGGAAAAATACTGAGAGGGGGGGGGTGAATCAGTATTTACTGCATATTCAAACTTTTTACTTTTTCATTCCTTTAAAACCCATACGCTACTTTGCTGAAGCCAACTAGCGTATACACGCGGATATCCTTCATAAAACTCGCGTATACATAGAGATCTAATTATGCCATTAGTTCTTCACTTATATCATTCCATCATTTATTCATTAGATGTTCTATAAACAGTAAACATGTGCAGTAAGAATAGAATAAACCATCACATAAAGCATCACACATGAACACCAGGATTTTTAGGTGGAAACCCAAGTCGGGAGAAAACCACCGCTGCAGTTGCTCAGCCTTGAATATTTATTATAGAGAAAACATCTTACAACATATGTGCTGGCGCAGACTTGACCAGCACGCAGGCACCCACCTGCGCTCGTTTACCAGCCTCTCCTGGAAGGGAGCTCCAACCCCCTGACTCGTTTACCGGCCTCTCCTGGAAGGGAGCTACGACCCCCCGATCTCGTTTACCAGCCTCACCTGGAAGGGAGCTACAACCCCCTGACTGAAGGCTACAACCCTCAGCACCACCTTGGACCACGTTTCATCAATTTTCACACTGGATCCAACAACTTCAATAGAACACAACTTGCAGGCCACGTTTCATCATATTTTCAGACTGGACCCTCTTCATACATTTAAGCACAGTCAAACATCAACAACAGATAGCTAAAACACAGCAGATCAGATCAGACATTTCATACCCCATACTTCAGCAAACCCTAGTTTGCATACGCGCTTCCGTCCACACAAACAAGCGTATACCTCTGCACATATTTTCATTGCGCATACGCGCTTTATCTTCAGCGAAGCCGCGTATATACGCGCTTCCTCTGCGGAGAAGTAGAGTATAGATCTTCAATCATTATAGAGCAGCATACTTCTTCAGATCAGACATTCAGTTCAGATTTAACCCTTTACTTCAGACAGATGATCGCCTCATCACAGATCTAATCACTCCATAAACAGATCTAGCAAATACAGATACATTTCAGATCTAGATATCCCGCTTCATCATTTCTTCATAGGTGCATCATAGATTCAGATATATCATCAAACTTTTACCCTTTCCATACATATATACTTCAGAGAGAAGTATTCATTCAAGCTCAGACATCTTGCACCCACACTCATGATTTGCACAATGAATTTCTTCTCCTTATATAGGTTTATCTTTTTCAATACCACGGGCCAAAACAATACCATGAGCCTTCAATACCACGAGCCAAACCAATACCATGAGCCTTCAATACCATGAGTCAAACCAATACCATGAGCCTTCAATACCATGAGTTTTCAATACCATGAGTGTTCAATACCATGAGTCATCAATACCATGAGCCTTCAATACCACGAGTCTTCAATACCATGAGTCTTCAATACCACGAGTCATCAATACCATGAGCCTTCAATACCACGGGCCCCTGGATTTGCACTTTTTGAGCGCTTTTTCCCATACGCGACTTATCACGTTCTTTTTAGACATATCCGCGTATTCATAGAGACATAATTTTTTCATCATACTTTGAGCACATTCTGAATTCCTTTCTTTATTGCACACTGTAGATACATCATATTTTCTTCATCAAGAACATATTCTAGCAAGCACAACTTCATCAAGTAAGTTGCCATCATCTTTATCAAGTGGGTTTCCTTTCAGGGACAACACTCAACATCATAATATCAACAAGCATCATATCACATCAGATTTACATCATTTACCAAGTCCATCAAGTCAAGAATAACTTCATCAGGTGGATTGCCATCAAGGACAACACATGTCAACAGTCGCATGTCTTCATCTTCATTCAGTGGGTTGCCATCAAGGACAACACTCTGCATCATATTTCCAACACTCACATTCCAAAACATGATACAGGAAACATGGATGAAATGAAATGATATATTAAAATAACACATAAGAGAAAGTTACAGACTGTGAAATACCAAAGACCGGAATCCTCTTTAACAGATGGAACTCCTCCTCACTGAGACCCTATGGGTTCTGAGCCTTCATATAAAAGTTCTACAAAATGTATACAAAAAGCCTTTCACTGCATAATTTTCTGATAAAATATGGAACCCTCAATAATCTATTCTTCAGGGGTTTTATAGAGAAAAAGAAAACTTAATAGATGAAGTAGGTGATGGACATTTAATTTTCCTCATTAAGACAAAACGGCGGAAACATTCACGCCCAAAATGTTGAATGATTATGTTGTGTTGTATGTACTCTGCCGCCGGCTTTCTGAAATAAATGCGCTAGGTGAAAATCTCCTTAGGGACACGGCATAGAAGTGAAATCACATAAACATTCTGTCCTTTCCTGAAAGGAAATTCTGCTGAAATAAAAATTGGAGGGAAATGGTCTCTTGTGCATTGTACCTGCTGTGTGATCTGGGATATCTTTGATCTAGTACCTTTGTCTTCTAAGCCATGGATTAGGGCTTAGAATCTTTAATGCTGAATGCTGAAATCCTCAATCTTTCACTGATACTCTTTGCCGCGACATTAATGTCTCCATCTGCAAAAATCTATGCTTTGAATGGCTCTGGGGGGTTTGACAGATTTTAATACTGGCTTCTTTAATGAAAGCCGTGACGTAACAGCTTCCCGGATTTTCCCTCATAAATTTTTCCTCTGAAAGATGGTCCTTTGATGCGTTCTCTACTTCTGAAATGGAGGCTATGAATAATGGCAATTTTCTGTCACTGTAATCCTGCAAAACACGGAACTTAGTTATGAAAGCTATGCATAGGGAGAATGTCTATGGAGGGCAGAGGAATGATAGTGTGGCGGTGGTGAAACAATGGTGAATAATGCAATAAAATGGTATAAATTGTGACCTATAGGGTTTTGACGGAGAAATGCATCGTGAACCATGTGATCGTGGTCCAGTGGTGGGGATCAACGACGGATATTGATCCGTGGAATGACTTATGAACATTAGAGGAATACATATGAAACATAAGACTTTAATGTAAAATATGAAGATTCGGGCTGCAGAGGAAATACAAAGGAAATGCATGAAATATAATGGAAGTGCGTATGAGGTGGGACCTGTATGGAATCACAAATCACAATCGGAGACGGGAGTGGGGACTAATCACAATCGCAATAGGGAAAACGCGATGCGATCAATCGAAGGGGAGGAGCGATCGGGCGGATCAGGGGTTGGACTTGTGATGCGATCAATCGCATCGCAAATGTTTGCGATGGACCGATCGGGAGGCTACACATGAATGCTGTGATTGCGATGGTGCGATTAGCGCCTTAAGGGTCAGCGCTTGGTTTCAGGCTAAGGGCATATGTGGGGAAGTGGTTGGGGCTTGCGGTAAAGGGGCTAGGCCTTATATATGTTCTAATATGGGTTTTGTGGCCTTTTTTAATGTAATTTGAGGGCAGAAAAATGCAACGATAGGCAGAAAATGAATTTTTAGGGCAGAAAGAGGGGGTTTGAAAAGGTTTAAGCGAGATTACTGGCCAGGATTTTTGCAAGGGGCTGACATGGTCAACATTGGCTCCACCTGGGGATGGCACGTTCATCCTTGGGCGTGTCGAGAACTTCACAGACCACCAGATACTCTTTTAGTGTTACTTCTGCTCTTTAGCCCTTCTGCTTTTTACTTCATGATTCATCACGACACCCACATTATTCAAATAAAGATGAAACAGAAAACTATTATACAATATAATACACCAGGATATATTTTCCTGCATCAAAATTGGAAGTAGGGCTTGAGGAACTGACCATTCATAGGGGCATCAAGCAAATCTCCCTGTAAATTTTCCAACTTGAAAGTATTGTTACCTCCCTGCTCTACAATCTTGAAAGGACCGAACCAGAGCGGATCGAATTTACCATGTTTTCCTTTTTCAACTCTCTGGATGTCCCATCTGAGCACTAGATCACCAATTTGTAGATTCCGGTCCTTAGCATGCTGATCAAAAAGGTATTTCATCTTCTCCTGGTACTCTGTCATCCTTTGATTTACCTGATTGCGTGTTTCTTCCAATTCCACCAGTTGATTTATTCGCCTGGTCATATCATCAGGCTCTTCCTGACTTTCCTACATGAATCGAGCTACTGGTAGGGCTAATTGAATAGAGAATACTGTTGCCTTCCCATATACCAATTCATATGGGGATTTCCCAGTTTCTCTCTTGCTAGTAATTCTATTGGCCCATAGAGCAAACTTCAGTTGGGAATCCCAATTTTTCTGATTTTCATTGATAGTATTCTTCAGTGCCCTTACCAAGGTTTTATTGGAGGACTCTGCTAAGCCATTTCCCTGTGGATAATAAGCTATAGAGTGGCTTAGTGTGATATTATATTGCTGACAGAAACTCTCAAACTTGGCAGACTTGAAGGCTTGTGCATTATCAGTCACTATTCTAGCAGGGCAGCCAAAACTGGATATGATGTTTTCTTCCATGAACTTTATGATCACAGTATCTGTTGCATTCCTCGCGGGTATGGCTTCCATCCATTTGGTGAAATAATCATTGGCCGTTAAAATCCACTTATGTTGAACACTTGATGGGGGATGTATTTCACCTATAAAATCAATTCACCACTGTTTGAATGGTTCATCTATGTGCACGGGAATCATGGGCAGAGGTGCCAACTTCTTCCTTTCAGCAAATTTCTGACATTTATCACATGCTCTAACCTCGGCAAAGACATCTCCAAAAATCTTGGGCCAATAGAAACCGGCCTTCAGTATTTTATGAGCTGTGGCCCTCTAGCTGTAATGTCCCCCACAGATTCCTTCATGAAATTCTGCTATAATACTCTCGACTTCATTCTTTGTGAGACATATGAGTAAGATGCCTAAGGGATCTTGCCAGTATAGCCAGCCATTGGCAACTATGTATTTCTGTGATTTCAATCTCAGCACTCTGTATTTAGTTTTATCACAGCTTGGAGGGTAGCTGAGTGTAAGGAGATATTCTACTATCTCTTTGTACCACTAACTGGTGAGGTACTTCATCTGTGTTTCTGGATTAGCTACCCCAATTCCATGTCGTTCTTCTTTCTCCTTAGATTCCTCACTTTCTATTATGGAAAAATTTATGCCCAGGGCCTGATAGTTTGATTCAGATAATATTTTGGCAAGCCCTTGTCCTTTGATCAGCTTAGTAGGGCGGATGTCTAAGTCATACTCCTGTATCTTGGCAATCCATCTTCCCCTTTTTCCTTCACTGTCCCCTTGGATAAGAATATCTTTTACATCAGCTACAGGCACAAATGCAGTGATATGGGACTGCAAAATATACATGCGGAATGATTTGAGGGATTTTACTAGGGCATATGCTTGCTTTTCCAATATGTTATATTTCAGTTCAGCATCATGAAGCACCTGGCTGAAAAAGGCAATAGGCTGCTCATATCCATCTTCATTCTTCTGCAATAAAACTCCTGCTACTGTATGGGGTGAAGCAAATGAAAAGATCATAAAAGGTTTGGAATAATCAGGTCCAGCTAGCATAGGGGCTTCAGAAAATTCATTTTTAATCCTGACAAAGGCCTCTCGTGATTCTTGTGACCACTTTACCTCATTTTTCTTCTTCAGCATGTTTGTTATATGCCTAAATATCTAAGCATAGTTAGGGATGAACCTCCTCAAAAATTTTATATGCTCAAGGAACACCTGAACTTCTTTTTTATTTCTGGGGAGAGCAATACCATTTATAAACTCTACCCTCTTAGGATCTATCTTCACCCCATCTCTAGTCACAATGTGTCCCAAAATTTTTCCCTCTTCTAATGCAAATAAATACTTTTGAGGATTTAGAGAGAGACCATACCTTCTGCATTTCTCAAAGGTTCTATGCAGATGTTCAATGTGCTCAGTATCATTCTTTGAAAATACAGTGATATCATCGAGGTAGACCACCAAGAATTTATCTTTCTCCCCAACAAAATAAATGTCCATGGCCCTCTGAAAAGTGGCCCCTGCATTAATCAATCCAAAAGGCATCCTGGCATACATGAATGTACCCCATGGTGTGGTGAAAGCAGTCTTCTTTTGGTCTTCTGGAAGTACAGTCACCTGGTTATAACCAGATAATCCATCCATCATTGACATCCTAGAAGCTCCAACCACTTTCTGCAGGATGTGATCCATCTTAGGAAGTGGATAATTATCCTTTAAGGATGCTCTGTTTAAATTTCTAAAATCCACACACAACCTTATTTCTCCATTCTTCTTTCGGATAGGGACTAGATTTGCCACCCATTCAGAATACCTCAATGGCACAATTATTTGGGCCTTTAACAGCTTCTTAATTTCCTTCTCAATGGAAGGAAGCAACATGGGATTTATCTGTCTGAGCTTCTGCTTGTGAGGTTTTGCATCTCCCTTTAGTGGAATTTTGTGTTGCATAATACTGAAATAAAAAGTTTTCAAGTCCTGATAAGACCATGCAAACAGATCTCTGTAAGACTGAAATAGTTTCTGATATATCTTTTAATATTCTTCTGGGATCTTCCTGGACAATTTTACAATTTTGGGGTCAGCCTCAGTACCCAAATTCAGGTCTTCTACCTGATTCTCTTCTATCACTTTTCCTGGCTGCAGTGGGACATCATTCTTGTCAAATAATATTTCTAGAGGCACCAGCCCTCTAGGTATCACGTTTCCCTTCAATTGCAACACTTTATTACCTGCCACTTTCTCCTCCCAACTCCTTTCTGAAGTATCTTCAGACTCATCCTCTTCTTCATCAGCAACAATCTCCATATTGGAGAATTCTCCCACTGTTTCCAGGAATCTCTTCATCTGTTCTTCATCTTCAAATACCTGCCAGTGTTTAATGTTATCTGGGATTGAAGGCCGATAACGCACCTCAACTTCATATCTTAAAAGAGGGTTCTGAGGTGGTCGGAATGTACTAGCAGCTACAGCAAGGGAATCAGCCATCCTATTCTGTTCTCGGGGCATGAACTGGATATTGAATGCCAAGAAGAAATTTTCTACCATGTCCCAAACTTCATTCCTATAAGCCCTTAGCCTAGGATGTTTGGTCTGACACTGATTCCTGACTTGTCTGACCACCAGTTCTGAATGTCCAAGAACTTTTAAGCTTTGCATGTTCATCTTCCTGGCTGTTTGTAATCCTAATAGAAGTGCTTCATATTCAGCCACATTTTTGGTGGCTTCATATTCTAGTTTGAAAGATAGTGGGATCCATCTGCCTACAGGAGAAATCAATAGCACTCCAGCTCCATTACCTTCTTTTGAATTTTCTCCATCAAAGTGGAGCATCCAGATCCCTGCTTCATTGCTCTCTAAGGGCTGCTCAGTCTTAATCTGGCAGAAGGATGGTTCATGCGCAAAATCTTGATCGTCTTCTAGCATCAAGCATGAAAAATCTCCTTCCTTACTGTAGACTGGTGAATTTACAGAATTGTCAGCCTTAGTCACCATCTTGAAAAATGTAGTCTCCCTGTACAACCTCCTCTCCTGGCCACCAAAAACTGGGATAGTGGCATATGTTAAATCTAACTTGATTGTCCCATCAATTTTTGTTCCCCGGGACCTTGACAACAACATACCAAAACGAGCTGGGATGTCAGCCACCATGATGTCCATTACCACACTTTTTGCTGGGATTTGGGCCAAATTGACCACCAAATACTTTATCATCCCTAGGCATTTAACTCTTTTGGAATCAAATGAATAGAGGTCCTTATATGGACCTGTGATTTGTAATCCTAGTTGTTCCATGACTGACAGAGGCATAAGATTGTGGGAAGCTCCAGAATCCAGCATACAGTTATGTAATAGCAGGTCATGGATCACTAGAGACACATAGAAGGGAGGAGTATAAGGATCTATCTCCTCAACATGTGGGCAAAAGACAACCATGGGTCTTTCTTCTTGAAGGTTGAGGCTATCGGGGATAAGTGCTGCTTCTGGAGGGAGCATGAAAGAGGTGACTTGAGATTGATATGCTGGCTGTTTCAATAGCTCAGTCAAGGGGACTGGGATTTTTACCTTTTCAAGTTCCTTTTGTAGACTGAAAGCAGGAGGGGAATTTTCTATCACAACCTCTTTTGACTCTTTATTTTCAGCTGTGGGTGTGACTTCTTTAGACACAGACTTGATGTTAGGGGGAATGACTACTTTTGAAGAGGAAGGAATTTGATCACTAGATTGCAAAGGTTTATTTAGAGGTCCCTTACCTTTGTCTGTGGCTTTCTGAATAGTTGACCCCTCCTGAGCAGGTGCTTCCTTCTAGGGTAGCTCTTCTTCTTGCTCTTGAGTATGAGTCCTCTTCCTAGAAGATCTGAGATCATATCTTCTATTGAAATGTTCTTGCATGAAATCATCAAATTGTTTACAATAATGATCAATTTCTGATTCTTCTATGTCTCTGGTCTTTTCTTCTTCTTGCAATGAGCACTCGGCTCCATCATTTCCTTTCAAAGGGTATTCTTCTCCATCACTATTTGAAAAGGAGAGATTTGCATCCTCCAGTCCATAGGCAGTGTCTTCAGTAGAATCATTTACCGGCCCTTCCAGGTACAGTGGGTGTGGTACCTGATCCTATTGCTCCTTTGTTTCCCTTGGAAATATTTGCAGGGGTGGTTTCCTATACTGAGGATTGAAACCTCTGTTTTGGGCATTGTGGAAATTATTGGAGGCTGCATTCTTGGCTTCCAATTCAAGCTTGACCAGTTTACCAGAAATTTTTTTAATCATTTTTCTCATTTCTTCAATTCTGTCATTGGTTGGGTCTCTGTCTTGATAAGAGGTGGACACCTCCTCTTTGCTCCTTCTTCTAGTATCTTGTTTAGATCTTCCCTTTGATTTTTCAGTGGAGGCAAAGTTTGCTTCCAACTCTAGTGCATCTGACTGAGCATCGTCCAGAGTAGCAGGTTTTCTTTCTCTGAGAGAGAAACCAAAATTTGAATCAAACGCTGCTACAAAAACAACTTTAGCAGTATTTTGATGAGATTTCATATCAGTTGGGAGGCTCAGATACAATTTGTTAAATCTTTTGATAAAATCTGCCACCCCTTCACTATGTCTTTTCTTGAGTGTATTAAACTCAATAAGACTATGTCCATGGTCTTTCTTCTCTCCCCATTTCCTGAGAAAAGTGTCTTCCATATTATCCCAAGTGGTAATAGAATGACCTGCCAAAGTCTTAAACCATTTTCGAGCTTCACCATCAAGAGATTTCACAAACAGTATTAAGACCACATCTAAATGTTCAACATTAAAGTTCTCTGCAAAAGAGCAGAAAGTCTCAAGATGTTTTTGAGCATCAATCTCATTTTCCCCATTGAAACTGGGCAAGATCTTCAAATAATCCTGGGGCATATCATTCAACACCTGGGGTAATGCCAGAGGAGCATATTTATTTAGCAAGAAGCCTGGAACATTTTCCATTGGTGGAGGTGGGGGTAATACAATAGTTTGATGTGTCAAAGAAGGAAGAGGAGGAGGTGGAAGTGGAGTATGAATAACAATAGGAATATATTGTACAGCAGCCTGAGGTGTTGATGGGAATAGTTCACAGTTAACGGCAGCTACTTCGGTGACTTCCTTGACCTCTTCAACCTCAGGAGTAGGATGAAGACTGTCTTTAAATTGGACACCTCCTCGGGGTGGACTATCTGAATAGTAATTGGTATCTCTGACAGTGGAGTCAGGAATTTGCAATTGAGAATCTTGAGAGGAGGAGGACGGAAAGTCTTCTTGAGAGAATTCGGGAATCTCAGAATGGACTGATTTTCTTTCCCTCTAATTTCTTCTATGTATGATCTTTTCAGGGTCAGATACTGAAGGTGTCTTTGGCTTAGACGTATCTGACCTCAGGTGTGGCTTATGAGGAGCGGGGACGGCAAATAGATTTATCAAATGAACAAATGTGGAGTCGCCAAGGTGAGAGATCTACAACTCTCAACTCTCTGTGCTCACCTACTTAGAGAGTGAATAGGTTTTTTCGAGGCCCAGGGATTCTAATTTTCTCAACTTCATTCCCCGGCAACAGCGCCATAAAGATGTTGTCGTTCCTATAGACAGCCTAGAGTTGTGATAGACCAGTGCCTAAGACATCTTATATAGCAAGGAGCATAGGATATAACAGAGGGAGTTATCAATAACAAGCTCTCATGCTATTTCTTGTAAAAAAAAGGAAAATTAATCTGAATGGGACCAAGACCTTCAGAAACTAACACAGAGACAGGGATATTGTAGAGGAAACATGCAAAAATCCAATATAAAAGCAACAGAGAATTCAGAGACAGCTTACTGTAAAGCGGGCCGATTCAGAAATACTTCACAAAAATAAGTTATCAGAAGGTGTATGTAGTGAATGAAATGTAGAGAAAATATTAGTTAACATTGAGCTAATATCCAGATACACAATACCACCATGCATGGGCTTACCAATCTAATAATCCATACATGACAGTAGCGTTTTAAAAACACCCTCCCAAAGAAAATAATATAGCAGAAACATGGTTTAGATGAATAGTGGAACAGAATATCATGCATGAGCCATATTTAAAGCGCTTGACTGATCCGAGCATGGGCATCAACTAGGATGAATCCATACCAAAAATTAGTGAGCCACTCGCATTCCAAAACATGATACAAGAAACATGGATGAAATGAAATGATATATTAAAATAACACATAAGAGAAAGTTACAGACTGTGAAATACCAAAGACCAGAATCCTCTTTAACAGATGGAACTCCTCCTCACTGAGACCCTATGGGCTCTGAGCCTTCATATAAAAGTTCTACAAAATGTATACAAAAATCCTTTCACCGCATAATTTTCTGATAAAATCTGGAACCCTCAATAATCTGTTCTTCAAGGGTTTTATAGAGAAAAATAAAACTTAATAGATGAAGTAGGTGATGGACATTTAATTTGCCTCATTAAGACAAAACGGTGGAAACATTCGCGCCCAAACTGCTGAATGATTATGTTGTGTTGTATGTACTCTGCTTCCGACTTTCTGAAATAAATGCGCTGGGTGAAAATCTCCTCAGGGACACGGCGTAGAAATGAAATCACATAAACATTCTGTCCTTTCCTGAAAGGAAATTCTGCTGAAATAAAACCTGGAGGGTATGGTTTCTTGTGCATTGTACCTGCTGTGTGATCCAGGATATCTTTGATCTAGTACCTTTGTCTTCTAAGCCATGGATTAAGGCTTAGAATCTTTAATGCTGAATGCTGAAATCCTCAATCTTTCACTGATACTATTTGCCATGACATTAATGTCTCCATCTGCAAAAATCTGTGCTTTGAATGGCTCTGGGGGGTTTGACAGATTTTAATCCTGGCTTCTTTAATGAAATTCGTGTCGTAACAACTTCCCGGATTTTCCCTCATAAATTTTGCCTCTGAAAGATGGTCCTTTGATGCGTTCTTGACTTCTGAAATGGAGGCTATGAATAATGGCAATTTTTTGTCGCTGTAATCCTGCAAAACATAGAACTTAGTTATGAAAGCTATGCATAGGGAGAATGGCTATGGAGGGCGGAGGAATGATAGTGCGGCGGTGGTGAAACAATGGTGAATAATGCAATAAAATGGTATAAACTATGACCTATAGGGTTTTGACGGAGAAATGCATTGTGAACCGTGTGATCGTGGTCTAGTGGTGGGGATCGATGGCGGAGATTGATCCGTGGAATGACTTATGAACATTAGAGGAATACATATGAAACATAAGACTTTAATGTAAAATATGAAGATTCGGGCTGCAGAGGAAATACAAAGGAAATGCATGAAATATAATGGAAGTGCGTATGAGGTGGGACTCGTATGGAATCGAAAATCGCAATCGGAGACGGGAGTGGGGACTAATCGCAATCGCAATAGGTAAAACACGATGCGATCAATCGGAGAGGAGAGCGTTTGGAGGGGAGTTGCGATCGGGCGGATCGGGGGTGTTAGCGCTCAAATCTACCTTAGGCTGAAATGAGGTAAAACTCAAGGCCACATCAAACCACGCTCAGCCTCGTAGCTAGCCCTACGAGGACAGGAGAGGGCTCTCTCCGTCAATCTCGATAAAATGAACAATAGAGTGCGAGATGACTTACAATGGGAACTGATTTTAGGCTAGTAAAGAGATAGGTATGTTTGATTTTTGATTTTTGGGTTTTCGCTGGAGAAATGGGAAAACAAATTTTGGGTCTGGGGATAAGGTCAGACCTTTGCAGATTTCGAGTTGGGGCGAGGTAGGTGAATGTATTGATGCTTTTGATTGGATATATGGACATATCAGACCGACGAGGAGTTGAAGAGGGCAAAGAAGAACTTGGATCCTCTTCAAACAGTCGAAAACATATAGAACTAAATGAATTCAAAGGCAGAGCACGGTAAACAATGGATTCAACCTCATCTACTCATTCAATTTAGTTCAGAAGCATATGAAAGGAATGACATACATTAAACATGAATAACTTACAGTAAACAGAGAGAAAACACCATCAAGAAAAAAACACCACAAGGATCCCAACAAGTGCCGCAAAACCTCTGATCTTTCCTTAGCCAAAATATGAAAAATATGTACAATGGTGCCAAAAGTCTCCCAAGAGTCCAACCTGTAGAATGTCTCAGAAATTACAATATATAGATCACTCTAACCCCTTCCCCCACCTCTAGGGGTCGAATTCCTCCTTCAGGGATCAGTTTCAACAAATTCTAATCATGGAACTACAATCTAGGCAGCTAACAACTTGCCTCTAAAAGAGTGGGAACTGATCCATTTACATGATTTTTAATTTTTTGAAAGTGAATCTTCTAGAATAGATAAAAATAAGCCAAAGTTACATGCCAAACATAAATTTACATCATGAAAACCCAAAATTCCATCCACAAGCAAAACTGGTCCAAACAGGCCGAAAATCTGAGCTGGAAGTTGAAAATTCAGCCAAAAATTTAAGTGGGTCGCAACTGAGCCAAGTGGGTCGCAACTTTTTCATCCCAATTTTGAAGTACTTCCCGGCATCCAATTTGAGCTCATGATAGCTCGTTGGAAATCCCTGGATGTTGACTATCCAACCCAAGTGGAATTTCCCAATTTGGAGCTCATTTGACCCTCCAAAACGGCTTTCTCCCAGAAGTACTTCCTGCTGATGCAAAAGGTGGCAGCAAGGTGGTTTTTATTGTATTTTTTAGCTCTTTGACCATCCAGAATCTGATGAAATGCTTCAGCAATGCCTGAGGATGCATAAATTATCATGAAAAATCCAAAAATTCAAAGATTTCCTTCAGAAAGTGTCCCAAAAAAAAGTGAACATATGAGTGCGAGACCCACTTAACTGAAAAACCTGTTTTTAGACCAAAAAATTTCAAAATGACAAAATTTTCTCCGAATTTTCTCAAATTTGGAGTGAAGATCCTCCATCATGTATCTTGCCCAGTCAACGAAGCCTCGGCCAAAATCTGAAGTGGATTAGGCCTTTTCCGCCATTTTAGTGCTTCGCTCAACCTCCTCTTCACAATCTTCATTCTCGCTTTGCAGACATGCATGCGAGCCCAATAATGTCCTTTCATGTGACGAAGCATGTCCTTCTCTCTATTTTCCTTTGCCAACAACTTCTCCAGATGGATGTTCACATGCGTGAGTAGAGAATCTCGATCAATTGGTGTCATGTCACCGGGTCTTTTCCGGGCCAACTGTCGATCCTCACGGATTCGACGCAACTCATAAAGTGTGTGCTCATCCTCAAGCTGTTTGTTGCACTGCTCCAGATAGTTTATCACCCACTGAGCCTTCTGCAATTGATCTTTCAGCATGTCATTCTCGGCCCTTTTCTCCTGGATGATCTCTCTCAGTTTCGAGCTAGGAGAGCTCGCATCAACATCAATGATTGTGAAATCTGTGTCCCGGACTCCTGATGGGCCCTCATCATGCATGGGCTTCTTGCCCCTATCCTGGATTTGTACCAGTGCTGAAGAAGAAGGCGAGACCCCTTCCACATCATGTGGAGATAATACTCGCTCTGCTGATGAAGTCGGCAAGACCCCTTCCACCTCACATGGAGATAATACTCGCCGTGTAGCTGCAAATAAGGCCCTGTGGCCTCGCTGATATGTCAGAACCAATGGAGCGCTGATGTGCTCAACCTCAGGAATGTCCGGCTAGTGTGAAGGCTCTCCCGCATCATGAACTACCCCGAGAGGCGGCTGTGATGCTGTGAAAAAGTCACGTGAGATGAAATCCTCCCAAGTGATGCCCTGCTGTGCCAACTGATGTAACACTATGATCTTGATCAAAGCGTAATGATATATGCTCCTATACTGCTGTGCTGGGCTCTTCTTTTGTACAAAAATCACCATCCTCTCTATGTTGCGATATATGAAGTACGGAATGTTCATCATACGTACCCTTGTTAAGTGCATCAACAAACGAACATGGTACGCAAAAAGACGCGCATATCTGCCCTCGCAACTGAAATACTAAATGATGAGTTTCATCAGCGGTGCAAACTCATCCCTCAAGAATCTAAAAGGAAAAACTCTGCCCAAGTGCCTCATATACCCAGGTTTAATGTATGGCTCATAGTGAAATTTATCTAAATGCTGACGTTTGTTCCATTCCTCTCCCATGTTTGGTATGCCAGTGGCTTGGGCAATAGTCAAGGGTGACAGAATAAAATCAACCCCGGCAAGATTTACGCGGCCATCATGTAAATGTAGAACAAACAGACGAGCTAGTTCACGATGAAGCTGGGTTTGTGAAATCATCTCAAAAAATCAAAAACATGACAGATACCGAAAACAATCCATTGCTAATGGACATGCCTGCAACTGAGCCAAAGAAGTAGGCTCCTCCCTGCGATGATCACCACCTTTGAAACCTCTGTAAGGCCTCCGTGACACATTACCCTCTGTCGTGGAATCACTATCCGAGTCCCGCTCATAAACTGACTCTATCTCTGACATGGATTTGAACAAGATATTTGCAATGTAGATATTGATATAGATGCAGTGAAGTCAAAGTTTCAATGCATTCTCAAAACCCAAATATATTGCATATGTACCAAAGCATCATAGGAAACACACAATGGTAATAGCTCTGTTTAGGTGGATTTGGATAAAAGAACAGTCTCTGTTTTGATTACAAGTGGATCTTGACAAATGAGTACCAAGTGCAAAATGTGGGGTGCAGCCTTTAAAATACTGGATAAAATTTGTCAAAGGGAACAATGAGTAGAAGACTGTGTTTGTCAATGGGAAGTGAGACACAATGTGACAATGATCACAGTGAAAAAAAAAGCCATAACAGTGGTAAAATAATGATGATGGCAACAGTGGTAGAATGAGTGTGAGGGCAGTGAGACTTTGACAATATATGAAGAGGTATATATGTCAACCATACAAGGTGGGAAAACCTTCACAAAACCATCCATATGTATTTAAAACCCTAAGGAATAAATCTGCCATGCATATAGGGTTTCACCTCTCCATTCAAATAAATCAATTTTCCCACTTCAATACATCCCAACCATATTTAAAATCTACTGAGCAATGATTTAAAACCTGTTTGGAAGCAGCTGGAGTCGATTCAACACGAAACTGGGCGCAAGCACGGATTTTCTGGGCTCTGTTTTTAAGTGGGTCGCAACCACTTCAAGTGGGTCGCAACCACTTCAAGTGGGTCTCACGCCCTCCAAACGCTGTCCAGAATGATGAGAACTTGTCCACGGTCTTCAAAACACGATTTTGACTCCTGCCTTGGCGAACTTCTTGCAAATGATTATGTTTGTCATGCTCATATATGAAATAAATATCTCATAAAATCAGATTGCTTTTCAAATGTGTTAGATAACCCACTTTTATAATGTTTCTGCATTTTTACATTTGGCTATTTAATACAATATTTCTCTTTGGCTTTTCTGAGTTTTTGGACTGATAACTCTGCTGCCTTTTGCAGGGATGTGGCTCTTTAGTTTAGGAAAAGATCAGAGGCTTGCAGTGAAGCTTCTCATGGTGAAATGGATATAATTATTACAAAAATGGAATTAAACAATTTCTAGTTCCAAAACAGAGTTTTGGAATAGAAATGTTTTCAAATGCTTATGATAATAAAAATATGAAATCAAAACTTGCGAAACCAACCTCATGGCCTGCGGGCTTTATGACACATATGCAAAGACTCGAAAACCATAGACTCTAGGACTAACAACTCTTTTTAATGAAACTGACATTTAATGACCATGAATGAAATGACGATGAATTTCAGTAATTTTTGAATTTTTTTTAAATAGCCCTGCAGGTGGAAGCATGAGGAAACAAAGGACAACCAGACCCCCTCGTCAGTCAGTGGCATGCTCCTAGCGAAATGCAACGAAGTGGAACAAGCGAGACACCTAAGAATGAATATGCAAAAGCGAAACGATCTCTGACGGAGGGCTGTAAGGACCGACTCTAACATTGGCTCCAATGGGGATGGTGGCTCCATGGAGATGCCAAGAATGGCAGATCTCTGGGGGAGTCAGACAGTGCCTTCATCCATTGGGAAATGGAATCATTATTTGGACTGATAAAACAAAAACTTTGGACATATTTATTGACTGCAGATTTGACTAAAGACTGACTAAAATTTGACGAAAACTGACATGACTTTAAAACTGAAAGACTGATAAAACTGACTTGACAATTTCAAACCAACCAACCTCCATCTCCAGAATTATAGCCTTCGCTTCGGGCCCCAGACTGAAGATGAGAGATCAGTACACACTTGCGATGAAACAGAAGTAAAATGATATGTACAATGATGATGAAATCAACAGAAGATACTCAGAAGTGATATCGTTTCAGCAACCGACCATTGATCGGTCCTCCAGGACAATCATCTCCATTCATTTCTTTGAGAAGAAAGGCATTTTGACCCCGATACGATGCGATCTTAAAAGGACCCTTCCATAGATTTTCAAATTTGTCGTGCTTTCCCTTATCTTCATTCCGAGCATCCCATTTCAAAACTACCTCATCCAACTGAAACTTATCCGCTTTTGCCTTTCTGTCATGATCTTCTTTATGCGCTCCTGCAACTTGAAAGTATTTTGGAATACCTCTTCCCGTGTCTGCTGTAAATGAATCATCTGATTAATTCTCCGCTGCATGGGATCTTCCTCACTACCAGCTTCTTGAAGCAATTTGACCACCGGGACAACAAGTGAAGTAGGAAAAACCATATCTGTTCCATACACCAGCTCGAAAGGAGACATGCCAATATAATTTTTCTGACTTACCCTATCAGCCCACAGTGCATTCACTAACTTCTTGTGCCAGGCCTTTTTGTTGATTTCCAGCAATTTCTTGATAATATTCACCAAGGATTTATTTGAAGATTCCGCCAAGCCATTTCCTTGCGGATGGTAGGCGGTCGAATGCCCCAAGGTGATATTGTACTTATAGCAAAATTCAACCATCCTTTTAGACTTGAAGGCCGCTGCATTATCTATAATTATTTTACTAGGACACCCAAAACGTGACAGAATATTGTTTTCAAGAAAAGAGATAATTACTGCATCCGTGGCCTGTCGAGTGGGAATTGCTTCGATCCACTTTGTGAAGTATTCCGTAGCTGTCAAGATCCATATATGCTGTCCGGAAGATGCTGGGTGGATTTCCCCGATAAAATCCAATCCCCACTGCTGGAATGGTGCACTAACTTCAATTGGTTTTAGAGGCAAAGGCTGTAGTTTCTGCTTCCCTTCGAAAATTTGACACTCATGACAATTTTTAACAGCCTTAAATACATCAGAAAACAAAGAAGGCCAATAATACCCTGCCCTTAGAATATTATTCGCTGTGGTCTTCCAAAGCAAATGGCCTCCGCAGTCACCTTTGTGAAAGTCCTCCAAAACTCTTTGAGATTCCTCCTCTACCAAACAATTCAACAACACTCCTCCAGGGTCTTTCCAATACAATGCAGAATTCAGAATGCAGAATTTAGCAGCTCTCAACTTCAATGTTCTACTCTTATTTCTAGACATCCCGGGAGGTGGAGACAAATTCTGAAGCACGTATAAAATGTCAGCATACCAAGGGGAAGAAACAAAAATATCGGATACCTGAACTGACGTACTTTCCTCATCTTCATCGGACATGGCAGCGATCAAATTTATATCTAGAGCATGCAGATTTGTTTCAGCCATGAGCTTGGCGATTCCTTGTCCTTTGATCAGCTTGGTTGGTTTAATCTCCACATCGTATTCTAACAACGCAGCGATCCACTTACCCCTTCTTCCCTCTGGATCTGGCTGTACTAAAACATCTTTAACTGCTGCGTTAGGAACGTATGCTATAATGTGAGAATGCAGTATATACACACGGAAATCTTTCAAGGCCTTTACAAGCGCTAGCGCTTGTTTCTCAATAATATTGTACTTCAATGCTCCATCCCTTATGATCCGACTGAAAAACGCAATGGGCTTCTCAACTCCATCCCTTTTTTGCATCAAAACAGCTGCCAATGTGTGCTCAGAAGCAAAAGAAAATAAAATGAAGTCCTGTGTGTAATCCGGGCTGATTAAAATAGGGGCTGAGGAAAGAGCTATCTTTACCAAATTGAATGATTTCACCGCTTCTTCTGTCCACTTTACCTGACTGTCCTTTTTCAGCATGTTCGTGATTTCTCTAAGGTGCTCTGCAAGATTTGGAATGAAATGACGCAGAAAATTCATTTTACCATTAAATGACTGTATTTCTTTCTTGTTCCTAGGCTGTTCAATCTGTTGTATGGCTTCAACTCGTGCAGGGTCAACTCGAATGCCATCTTTCGATATGATGTGGCCAAGGAACTTGCCTTCATCCATGGCAAAAAGGCTCTTTTTCGGATTCAGCGAAATGCCATACTTTCTGCACTTCTGGAAAACAATTTTCAAATGATATAAATGTTCCTCATCAGAATTTGAAAACACAGTTAAATCATCAAGGTAAACAACCAAAAATACGTCTTTTTCGTTGGCAAAAGCCATGTCCATTGCACGCTGAAAAGTGGCGCCTGCATTCTTCAAACCAAATGGCATTTTTGCATAATGAAACGTTCCCCAAGGAGTGGTGAACGCAGTCTTATCACGATCATCTTCATGTACTAAAATCTGATTATAACCTGAGTATCCGTCGAGTAGTGACATCCTTGATGCCCCAACTACTCGCTGCAATATATGGTCCATTTTTGGCAGCGGATAATTGTCTTTTAATGATACCTTATTCAAATTTCTGAAATCGATACATAAACGGATCTCACCTGTTTTCTTTCTCACGGGCACCAAATTTGATATCCAATCTAAAAATCGGATAGGCACAATGATTCCTGACTTATACAACCTATTTACCTCCTTTTCAATCGATGGTAGCAGCTTTGGATTAATTCTCCTCAACTTTTGACGGAAAGGCTTCTGATTTGGTTTGATGGGGATAGTATGCTGAATGATGTTAGTATCATATGTTTTTAGATCTGAGTAATCCCACACAAATGCATCAGAAAATGAAGACAACAATTTCACATATTCTGCCTTTACCTTTGGTGACAATGACTTTGATAATTTTACCATCTTGGGATTCTCAGCTGTCCCAATATTTACCTCCTCAACACCTTTTTCTGTTGGCCTTAATGTCGGTTTGCGGGCTACATTGTCTTGATCGAACATCTCTTCCAAAGGAATCAATCCCTTAGGAATGATATTGTACTTAAGTTGCAGCACTTCCATTTGGTTTATTTGTATGTCATCACTACCATCATCATATTCTGTATCTATGGAGGTGTCTTTAAACTTACCCTTATTCTGCAGAAAATCACTAATCTCCTCATCATCCTGAAAGACTTGCCAACATCGCTGATTGTCTGGAACGGTAGGGCGGTGTTTCACATGAATCTCAAATTTGTCGCTGGAATTCATCGGAATTTTAAGATTGCTTGCTGCCTTAGCAAGTCCATCAGCAACACCATTTTGTATGCGGGGCACACATGTCAAAGTATGATCAGAAAATAACTTCAGAATGTCTAAAACTGCATTACGGTAAGCCCTCATGCGAGGATGCTTGGCCTGAAACTCACCTTTAACTTGCTTTATCACCAATTATGAATCACCATATACTGCAATCCTTTTTTCTTTCAGCTTCTTAAGAATCTTAAGGCCAGCAATAAGAGCCTCGTATTCCGCTTCATTATTAGAGCAGTCAAATGCTAGCTTGTAGGAACATACTCTCACATTGCTCGGAACCTTATCCGGAGTGGAAAACGAACTACGAATCCATACACCAATCCCAGCACCATCGCTGCCCACTACGCCATCAAAATCCATGGTCCAAAGACCATATTCATCGTCCTCTAAATGCTGAAATTGTGCCGGCTCTATTTTTTCTGTTTGTTGCCCATTGTCTTTAGCTGATTGCCCCACAATAGCTTGTTTTTCTCTTCTTTCTTTTTGCAAAACTTCTCTAAAATTCTCAGTGATTTCTGGTATATCTTCTGCCTGAACTAATTGACTTTCTATATCATTAAAACTATCAGCAAGCAACACAAATGACTCTAAGTCGGTATGTACATAATTCACAGGATGATTGATTGGCTTCTCTTTGCTAGTTATCATGTATTTCATCTTCTGCTCTCGGTATAAATTTCTCATTTGACCGAAGACTGGAATTGTAGCATAAGAGAAATCTAACTTAAGTGTACCTTTCAACTTTTCCCCCCAAGATCTCGAAAGGAGCATACCAAATCGCGGAGGAATGTCAGCCACCACCACGTCCATTAAGACATTCTTTGCTGGAATTTGATCTAAGCTTACAACCAAATATTTGATGATTCCTATACATCTTACATGACTGGAATCAAATGAATACAAATCATGATATTTTCTTGTAATATCTAGTCCCAACTTTTCCATGATTGCCTTTGGCATCAAATTGTGCGAAGCACCCGAATCGAACATAGCATTGTGCAAAACATATTCATGCAACCTCAAACTGATATAAAAGGGAGGAACATCACTGTCAGGTGACTCACCATCTAATGCAGGCCCGAAAATCAATTATGGCTGATCATCCTCAACATTTACCGTATCGAACATTGGATCAAAGTTCAGAATTTTGGAGACTTGCCCGCGATAGCTGCTGTTCTTCATGATTTCTGTCAAAGGAATAGATATTTTTAATTTGGAAATTTCATTTTCCAAACTAAATGCTGAAACTTTCTCAACTTCTTTGAGCGGAACTTCCTTCTTTTCAGCCTTGTCTTTCACTATGTTTGACTAATTTACCTTTTCTGCTGATGATACTTTACTAGCTGCAGGATCAATTGTCTCTTTTCCTTTCTTCTGTGGTATCGGTGAATCCGTCTTTGGTGTTGAAGCTTCTTTTCGTTTCTGAATTGGATTTATGGGCACATCTCGGTTTCTCAATGAGTATTGCTTTTGTTGGGCAGACAAAGCATTCAAATATCCTCTTTGGTATTCATCTGATTCTTCCTCTAAATCTGCATCATTTGCTAGAATGAAATCTTCATCTTTCTGAACAATTGAACTTTCTCCGTATTCTTCATCCTCAGTGATATAAATAGGCAGATCGTCGGGAGTAAAGAAATGATTTTTCTCACCTGCTACATCATCATCATCGTCTGAATCTTGACTCACAAAATTCTGCAAAAGAGGTGTCTTGATCTGATGTTGGGCTGCTGGCTCTGGTGGTCTTTGTTCACGTTGCTTTATTTTGAACTGTGGCTGCTGCTGGCCACGGTAATTTGGATTTCGAATCTGCGTTTCTGATTTGTCAAGGTTCATCCTTTTGAACATTTTTTCCATCTCACGAATCAAGTGTTGTTCAGATGTAGATGTGGAAGGCTCTTCCTTTATTGTCACTCTTTTCTCTGCTTTCAACCGTGCTCTCTTATCGTTCAGATTTGCCTCAACACTAACAGCAATCTTCTGCATATCTTCTAAGGTAGGCGGATCTCGATCACGAAGGGAATAAGCCATCTCCGGATCAAAACCATCCGGGAATTTAAGAAGAGCTGAATTTTTAGACGGCCTTAAATCATCTGGGATCGCGTTGTACACTGTATTGAATCTAATGATATAATCCTGAACGGACTCACCAGGATTACGCTTGATGTTTGTATACTCTGAAGTGATCTGCAGCGGATCCTTTTTCATTTCCCATCGATCTAAGAACTGTGTCTGAAGGTCTTGCAATGTATTGATACTTCTGGCAGGTAATGCTCTGAACCATTTGCGAACTTCTCCTCCAAATGTCTGGGTAAACAATCTCATTGAAACATTTTCTGCATCAATTTCATGCAGATCCAAGAAGTCTGTCATTCGAACAATATGCTGCTGAGCTGATATACTTTGTGGGGTGCCATCGAATATAGGAATTTTGCTCTGATAGTCAATAGGCATAGCATCTAAATTAGCCGGAAAAACAAGAGGTGCAAATCTGGCTGCCATGACTCTTGGCGGATTGATGATAATCTGCTGTCTAGGAGAAACATGAGGACTAGGAGCAGTAGGTGTGCGAGGTGTATGCGGTGGAGATGGAGGAGAAATTACTATGGATTGCTGATCAGAAAACTCTGGCTGAACAGGAATGGTAGGGATAAAAGGAGGTTCAGTGGGAATGCGTGAACTAGATGCAAATTCAGATGATCCAAGAATTTGTGAAGCAGATTCGGTGAATTCAGGAGTATTGGTAGCCAGAACAGAATTTTGCAACTGTCTATCCAAGTAATGTGAAACAAATCTATATTGTAAATCTTCAGCAAACAATGGATCCGGAACTAATCTTGACAATTCAGTTTCAGAAAAATTTACAAACAAGGATGTTCCAAATCGTGCATCAAAAGGAATTTCATCAACATATATAATTTTCACAGGACAGGATGCAGATCTAGTAAGCAATCTGGAACTCCCAAAACTCACTTGACTTTCTCTTTCAGAACTTTCTTGACTTCCTTGTCTTCTAAGGATCCTAGGAATCAGATTTGGATTTTCAAATATCGTTGGTGGATCAGGGTCAGGATTCGACCTAGTATTCCTTCTTGAAGCCAGTGTATTGATCTTCTCGGGATAAATTTCAAGGAACACAATCAATTATATTCAGCCTTTCGACTTCTAGACTCAATCATCCAAAGGGTCTAGAACGAATAAGTATACTGGGGTGATTTGCAAATCAAGTGCTGCACTCACAAGCTTACCGGAGATCGACTGAAGCAGTGTTTATCTACTACCGCTTATGCATAGCAAAAGCGTTTCGAAAGCTACCTGGCGTGACTTCAGACTCCGTCTAAGACTCATGAAACGAACACATCAACAAGAAAACCATTGAGATTGATGATTTTGTTCCCCAGTATGGTCGCCACTATGTTAGCGCTCAAATCTACCTCAGGCTGAAATGAGGTAAAACTCAAGGCCACATCAAACCACGCTCAGCCTCGTAGCTAGCCCTACGAGGACAGGAGAGGGCTCTCTCCGTCAATCTCGATAAAATGACCAATAGGGTGCGAGATGACTTACAATGGGAACTGATTTTAGGCTAGTAAAGAGATAGGTATGTTTGATTTTGATTTTTTGGGTTTTCGATGGAAAAATGGGAAAACAAATTTTGGGTCCGGGGATAAGGTCAGACCTTTGCAGATTTCGAGTTGGGGCGAGGTAGGTGACTGTCTTGATGCTTTTAATTGGATATACGGATGGATCAGACCGATGAGGAGCTGAAGAGGGCAAAGAAGAACTTGGATCCTCTTCAAACAGTAGAAAACATATAGAACTAAATGAATTCAAAGGCAGAGCACGGTAAACAATGGATTCAACCTCATCTACTCATTCAATTTAGTTCAGAAGCATATGAAAGGAATGGCATACATTAAACATGAAGAACTTACAGTAAACAGAGAGAAAACACCATCAAGAACAAAACACCACAAGGATCCCAACAAGTGCCGCAAAACCTCTGACCTTTCCTTAGCCAAAATATGAAAAATATTTACAATGTGTGCCAAAAGTTTCCCAAGAGTCCAACCTATAGAATGTCTCAGAAATTACAATATATAGATCACTCTAACCCCTTCCCCCACCTCTAGGGGTCGAATTCCTCCTTCAGGGATCAGTTTCAACAAATTCTAATCATGGAACTACAATCTAGGCAGCTAACAACTTGCCTCTAAAAGAGTGGGAACTGATCCATTTACATGATTTTTACTTTTTTGAGAGTGAATCTTCTAGAATAGATAAAAATAAGCCAAAGTTACATGCCAAACATAAATTTACATCATGAAAACCCAAAATTCCATCCACAAGAAAAACTGGTCCAAACAGGCCGAAACTCTGAGCTGGAAGTTGAAAATTCAGCCAAAAATTTAAGTGGGTCGCAACTGAGCCAAGTGGGTCGCAACTTTTTCAGGCCGATTTTGAAGTACTTCCCGGCATCCAATTTGAGCTCATGATAGCTCGTTGGAAATCCCTGGATGTTGACTATCCAACCCAAGTGGAATTTCCCAATTTGGAGCTCAGTTGACCCTCCAAAACCTCTTTCTCCCAGAAGTACTTCCTGCTGATGCAAAAGGTGGCAGCAAGGTGGTTTTTATGGTATTTTTTAGCTCTTTGACCATCCAGAATCTGATGAAATGCTTCGGAAATGCCTGAGGATGCATAACTTATCATGAAAAATCCAAAAATGCAAAGATTTCCTTCAGAAAGTGTCCCAAAAAAAAGTGAGCATATGAGTGCGAGACCCACTTAACTGAAAAACCTGTTTTTAGACCAAAAAATTTCAAAATGACAAAATTTTCTTCGAATTTGCTCAAATTCGGAGTGAAGATCCTCCATCATGTATCTTGCCCAGTCAACGAAGCCTCGGCCAAAATCCGAAGTGGATTAGGCCTTTTCCGCCGTTTTAGTGCTTCGCTCAACCTCCTCTTCAGAATCTTCATTCTCGCTTTGCAGACATGCATGCGAGCCCAATAATGTCCTTTCATGTGACGAAGCATGTCCTTCTCTCTGTTTTCCTTGGTCAACAACTTCTCCAGATGGATGTTCACATGCGTGAGTACAGAATCTCGATCAATTGGTGTCATGTCGCCGGGTCTTTTCCGGGCCAACTGTCGATCCTCACGGATTCGACGCAACTCATAAAGTGTGTGCTCATCCTCAAGCTGTTTGTTGCGCTGCTCCAGATAGTTTATCACCCACTGAACCTTCTGCAATTGATCTTTCAGCGTGTCATTCTCCGCCCTTTGCTCCTGGATGATCTCCCTCAGTTTCGAGCTAGGAGAGTTCGCATCAACATCAATGATTGTGAAATCTGTGTTCCGGCCTCCTGATGGGCCCTCATCATGCATGGGCTTCTTGCCCCTGTCCTGTATCTGTACCTGTGCTGAAGAAGAAGGCGAGACCCCTTCCACATCATGTGGAGATAATACTCGCTCTGCTGATGAAGTCGGAAAGACCCCTTCCACCTCACGTGGAGATAATACTCGCCGTGTAGCTGCAAATAAGGCCCTGTGGCCTCGCTGATATGTCAGAACCAATGGAGCGCTGATGTGCTCAACCTCAGGAATGTCCGGCTGGTGTGAAGGCTCTCCCACATCATGAACTACCCCGGGAGGCAGCTGTGACGCTGTGAAAAAGTCACGGGAGATGAAATCCTCCCAAGTGATGCCCTGCTGTGCCAACTGATGTAACACTATGATCTTGATCAAAGCGTAATGATATATGCTCCTATACTGCTGTGATGGGCTCTTCTTTTGTACAAAAATCACCATCCTCTCTATGTTGCGATATATGAAGTACGGAATGTTCATCATACGTACCCTTGTGAAGTGCATCAACAAACGAACATGGTACGCAAAAAGACGCGTGTATCTGCCCTCGCAACTGAAATACTGAATGATGAGTTTCATCAGCGGTGCAAACTCATCCCTCAAGAATCTGAAAGGAAAAACTCTGCCCAAGTGCCTCATATACCCAGGTTTAATGTATGGCTCATAGTGGAATTTCTCTAAATGCTGACGTTTGTTCCATTCCTCTCCCATGTTTGGTATGCCAGTGGCTTGAGCAATAGTCAAGGGTGACAGAATGAAATCAACCCCGGCAAGATTTATGCGGCCATCACGTAAATGTAGAACAAACAGACGAGCTAGTTCACGATGAAGCTGGGTTTGTGAAATCATCTCACAAAATCGAAAACATGACAGATACCGAAAACAATCCATTGCCAATGGACATGCCTGCAACTGAGCCAAAGAAGTAGGTTCCTCCCTGCGATGATCACCACCTTTGAAACCTCTGTAAGGCCTCCGTGACACATTACCCTCTGTCGTGGAATCACTGTCTGAGTCCCGCTCATAAACTGACTCTGTCTCTGACATGGCTTTGAACAAGATATTTGCAATGTAGATATTGATATAGATGCAGTGAAGTCAAAGTTTCAATGCTTTCTCAAAACCCAAATATATTGCATATGTACCAAAGCATCATAGGAAACATACAATGGTAATAGCTCTGTTTAGGTGGATTTGGATAAAAGAACAGTCTCTGTTTTAATTACAAATGGATCTTGACAAATGAGTACCAAGTGCAAAATATGGGGTGCAGCCTTTAAAATACTGGATAAAATTTGTCAAAGGGAACAATGAGTAGAAAACTGTGTTTGTCAATGGGAAGTGAGACACAATGTGACAATGATCACAGTGAAACAAAAAGCCATAACAGTGGTAAAATAATGATGATGGCAACAGTGGTAGAATGAGTGTGAGGGCAGTGAGACTTTGACAATATATGCAGAGGTATATATGTCAACCATACAAGGTGGGAAAACCTTCACAAAACCATCCATATGTATTTAAAACCCTAAGGAATAAATCTGCCATGCATATAGGGTTTCACCTCTCCATTCAAATAAATCAATTTTCCCACTTCAAGACATCACAACCATATTTAAAATCTACTGAGAAATGATTTAAAACATGTTTGGAAGTAGCTGGAGTCGATTCAACACGAAACTGGGCGCAAGCACGGATTTTCTGGGCTCTGTTTTTAAGTGGGTCGCAACCACTTCAAGTGGGTCGCAACTGTCAAGTGGGTCGCAACTGTGCAATTTTACACTGGCTGAAGCTAACAAGTGGGTCGCAACCCTCAAGTGGGTCGCAACCACTTCAAGTGGGTCTCACGCCCTCCAAACGCTGTCCAGAACGATGAGAACTTGTCCACGGTCTTCAAAACACGATTTTGACTCCTGCCTTGGCGAACTTCTTGCAAATGATTATGTTTGTCATGCTCATATATGAAATAAATATCTCATAAAATCAGATTGCTTTTCAAATGTGTTAGATAACCCACTTTTATAATGTTTCTGCATTTTTACATTTGGCTATTTAATACAATATTTCTGTTTGGCTTTTCTGATTTTTTGGACTGATAACTCTGCTGCCTTTTGCAGGGATGTGGCTCTTTAGTTTAGGAAAAGATCAGAGGCTTGCAGTGAAGCTTCTCATGGTGAAATGGATATAATTATTACAAAAATGGAATTAAACAATTTCTAGTTCCAAAACAGAGTTTTGGAATAGAAATGTTTTCAAATGCTTATGATAATAAAAATATGAAATCAAAACTTGTGAAACCAACCTCATGGCCTGCGGGCTTTATGACACATAGGCAAAAGACGCGAAAACCCTAGACTCTAGGACTAAAGACCCTTTTTAACGAAACTGATATTTAATGACCATGAATGAAATGACGATGAACTTCAGTACTTTTTGAGAAATTTTTAAATAGCCCTGTAGGTACAAGCATGAGGAAACAAAGGACAACCAGACCCCCTCGTCAGTCAGTGGCATGCTCCTAGCGAAATGCAACGAAGTGGAACAAGCGAGACACCTAAGAATGAATATGCAAAAGCGAAACGATCTCTGACGGAGGGCTGTAAGGACCGACTCTAACAGGGGGTCAGACCTGCGATGCGATCAATCGCATCGCAAATGTTTGCGATGGACTGATCGGGAGGCTACACATGAATGTTGCGATGGCAATGGTGTGATTAGCACCTTAAGGGTCAACGCTCGGTTTCAGGCTAAGGGCATATGTGGGGAAGTGGTTGGGGCTTGTGGTAAAGGGGCTAGGCCTTATATATGTTCGAATATGGGTTTTGTGGACTTTTTTAATGTAATTTGAGGGCAGGAAAATGCAACGATAGGCAGAAAACGGATTTTTAGGGAAGAAAAAGGGGGTTTGAAAAGGTTTAAACGAGATTACTAGCTAGGATTTTGGTAGGGGGCTGACATGGTCAACAGCTTCGACACCAGCTCACGAGATCTTGGAAAGGCCAATATGTTGAACAAGGACCCCAGTGGACAGGGCTTACACTAAATCCCTGGTATCCCAAATCCTCTAGCTTGAACCCAAACAAGAACAACCAAGTGGCAAACTCCGAATCCACACATCAGCTAGTAGTGAATAACAACTGCTACACTGGTTAAACTACATGAATTTGCTCTTAGATCTCACTATCAGTAGAAAACATTAAAGGTAGCGAGAGCAAAAACATAGGGTACCATATGTGGGAAAATCCTATGTTATATTTCTAATGCGTACTAGAAGACCAATGAACAACACGAAAAACGTAATAAAACAATGTAAAGAGAAAAACATCACCCGTAGTAATAGACTAAGATCCTGTGAAATTTGCTTGATTAATTGATGCAAAACCAATCACATACACTGAGCTCAATGGCTGATTACAGTCCTAACTTTCTTCTCCCATCCTACTACATTACAGACTACTCTGCTACTCTCTCCCAAAACTGTTTCTAACAGTAAAAAATGAATCCCTACAACTACAACAGCAATAACGCAATCCAAACCTTTTCAAAGTGTTCTCTGGGATTATTTATAGGAAAAATTGGTAGCAGGAGTAGGTGATACACATTAAATTGATCCATTAAGACAGAGTGGAGGAGGTGTTTCGTGCCCACTCTGCTTAATAGCCCTGTGTTGTACTTGGTGGTCTGGTTTGGAGTCTTTGTCAGGTCGGATTTGACCTATGATGTTTCTTCGAAGTTCTTTCTGGCTATAAGGCTCTCTGTTTTGTCTTCTGAAGCAAGTAAGGTGACTGAAGGTCTTCTGGGCTTCCATACCTCCATTATTGTTGTCCTGACAGTCTTCAGAAGTTTTCTGTTAGTGAGATGGCCTTTGGGAGCTCTTGGAGGCATGAAGACTTCTGCTGAGGGTGTACTATTCTGAGAAAATGTACTGCTGATGCTGAGAGCATATATGGCTTGTTTCATGTGCTCTTTTTAATCTTCAGACTGCACCTTAATCCTTTGACCCCGGGATTAGGTGCTGAATATTCAATTTACTGGCTTTAATCCGCTTAATCTGTCTCTGCTGTTTCACTGAGCCACTGCTATCGTGGCTTCTCTGTGTTCCGAATCACAGTGACTGCGATTATGGAAAACAGAGTGAAATACCACTCTGGTTAAAACCCTGCACAATAAAACAAACCAATTATAAAATCCACGGTGGTGGCGGAGGAATGCTTTTAAGCTTGGAGGAATGGTGGCGTGACTACAGAAACAGTGGCTATAGTGGAGGTGTCAATATGCAGTTAGGCGGAGAAATGAAATAAACTTTAATATGGAACATTTAAAGTTCAATGCAGGCAGATTACAAAGGTAATGAATGAGAAAGCGATGAAATGCAGGCCGTAGATCTAGATCAATCGGACGGTCATGGTTGAATCGGGGGAATCGCAATCGAGGGGCATAGGGGGCGACACATTGTAGGCTGCTGATTGGTGATGGTGCGATTAAGTGCCAGCCATTGGATCATGAAGGGGATCAAAGGTGGAGATTCAATCGGCGGGGAGAAGGACGGGGCAATGAGCGAGGAGTGGTGAAATCTGGATCGTCGGATCTCTAGAGATCAAGGATCACGATGGCTCCTGCACTCAATAGAATAAACGACATCGCATCAGAGAGTTTCAACTTTACAAATGAAATGCGCTCTGCTCCATCCCTCCAATGCGATGAGCTCTTTATGGTTAAGCGCTTGGTCTTAGCACTTGGGTGCATGGAGGGGAAGTGGTTGAGGGGGCTGGCCGAAAGGGGCTAGGCATGTCATAGATAAAGTGGGTCTTAGGCCTATTTTTAATGCATTTAAAGGCCAAAAGATGGTAATGGTAGGTGAAATAAAGGGTTTTAAATCCAAATAAATGGTATTACAAGGCTTGAAAGGGGATCAGGGATGAAATAAAAGGAAAATGGAGGCCTTGTGAGCATTTACTTCACAACAGAGAGGCTTTTAAACTGGGAACAACAGTGAGGATTCATCAAAGAGAAAAGGCATAAGGAGGCTTTCAAGGATGATGTGTTTTTGGAGGAAATGCATTCCTTGAAGGCTCAAACAACATTTTAGCCCCCTGTTTGCTTGTCAACAAATTCATAGGGGGCTAACAACATGCACACATTAAAACCATAAAAATTCACACATATGAACACAGTAATTTATGGGAAAGCTAAAAGCTGAAAACCCCCAACTGTCTGTATATTATATGTCATAGAGATCATGTAAAAATCCTCATACAAAGCTAATCATGTCAAGCTCTCAGTACAATATAATAGCTACACACTAATCAGGCCCAATCTTGCAAATCCATGCACCGATCTTTGCCACCTGCTAGCCTTCCTCTACTGCGCAATCCCTGCTGAAGAATGGCTCTGGATGAGTTCAAATTGCTCCAGCCTTTCTCACACAATCCTTAAAGGCAACTCCACTAAATTTGTGGTGCAAACAATGCAACACTATAGTCACAACTGATAGTCACACTTGCTCTTTCACCTACCTCTCCACTGGTCTCTACTAAACTGTCCATGCACTGTAGTTAACTGATGTGTTATTCAATTGATTAATGAGTTATTATTTAGTGAATTAATTAATAATTAATTCACATCACTCTCACTAGTGTATCAATCAATTAGACTAGATACAACTAGCTCAACTGTGTCTAACTGAGTTAAACTGAACACAACTCCACCAACTACTTCTACAACTCCACCAAACTCTGTCACATGAGTTCTAACTGAAGTCCTCCATGCAATAGCTCCACTAAACCCTCAGGAATAGTGTAATTCCTTCTATCAACTCCTGTGCCACATTTGTGCACTTAATTGAAGTGCTCCAAGAGAATAAGATAATGTTTAGAGTCCAAATATTATTAAGAGCTAATAATATTCGACATATCTATTTTTAGATTGGCAATCTAAAAATAGATTCTGCGCAATATGTCTAAAAATAGAAACCCATCTATTTTTCCAACTTGACCAACCATCCACAAATAGCATCCTGCAACTCATAGAATATGATCGACATGTCTAAAAATAGACATAGTCTAAAAATAGACTTTGCAACAAAAATCACCTGTGTCGGGCCCACCTAGTTTAGGTGATCACTTTCCAACTAGGATCAGGAATGATGTTTCAGGATGCCTCCTTCATTGTTTCTTGTTGCAATCTTCAACACAACAACCATATATATAATATGGTGGGGTGGTCGGCGGCCAACCCTACCATCCCAACCACCACTCTACATACATAGGCATATGCGATTGGGAGGGTGAGCCACCTCCGGTGGACTGACCCTACCCCCGGTACTATAAAATGGGAGGGCGGTAGGCATTGAAACCACGCTGGCCATGTGGTTCAGCCCGCCACCATGCGGCGGCCCAAAATAATACATCCACCATATATATATGCGCCAACAATGGACGAGGTTGGGGGAAGACCGCATGATGCGGGTCTGGCCCCCCCAAGCCTTATTAAATTATGGTTAAAAAAAAAAAACTAAATACATGCCATTTGGAGGGGGCGGGGTTTGACCACCTGACCCCCCTCCAACAGATTACCAAAATTACCAACTACGCCATCTATGGCCTTTGATTAATTCACCCTAAAATTTATTTAAACCAGTCATTTGATAAATGTGCCCAGTAGACCTGAGCATGCATTTCGAGGCTAGAGGTATTTCAAGAGCAGTATGATATTCGAGGAATAATTTTTTTTCGATGCAGGTGGAGCCATGACCAGACCCAGAAAAAAGGAGCAAAACCATGATCCTTGAAATTTTCCAGTCGGAATATAGTCAAGTTTACAGTCATTTCTCACGATTTTTTGTAGGGAATGCAATGGCAAGGTCAAATTTTCCTTTTGAGTTGTATATTTTCAGTCTGCTCGTGTAGCAACACCTTTGAGGAACCTAGGGGGAATCTAAAAGATTCCTTTTGGCCCCATATTTTCACTTTGTCAAAATTCAGAAATTTGACAGTCGATTTTGCATTATTCAATGACACGAATTTCATGGTGTATTCAGATTTTCCATCTGAGATTTATATTTTTTATCCACTTTTCGAAGTGGAATGGAGGTGTCAGCATTCAATGAGTGAGTAGTCGATTTCACACCTTTCGACGCCATGATTGGGATGGTGATTTTAGATCTAGTAGCAAAGAAGCACATTCTTCAGTCATGTTCAATGTGAGGTATATGATGATTTGACTTCATGTACTTCTTTATCTTTTTTATATGAGACGTATTGTGTTGTACGGATCCCTGTTGATGTTTGATGTGGGATCTTGTTTTTTTCTTGATGTGAGATGTACTTTCTATCGTGGATTTGTATTATGTTTGAGATCCCTTTGGTGCCATGTTGGCGAGATACTCATTGTCACATGTATGTTTGATTGAGATCCCTTTGTTTTCATTTTGGTGGGATACTCATAGTCATTATGTGTGCGCCATTGTCATACTGATAGGAGTCCCTTTTTTGAATGATATTTCCTATAGTGGAACATCTCGTAGAGAGGTCCAACCAATCCTGCATGAGGGCATTTCATTGTATGATAGAGAAAACACCATCCATGTACATCTTCACTCCTTACAACACTTAATGCAGTGGCCTACACCATCTTGACACCGAATCCAGGAGATGTAGTCCCTCTCGGAGAAACTCCATTATCAATGTCTTATGTTGCTCATTCTTGTTATGCTCCTCTTCTTTACAACATGAAGTTGTTCATTTATGTTCATTAAATCTTTAATTAAATGCAATTCTAACACATCAGTCAAAGTAAAAGGTCTTGGTTAAGGGTAACAAAAATTTACCTGGATCACTTCACTGTGCAAACATCATGGGAAATCCTATGGTGTTTTAACTGCATCTGGGAAGTTTTCTAAAAATAAGACTGATATTTAACTTCCATTTAAACTTTGTATCAACTGGGTCTTCATCAAAACTGACATGCATGCATCTATTAATAGTAAATCATCAATCACTTGACAGATTAGTGCATGTGAATTAAATCTAATTTAATTCACTTGACCTCTCACTAGTGCAACAATCAGTTACAACTAGTTAAACTGATTTTAACTCACTTAATTGAGTTAATTGATTTCTCATGCATTAAAATAATACACTAACTACAACTTGGACTCTAAAAAAATAGAATCACTTTGCATGCCTCACCAACCACCCTCAACTCGAATTCCATGCGCTAACTGAGTCTATCACACTTAGTTAACTATTACAAGTGTTTATGAGATAATATTACAATCTATTGTCCAATTTAATTAAGGGAAAATTAAAATAGACACATTTCCAATTTGTTTAATAAATTGGCTTGCACAGTAATGTATCACTAGGACCCATCACTATGTGACCTGTGACCCCACACTAGTGTGTGTGCTATCATGTTGTTTCTGGGTGCCAATTTCACTATTTATTGTTGCAAATTTCAACACTCTCTCCCAACAAGAAAGGAATAAATCACTCTCGATCTGATACCTTTGGAATGTTCTTGCATGTGCACATGCAACTCTTTCATGCAATACTTCTCTAGTGTTGTTCACACATGCAAATATTGCATGCAACATTTCTCTAGTGTTGTTCGAACATGAAACTCTTGCATGTAACACAAAATGAATAGCCTCCAAACAACTAAATCAATATAATTCATCTGTCATCAGAGTCGTCTAAATTCTGGTACCTACCACACATGTCTAATGGAATCTCTGTGCTATTGGCATCTACGTCCATGCACTCTGCACTGCTACCAACTATGATCTGCGCTCAAATATCAGACACCTATCACTCTGATTTATGTCTGCCTTACATCTGATTACATCAATCTAACCGATCCTTCCTATTAATGTTATGCTATGGGCTCTTCCATTAGGGGAATTTCGAGGTCTAAAATGGGCCTCCCAAGGAAATTATAAAATAATAGTGGAAATTACAAAATAAGATTTGATTATATCATCAAATTTTAGAAGGAAAAACTACTTTTTCAACTCGTATTTTCAACTTATCTCCCAAAGTTTTTACTCAAATTTAGAGAAGGAATACTCATTAGATGAAAAATTTAATTACTCATCCAAGGAGTACCCATGTTGCATACTTTCAATGGATCCTTCTATACAAAAAATGAAAAATACATGAAAAACGTGATTGCAATCACGTTTTTTCATGTATTTCTCTTTTTTTGTGTAGCAACGTCCATCAAAAGTATGCAACATGGGTAATCCTTGGATGAGAAATTAAATTTTTCATCCTACGAGTACTCATGCTCGAAATTTGAGTAAAAACTTTGGGAGATAAGTTGAAAAAGTATTTTTATTATTTTATCATTTTTTAATATTTTTACTCTTTTACTTAAAAAATGGTGAATCATCCCCCATGGTTGACATCATCATCTTGAATATTATTGGTTTTTATAAAGATTATTTTGGTTGTAAATTTTTCTTAGGAGGCCCATTTTAGACCTCAAAATTCCCCTAATGGTAGCCAGGTTTGATCCATGAGACACACCATCTCAATGAACCCTGCCCAAATTTATTCTTGGAATTAATTCTGCACATCGCCCCACCTCACACCTAGAGGTATTGCTACATGTACTCCCTCTACCCATATAGCTCGAAATTCCCCCCTCCTAGAGGTCTCTGCTTGAGTGGAATCTTCCACTCGGTCTCCTCTCTGCTTCTCCAATTGTGGCTTCTCCACAACCTTCTTATTCTGCTTCTGAGGCTACATGTTGAGAGATAATTGCTCCCTCTCAACCACCAAGTCATTAACCACTAATTTTCTCCACAAATACTTGCATGCATCCTCAACCTTGAGAGCATACATATTCTTGACTCTTGAATCGATTTGCTTCACCTGTCCCGTGGCTATGTGTTTAAGGAACACCTTTCCTTTTCTAAACATCAACTCATAACCATGGCCTTCCAATACCACTATGGAGACAAGATTATTCCTTAGGCCTGGAACATGCAAAACATATACTAGTCTAAGATGGGAGACATTCTCTCTCTGAAAGGTAACTGTACCTATGCCTGTAGCGCTATACCTCTTGTCATCTCCGAACTCTATGCTCCGCTGGAGGTCCTTCTCCTCCAAGTCACTGAAGATATCGATATTCCCCATCATATGGAACAAGGCACCACTATCTAAATACCACATGCATCCCATTACACTGCTGGACATGCATGAAATGAGATTAAAATCAAGCTTGAACTGTGAATCCAATGCTTCACCTGCTTCAACTGCAGGCTCCTTCTTGTTTTTCTTCTATGGAAAATTTGTAGCATAGTTCCCATGATCCTGAAAGTGAAAGCATGTGATCTTGGACAAGTCTTTATTTCTCGCTTCACTTTGGGATTTATTTCCCTTGGCCTTCTTTGCCTTACTATCCAAGGCATAATCTTCCTCGTCATTAGTCTTAGATGAGGATCTATCCCTGGTATTTCGCCTCAATTCTTCTTGTACCAAATCCGACCAAAGTCGCTCCCAATCTGGTAACTTCTACCTCCCATTGAAAACATCCTGATAACTATGCTAGCTCTTGGGAAGGCCTAGAAGTGCTAGGTTCACCAAATCATCATCTACTACGGTCACACCAACACTTCCAAGATCATTTTGATATTGAGTGAATTTGCCAATTATGTTGGTATCGTGTCGTCCTCCTCCTTCTTGATTTTCCTGAGCTTGTCCTTCAACGCCAACTTCCTTTGGTCATTGATGTTCTGAAATATATCTTTCAAGGCCTTCCACATTGCATATGGAGTCACCGTGCCATGGAGACTCGAGACAATGTGATCTCAAACTCCCTCTATTAAGATCCTCCTCGCCCTTGCTACCTTCTTTTGCCAAGCATCAAGAAGAGCGGTGTTTGCTGCTGCAAGCTTGGGAATATCAATAAAAATGAATTATTTCAACCTGTTGTCCTCCAAAACTACCTCCATTCTATCTTTCCATGCGATATAATTAGAACTTCCCTCAAGTGCATATTCCAATATTAATCCACTGAAATCCATCTTGATCTGCTTGTCGCACCAACGAAAGTATCTGCAAGTTTGAATATAGTTCAACACAAACTCAATTTATTCTCCACTATTGTGATTTATGGCACTCTGATACCATGTAGAAATTATACAAACAATATGTATTTCAATGGATTAAATTTGATCATGCAATATACTAGAGCAAGATACTGAATCATTCTACAATTAATTCTGCGGAAATTAAACACGATCGCACAATCACACCAAGTAAGAGAAAGAAGCAAATAAATCCACAACACAGATATTTTTCCCGGGGAAATATTTCTGCTCAAAACCCCTTTATCTCTATTTTATAATGAACCAAGGAATCATGAAACAATATAATGCACTCTTCACATAAGAGTTTGTTGCACTATCCTGACTATCTCACACTGATCCAGACAAAATTGGTCCAACACTTAGCCAATTCTCAGCCTGTCTTTAGCCACCTTTCTCAGGAAATTCATGTGGAATGCAATCCCATTTATTTAGGAATTTCATCCTTCCTTGACTGTGCAAACATCATTGGGAAATCCTATGGTGTTTTAACTGCATCTGGGAAGTTTGCTAAGAATACAACTGATAGTTAACTTCCCTTTAACCTTTGTCTCAACTAGGTCTTCATCAGAACTGACGTGCATGCATATATTAATATTAAATCATCGGTCACTTGAAAGATCACTGCATGTGAATTAAATATTATTTAATTCACTTGACCTCTCACTAGTGCAACAATTAGTTACAACTAGTTAAACTGATTTTAACTCACTTAACTGATTTAACTGATTTCTCATGCATTAAACTAATACACTAATTGCAACTTGGACTCTAAAACAAGTAGAATCACTCTGCATGCCTCACCAACCACCCTCAACTTGAATTCCATGAGCTAACTCAGTATACCACACTCAGTTAACTATTACAAGTGCTTATGAGATAAGATTACAATTTATTGTCCAATTTAATTAATGGAAAATTAAATTAGGCACATTTTCAATTTATTTAATAAATTTTCTTTCACACTAATGTATCGCTAGCACCCATCACTGTGTGACCTATGATCCCACACTAGTGTGTGTGCTGTCATGTTGTTTATGGATGGAAATTTCACTATTTCTTGTTGCAGATTTCAACAAGAAATGAGGAAGATCATGCCAAAAATTTAGCAATAGTGTTGAGATTGATAAGAGAGCATCAATTTTATGCTAAGCTTAGAAAATATATCTTCTTTTAGATAGAGGTAGATTACTTGGGACATGTTGCTTCCATGGAGGGTATGACAGTAAATTCAGAAAAGATAACGGCCATCATGGAGTGGGTAACTCGTTGGACTGTGGATGAGGTGAGATACTCATGGGATTGGAAGGTTAATACAGGAGCTTCATCAAGAAATTCTCATAGATTTCTTATCCTATTACACCATTGCAACGGAAATGGTCTAAATTGGAATATTAGTTTTGTTGTGCTAAGATCCAATTTAGAATTTAAAAAAAATTATTGAGGATGATGAGGGTAATTGCAAGTTTAACATGAATTTTCATGTGTTTTTATGTGAATTTCATGAGAAAATTGACATAAATAAAACACTGAATAGTAGCATCTATCAGACATAAACATCACCATAAATATTCATACAACAGAATATGACGAAAGTCACCTCGCTTGGGCTACATCTCCTTGGTCCAGATCTAATGGCTTGGCCCTATTCTATTATGCTCAAAAGTGTGAATATATGTGCTTACAATGCTCAAACATCTTTGAAACATGTTCCATTAGCTTCAGAATGCCCAAAAATTTCTGTCTAGCATATTTCTACATGAAATTTGGCCAAAAACTAGAGAATTTATGATCTCCCCAAGTTTCTCCACTAACCACTCCACAATTTGCTCCAGGGTCGACATCATCTTACAATTTCACCCTTTTTCGTGCTAGCTGGGTAACAATTTCCCCGTTTTTCGAGCGAATTTATCGCCTATATAAAATGACCTCTACGACCTTTGGTAGTAAATTGTTAAAAAAAAAAAATAGATTGCCGATGGTGTTAGGGTCCCGTGATTTAGCAGATTGGTAGACAAAATGCACAAGGTAACATCAGACCAGTCTTTGGAGTCCTAGGACCTAGCCTTCCTAGACTCAGAGAGGGCTCTCTCTATTATGCAAATGATGTGAACTTGTTCGCTTTAAGCGTTTGATTTTAGGCTAGTTGTTAAGTGTAGGTTTTTTTTTTTTTTTGGTTGGGGTAAGATGATCAAGTAGGATAGGTGGAGTGAGAGGTTATCAAATCAATTGGGCTATGGAGTCTATGAAGTCATTGATATCTCAATAATGAATCAGGGTACATCACAGGGAAAATCTAGTGTAGTTAATGGATCTTTAAAGTTTATGTGTGAGGTGAAATGGACATTACGTTTGGGAACCAAGGTAGGGCAAAGGACAATTAAGAATCCTTTGTCAAATACCTATGAACAGAGAGATCTTAAATAATGATAAGAAAAATATACTAGTCATGAGATAGGACACACCATTTACTCAATGACAATAATTTTAAACAAATACACATTCAAGATATATAATCCAGTGGAAAAAATAAATTAAGACAACTTGGCTAACTTCAATGATTCTACTTTCAATATTTGAAAACATATAAGAGACAAATAGCATCAATAAATGAAGAGGGAACGCCTAAACGTCATTCTTTAAACTATAAAGAACTTTTAGGCAAACTGATAAGCATATACAAAGGGGGAGATCGAAACAAGACCTCTTTGGCTTAACCTAATCAATCAATACATCAAAGAGAGATTTCAAGACAAAGTTTAGATAACATAAAACCAGCAGGGCTCACCATGAATCATGTTTGTAAACTAGCATATTAATCCAATAATGAAATAGACAAGCTTAGGTGGGCCTAAGGAGCAGCTAGGAATTCCTTAAACTAACCTAGCAGAGGAAAACATAAAGACAGTAGAAAACAGGAGGACTGAGGTGTCTCAAACAACATTTCTCATCCTATACTCTTCTGAGCTATTACAATATAAAAAGATGGACATATGATAAACAAGAAAAACATGGACAAATAAGAGATACATCACCATTAACTAAACTCATGAATCCTGTAAGAAAGCCTTCATCATTATCAACCAAGGAAAATCATCCACAAGCTCCACAACACTAAATTGTTCTGATAAAATTTGCTCTCTGATGGTGAACATAGGACAAAAATGGAAAGGTTTTGCATCATTCACTTGGTGAATCCATTCTCAACTGAATCTAGAACTCAAAAATTTCATGACGACTCCATTGGTCGAAGACTCAGTTGTCTAAAGAATCGATTGGTGACTCCACTATCTCGAGATGGATCCACAATATGTAATGTATGCTCCTATGTATTTTTCTCATATTCCTGGTTTTCCAAATTGTATTCCTCGCATAGATTGGCAGACATGTCTGCCAAGATTTAAAGTTGAAGAAGGAAATGATGTAGCTCTACATCTCATTAAATTTCATATATATACACAAAATATAGAGGTTCATTTGCATGAGGAATTTTTAATGAAAATGTTCATGGCTACTGTTGGGGTTCCCATGTTTTGGCTAGATTGGCAAGACCAAAGGATGAGACAACATCAGAACCACTTTGGGCCCTAGGATCTAGCCCTCCTGGACCCGGAGAGGGATCTCTCCAAATCGAGCTAAGAATGATGTATCTTTGAAGCTCAGAATGAGATGTTAGGCTAGTTATGAAGCACAGAGGGGGGTTTTAAATGATTTGGTTGAAGGGTTGCTGGGTTGGTTAGGATATCATAGACTGGGAAAGTAATGAGAGAAAGGAAACAAAACAGCAGGAGGCTTCAGCAAAGAGGATAGGCCAAGACAGTGCCATCCATTGGGCTATGGAGTCATGAAAGGGAATTACTTGCAACAACTAGCCAAGGCTTTCAAAGGGCAAGTCATCTATACTAAAGGATCTTTTTAGATAGATGATGGGATGGAACATTAAGGAGGAAAATGAAAGAAGGAAAGCAACCGACTTTCTGTCTATAGATCAGGTCAGAGGTCATTTAACTCCAGACCTGCTTGGACATAATCAAAGGCAGATCTCAAAGAGACAACGGGGCTGCTTATAGATCAGACTAGAGGCCATTTAACTCGAGGTCTGTTTTAGCAACTCCAAGGGAAAAACAAAGATAAGATTACAAAGAAACATCTAAGAAGCAAACCCCCAAGTTCATACATCAGCCAGAAGGCAATAACATCCGCTGCACTGGTTAAACCCATGAACCCACTCTTAGACAGCACATAGGGCAGAAAACATAAAGGTAGGGAGAGCAGACAACATAGGGCACCTAACAAGGGTGAATCCTATACCATTATTCTGATGCCTACCAGAAGAACGTGAAACAATATGGAAATATAATACACAGAGTAAGAAAACATCACCTATAGTAATAGACCAGGATCCTGTGAAATGTGCTTTGATTAATTGATGCAAAACCAGTCATGTACAATATGGTTCAATGGCTAATACAGTCCCAACTTCTCCTCCCAGCCTATTAAATACAAACTACTCTGCAACTTCCTCCCAAGGCTATTCTAACAGTCAAACTGAACCCCTCTAACAGCAGATGCCCAGCAAGGCAACAACAACCTTTACATTATGTTCTCGGGGATCTTTTATAGGAGAGGAGAGAAAACAAAGGTAGATGAACAATTAAATGAATCTCATCAAGACAGAATCGGCGGAAGTGTCCACGCCCATACTGCTTAATGGCTTTCTGCAGTGCTGTGTGTACTCTGTAGACTGTTTGGAGGCTCTGTTAGGCCGGAAATTGACCTCTGATGTTCATTTGGAGTCCTTCGGCTGTCTGGAACTCTGTGCTGCCATTCTGAATAAATGAACTGGATGGAAAACTACAAGTCCCTCCATGATTCTTTAATGCTACCTGACTGTCTGAAATGAGCTTCAGTCAGTGTATTTAATCGTCTCAGGGCTCGAGAAGGCATGGAGGACGCTATGGGAAGGTGTATCTCTGGAGGAAAAAGTCCTACTGTTAGGTAGCGCAGTTATGGCGTTGCTGGTGCGCTCTTGATCTTCAATCAGTGCCTTAATCCTTTGACTGCAGGATTAAAACATTAATTGTATCGATAATAAGCATTAATCCCTTTTAAATCCTGTTTCTGCTGCTTCTGCTGGCAATGCTGAACTGGCCATCTCTGTGTTGTCTGCGCTATGAAATAAACATATTATAGACCGGGCAGTGGTGGAGAAATGTCGTGGAGGAGGAGAGATGGTGGAGCGATGGAGAAACAGTGGAAACAGCGGAGAGGAGAGGAGAAATGAACGCACAGTGCGAAAAACCAAAGTTTAGCATTCGGGAGAATTACACAGGGAAACGCGAAAAAACAACACATGGAGGCGTGAACGTGGGACCCAGCAGAGGCGGAGGGCGATTGAACTCGAGCCGTCAGATCTGGGAGGGAACGGATGGTGGGGATGCAATCGGGGGACGGGAGGAAAGTCTTGCGATCGGAGGAAAAGGGAAGTGCGATGGCTATCGGATCAGCAGGGGAGTGGACGGTCGGGATTAAATCGGGCAGGAAACAGAGGGACTTGCGATCGGCGATCGGGCGGAGGGTGCGATTGAGCGATGACCGTCGGATCGCGGGAAGGATGGATGGTTGGGATCAAATCGGAAGGTTTCAGTCGGGGCGGTGCCAATGTGACTTGTGATTGCGATCGGGAGGGAGTTGCGATTAGCGCTCAGCCGTTGATCTGGACCCTAGATCAACGGTGCGGAACAGATCGGCTGACTTACGTTATAAACAAATCACATCGGGGCTGTTTTGATATTACAAAGGAAATTTAACCCGCCCAGACTTCCGATTGCGATTGGCGCTCGGGACTTAAGCGCTTGGTCCCAGCGCGGGGTCATGTGTGGGGAAGTGGTTAGAAGGGGCTGGCAGAAAGGGGCTAGGCCTTATAATAAGGTTGGAAGAGGGTTTTAGCCCATTTTAATGGATTTTAGGGCTGGGGAAGGGGAACGATAGAGAAATAAAGGGAGAAGAAGGGAAAACAAAGGGTAGGGGAGGAATTTAAAGGGGATTTTGGGGGGATTTGAGGGGTAAATGGGGGAAAGAAGGGGGAATAAAGGGGAGAGAAAACAAAGGCTTTGGGGAATGAAATAAGAGGGAAAAGGGGGCCTTTGGGCATTTCTTCACATAGCAGAGAGGCTTTAAAAGGGGAACCAGTAGAGGGGATTTGATCAAAGGATAAAAGGCACATAGAGGCTTCAAGGAGACTGTGTTTTCAGAGGAAATGCATTCCTTGAAGACTCAACAATGATTTAGCCCCCTATTTGCTAGTCAAAAATTTCATAGGGGGGCTAACAGCTACTTTGGAGTAAAATCCACGATCTTGGTATGAAAATTTACCGCCTGGTAGCTTGTATTCCCTTAGAGAGTTTCACACAGTGTTTTATGAGCATTTTAAAGAGCATTACCCTTTTGTACTGGTAGTTAAAAATTGTTGTGCACATATTGAAAGCTTCATTAAACATTTGGAAAAAATTTATGGTGATGAGGAGTTTATCTATGAATATATTCTTGAATCTTGTATGAAAACCATTTTTAGCATCATGAAAAAAAAGTAGAGGCTAGTTGTCATATCACTGAAAATTTTTAGAAAACAATAGATTTTTTTACTGAAGGTGAAATATATCTGCATCTTAATGCTACCATTCATGTTCATTCTCTTGAGTTTTATGAAGATATTCAACAATGTTTTCAGTTTTTAGATGATCAGGAAATATACGAAGATACCCAATCAGTTTTTTCTTCAAATTATCCCTTTTCTAATTCTTTGTCTAATGAATGAACTGGTGAAAATCAAAAGTTTGAGACTGTGTGCATTAAAAAATTTCAAGTTGTTCATGATAAATTTATCCAAGAGAGTAGTAAATTTATTTCAAATGAAGATTTATTTTTTGTATGTATTAACCATGATTTAGGATTTGAGAAATATAATGATGAATAGATAGTTGTTCTTGATCCTCTGAAAATCATAATGAAATTTCAAAGATACAAGTTGCCACTGTTCTATTTGAAAATTTTCAAGAAGGTGAGAATATTTTCAATGATAGGGATAGTAGGAAAGATAAACAATTGGTTGTATTTCCATTTGAAAATGAGTAGTTTGAAATTGTAAAACAAGAAGTAGTTTTAAACGCAATTTTTCCTTTACTTTTTACTGATGAACAAGAACATATCTTTTATAGTTTTGAAGATCCATTGGAAAATCTGTTGGAATTTTCAGTGAAGGCAGGGTTTGTTTTGATCATGAACACAAGGATTGGTTTCAACTATTATGATGAATTGTCATGTTTATAATTTTTGTTTATGCTTGAAGAAGTCATATGTATTCTTTGGTCAAGATTCCAAGTGGTTGCGTGGTTGCATTGGGTATTCTACTTCACCTAACAACAACTCATGGTTCATCTTAGAGTATGATACTTGCAAACAAGATTATGGTTTGAGCATCTCTTTTAGGATTTTCCAACATTCCGTTTTAAATTTTAGCACATTGTATAAGTGTGGTTCAGTAAAAAATCATAGAGTCAAGTGCATGTTATAGGTTTTTGGTCTTAGAGCTTGGTATCTGCCCAATGGATCATGCCTATAGTTTTTGGGGTTATCTCTACCATCATTAATCAACAACATCCTTGTGAAGCTAACTATTATCACAATAAACTTCATTTTTTGTTTAAAAAAATTCAGAAAATGATAACAATGGGGATACCAACATTTTAGTTGTAATAGAACAGGGAAATTACTTATAACGAGGCTATCAAAATTTTAGTGATCCGATATGATCTACCAAATAAATTCGCTGACAATGAGATTATCAACAATTTCATTTTAGCTTATAGGCCAAATGTCAACACCAAAACCAGAGTTTGAAATTAAAAAGTGATGATTGTTCTGACCATGTCAGTGTCAAATTTTTCAGTGAAACATATATCTATCTATTTTGAAAAGGTAAAAGTAGAGGTCAATCATTTTTCCTCTGCTCCAATGAGTGAATGTCATTTAATATGGTCTTACCATTTGATACGAATTTCATTTGTAATTATAACTTGAAAACTAGTGAGTATTCACTCATCATTTGTATTATATCATCTGGATGTCGAGTTGTTTTACCTTGTCTCGTCAATAGTTTTTTTATTTTATTAGTTCTGAGTTAGTTATGTTAGGGCTCCTTGGTTTCCCAAGGCTGAGAAAGGAAACGAAAGAGGTAGCCATAGACTAGATTTAAACTTGGTATCTAGCCCTACCAAATTAGAGAGGGCTCTCTCTATATCAAGCTCATAGCTAATGTAAATGAATAGAGAATATAAGGGTTTTAGGCTAGCTATTAGCTTAGTAGGGTTTGATTAGGGTTTTCTGGATAAGAAGCACTAGTTTTAGGAACTAGGCCAGGTATTTCAAAAGGTCAGTTACAGACATAAAATGAGGCATGGTAGGTGTAGTTAGTGGCATAATTCGGTTTTATCATTGTAGTGTGGTGAGGAAGAAGTCCTATAGAAGGATTAAAATGAGCATACATGTATGAATTCATTTACTTAGAAGATAAAAACATTTACATGAAAATATCAAATAAAACAAAGCATACGAGGCAATGTATCTTGTTTATGTATCCCGTTTAAAACTTACGAGATTAATAAAAGAATAATATATATGGCTTCTTGAAAAACTTTATCATCAGATGCATAAGAAAAATGGAGAAAAACATTTTCACTAACCACATTACAATAATCCCATAAAAATAGTTGCAACTACCTATAAATTACTTTTGCAAATAGTCAAGTACACTAGTGACAAAAGAGTGTGAAATTCAAATATCAAACCCTCTCAATGACTTGGTTTTGAGTACATATAGAAAATAAAACAAGATTCCACCTCTAGGGGTCGAATCATGATTAATAGAAACTAATTAATGAACCTAATGACTCATTTCCTAATTCTAGGGAAGTTAGAAACAACTTTCGCCTTTTTTAGATAACTAGTTGAGATTGTCTCTAAAGGAATTAATCATAAGATTATTTACAAAATATGACCATTAATAAGCCTATTAATCATCAAACAACTCATGAGCCAACTGTTAAATCGACCAAGTTTACCTTTGACCTCCATGTGTCAAAAAAAACCTTCAAACCCAAAAATGCAGCAAAATTTCTCAGAAATGCAGCAACATTAGCAGAAGTGCAACAAAAATTTGGAGGATTATTTGGAGGCCTTCTCGGATGCATTTTTTGCTGCAAAATGTATGGTTGGAAAGATGAATATGTATAATACACAATTGAGTCCTCAAGAACTATAAACACTAGCTCCAAACCCCTAAAAATGTTCCTTGAATTCAAACTTTCCCAAAAGCACAACGAGTGGTTTGAAAAGGGGGCAAAAAGGTAAAAAATAGGCATTATTTGGATGTTTTATGAAAATTTGTGAAATTTCAAGCATCCCCATGAATTTTTATGACATCATTATGCCATAATATATCTAAAAATGCTTGAAATTATGCATTTAGACCTCCGTAGAAAAATAACAACAATTACTTGTGTTTCTGTAGGGTCAAATTTCGGCAGTTTTTTGTAAAAATAGGGGTCAAATATGGAGTGATATCTCTTTAACCATAACACTTTTTACAAACCTAGGTGATGATTTTGTAGAAACAGTTTTTTTCAAGAAGCACCTATATCTTTTTTGTGCAATTAATTCCCATATTCTCGGAATCCATGCCACAAAAGAAGGAATAAAATAGGCAATTAAATTGGAGAATTTGATTTTCTGAAAAATAGCCTCCAAACTTTTCTTCATATCTCTCAAATCATACCACTTGTGCATAACCGGAAGAAGTTTTTTTTCTTTGGTCTATTATAGACAAAAACCTCTTTCCATTTTTTTAAATTCACCTTCATTACTCCAAAAACTAATTTTGAAGTAAAAATGTCCCTTTCTGCAATGTAAACCCTAGCAAATGATCACAAAATCAAATTTTTAAAACTTTGTCTCATTTTTCTTTGATTTCTAGTTTTATTTCAGACCAGCAGTGACACATCAGCCAATAGGTTTAGGTTATCCTATTAAATCATGATGGTAGCCCACCTCTTGCACCTTTTGAAAAACCGCTAGGCAGTTTTCTTGCTCAAATGATTTTCTGATGAACTCTGTTGAATTTGATCCCTTGTCATATCAGAAAGTCATATCAGAGTTCATATCATAGATTTTTCATCAGAAAATCATTTGAGTAAGAAAATCATCAGAAAAATCTCAAGATATGATCCCTTGCATGTGAATGGGATCATATCTTGAGATTTTTCCTTCTTTTAATTTCCTCTTTTCACTAATCTATACCATGTTTGACTTTGCTTCTAAAAGGAAGCCCTAGTTTCACACAAGAATAGGTAAGGAGACTTGAGATGAAAAACTGGGGTTAAAATGCCGCAAATTGAGGTTATGGAATGGAGACGATGGGGGGAAAGAAAAAAATCTGAAAAATTTATGGGGAGTAGGGAAGTGTTTTAGGAAGAAAATGAAAGTGGAATTATTCAATTTGAGTGAGGGAAATGGGGTGAATGACGGAAAATACAGTCCTAGTCTAGAAGTGCAACAACTAGCTAGGGTTGTGAGAAAATGATAAAATGACCAAATTAAGTGTGGGGAATGGTGAGAAAATTTCTATGAGGGATATTTTGGATTTGTAGGCTTAGAAACTAGGAAATTTCTCTTGAAAATAAGCCAAAGACAATGAAATTTTAAAAACGCAGCAAAAACCCTAGGTAATGATTTTAATCAATTATTTGAGGAAGTTGACTGAAGCGAGGGTTTGTGAAGGCTCCACTTACTTGATTAAATATGTTTGAAGTACTGAGATGAATTTTTTAACTTTTTATTTCCTCCTTATTCCTCCAAAACAAAAGCACAGCAACCCTGCCACAAATGCATCAGAAATGCAACAAACTAATAAACTGAGCAATTGGTGATGGAATTCAAACTTATGATGGTTGTGGAAAGTGTTACAAAGAAAGAGAGGAGATATTGAAGGTTGTGGAAGGATGGAATTAATTTTTAAAGCACTTTTATGTTATTTTATAACTCAAAAACGTGATTTTGGCTTGATGAAAACATGGCATCATGTGTACTTTTGAGAAAATGACTATTGAATGATTTAACATGCAACACTATTTCTTAAAAAGTAAATGTTACCTTGATTATTTTTATTACCTAATTTCTAACTCCCATTATGATGAAAAAAATGGATAGCATGGCTCTGTTGTTTTCTTTTGATGACTGATATGATGATGACCAAAATTGATGGCATGGCTCTGTTGTTTTCTTTTGATGACTGATATGATGATGACCATCAAATGTGAATCCTAGACCATAACCTAGATTATGGCCCATTGATTCTTTTGATGACCTAAGACAAGGAAAAAATGGCATGACCATGATGGATGATGGTGACCTTGAACAAGTGGAGGGAGTAGAAATGATCTAGACAATAAACAATGACCATACGACAACAAAGAGATGTCAAATTTTATTTGAAAATATAACAATTTTGACCCCTAATACTTTAACTACAGTGAAAAGAGTAAATTTTTAGCACTATGACTATTGGACACTAACATTAGCTCCAATGGGGATGGAATCTCATCTAGGAGGTGTCAAGAACATAGTATACCAGGTCGCCTTGTTCATTGGGCAATGGAGTCGCTGCAGCTACAATCCTCAAATTGACTCAAATCAATCTGAAAAATGAACTGTACATTGTCAATTGAAAACTCTACTGGAAAATGCCACTAAAAAATATGCTCATAATGTTGAGCTTATTCATCACACCTTACCTACTCTAACTGATCCGTAAGCGATCTGGTCAAGTGATGTCAAAGATCCAGTGCAATCATGAAAGCAAATGGCTGTCTAATTTCTTACTCCTCCTACTTTCCTCAAAGGAAAAGTGTTGTGGTAATGACAACCCCAACTGAAAACTGAACCCAAACTCTTTGTTGGTGAAGAAAAAAAACTTTGTCTCCACTTATGATTTCAATAGATTTGCAAATGGATCTTCCAAAACATAGAGGACCTATTCTTGTTGTTCAATATCTTCAGGATCTTTACTAGAAACTTCATAAATATTTGTAAAAGAAAAACCATCAATATGGTTGTTCAAATCTTCAGTCCTCTCATCCAAAAGACATGGTTTTGTATTCTCATGGAAAAATTTAAATGAAAAAACCACTTCAAGTATATTTTATTCGTCATGTGCTTCCATTGTTTTTGGTTCCTCGTGTGCTTCAACAGGAAGAATATTAATTTGATTGTCACAAGGATCAAGGAAAACAACTTCTTGTTCATTATTTCCTTGCAAAAGTAGATGATCATTTCCATAAGATGTTTCACTACTTAAGTTTTTCGTACATGCAATTTTAGAATTCTGACTTGGACTGATTTCTTCCTGATACAAAATCTAAAAAAATGAATAAGATAAAAATCAACTTTAATGATTATCCTCATACTTTTTACTTCATAAATACTGATAAGGCTACAATTATTTGTTAATTTCATGGGATATAATATGACTGTTAGATGTAAATCTATTTCATCTTCAAGAAAAGAAGGAGTTGATGTGTGCTATGAATGATCCTTTGTATCAAGGAAACTAATATTTGTTTTTTTTTGCTGGGAAGAAAATCCATAAAGGGCTTCTACAATCTCATTATCCAGGCACTCTTCATCACCAAAATCTGCTTCAAGGTATTGAATGAAATATTCACAGGATTCACAACAATCTTCGAACAACAAGAATATATGATATTATTTTCCATATAACTCAAAGAATGTTGTGTGGAAATATTTAAGACAAAATAAGCTACCTGGCATCAACCCTTCATACCATGATATTTCTTTCCCTTCCAGGGTATCCATAAATGTTTTCATCAAACAATCCTTATGAAACCTAATCCAAAGCTTATGCATATACCAATAAAATTTTATTAGATGCAGAATGGCTTGATCCTCACTTCCATCTATGAATTTTTGTAGATAAGTTTTCCAATCTATGCAAGGAATTTGATTTGGAAAACCAAGAATTTGAGCACGATTCATAGGAGAATAATTTCTAGAAATTTAGTCCATATTGAGAAAAATAGATGAACTAAGGCATCCTTTAGGCTACTGATTCTTCTGCCAATGGAATCACCAATAAAACCCTAATTTCTGGATCCTGCTTTGAATCAGGTTGGAGTCGCCAGGTGAATGATTTCAAATTTCCTGTGTCTGATCATTGTCCACCATCAGCAATCAGATCTGATCCTTGTCATTCACACCCAGGAAAATGTGACCTTTCGCTCACTGAAAATGGTGCTAAAATGACAGGGCTCCTTTGTTTCCCAAGGACGGGAAAGGAATCCAAAGAGGTAACCACAGACCAACTTTAGACTTTGTATCTAGCCCTACCAAATCAGAGATGGATCTCTTTATATAAATCTCGCATCCAATGGAGATTATTGGAGAATATAAGGGTTTAGGCTTGTTATTAGCTCATTAGGGTTTGATTAGGGTTTGCTGGATAAGAAGCACCAGTTTTAGGAACTAGGCCAGGTATTTCAAAAGGCCAGTTACAGACATAAAATGAGGCATGGTAGGTGTAATAAGTGGCACAATTTGAGTTTTTCATTCTAGTGTGGTGAAGAATAACTCATGTAGAAGGATTAAAATGAGAATAGATGTATGAATTCATTTACTTAGAAGAGAAAAAAAATTACATGAAAATCTGAAATAAAACAGAGCATATGAGGCAATGTATCATGTTTAAAACTTATGAGATTAACACAAGAAGAAGATCAATGGATTCTTGAACAACTTGATCATCATATGCATAATAAAAATGGAGAAAAACTATGCGAGATACCACATCACAATAATCCCATAAACATAGCTACAGCTGCTTGTAAATTACTTCTGCAAATAGTCAAGTACACTAGTACTAAAAGAGTGTGAAATTCAAATATACAACCCTCTCAATGACTTGATTTTGAGTACATAAAGAACATAAAATAAGATTCCACACCTAGGGGTTGAATCCTATTTCCTAGCAACTAATTAATGAACCTAATGACTCATTTCATAATCCTAGGGAAGTTAGAAACAACTTTCCCCCTTTTTAGCTAACTAGTTGAGCTTTTCTCTCAAGGCATTAATCATAAGAATCTTTAGAAAAGATGGCCATTAACAATACTATTAATCATCAAACAACTCATAAGCCAACTGCTATATTGAACAAGTGTACATTTTTCCTCCACGTGTCAAGAAAAACCTTCAAACTCAGAAACATGGCAAAATTTCTCAGAAACACAACAACATTAGTAGAAGCACGACAAAAATTTGGAGGATGATTTGGAGGGCTTACCTAATGTGTTTTTTTCTGAAAAAGGTATGGTTTGAAAGATTCATATGTATACTAAATAATGGAATCATCCAACACTACAAACACTAGTTCCAAACCCCTAAAAAATTGACTTGAAATCAAACTATCCCAAAAGTGCAGCAAGTGGTTTGAAAAGGTGGCAGAAAGTTCAAAAATAGGAATTATTTGGTCAATTTCTGAAAATGTGTTAATTTTCAAGAATCCCTATGAAATTTTTGGACATCTTTATGCAATAATATATCTCCACATGCTTGAAATTATGCATTTATACCTCCTGCAAAAAAACACAATAGTTGTTGTGTTTCTGCAGGGTCAAATTTCAACATTTTTTGAAAAAATAGGGGTCAAAGATGGAGTGATATCTCTTTAACCATAACACTTTTTACAAACTTAGGAGAGGTTTTTGTAAATAAGGTTGTTGTGAATAATAATTTCTCTCAATTTTTTGAAATTCATTTCCATATACTCGGGATTCGTGCCGCAAACGAATGTCTAGAATAGGCAATTAAATTGGAGAATTTGATTTTCTGAAAAATAGGCTTCAAAATTTGTTGCATATATCCCAAATCATAACACCTGTGAATAACCTGAAGGAGGTTTTTTTTATTTGGTATATTATTGACAAAAATCGCTTCCCCTTTTTTTAAATTCACCTTCATTACTTCAGAAAATAATTTTGAAGTGAAATTGTCCCTGTGTGCAATGTAAACCCTAGAAAATGATCACAAAACTCCAAATTTCAAAACTTTGTCTCCTTTTTCTTTGATTTCTGATTTTCTTTCATACCACCCATGATGCATCAGCCAATAGGTCTAGGTTATCATATTAAATCATGATGGTATCCCACCTCTTGCACCTTTTGACAAAACCCTAGGCAACCTGCCTGCTCAAATCATTTTCTGATGAGCTCCGATGAATTAACCTCTTGCATATGAATGGGCTCATATATTGAGATTTATCCTATTTTTAATTTCCTATTTTCATTGTTATATTCCATGTTTTACTTTTCTTCTAACAGAAAACTCTAGTTTCACCTAAGAATAGGTAAGGGGACTTGAGCTGCAAAACAGGTTTGAAAACACATCAAATTGAAGGTATGGAATTGAGGGGATGAGGGGAAATAAAAAATATGAAAAAAATATGGGGAGTAGGGACATGTTTTAGGAATACAATGAAAGTTGAATTATTCAATTTGAGTGAGGGAAAGGGGGTAAAAAATAGGAAAACATAGTCCTAGTCTAGAAGAGTAGCAACTAGTTAGGGTAGTGAGAAAAAATGATAAAATGACTGAATTTAAGTGTGGGGAATGGTGAGAAATTTCTAATGAGGGATATTTTGGATGCGTATGCTTAGAAACTAGGAATTTTCTCTTGAAAATAAGCCAAAGACAATGAAATTTCAAAAGCGCAGCAAAAAACCTAGGTAATGATTTTAATCAATTCTCTTAGGAAATTGACTAAAGAAAGGGTTTGTGAAGGCTCCACTTACTTGATTAAAGATGTTTGAAGCACTCAGATGAAGTTTTTAACCTTTTATTTCCTCCTTTTTCCTCCAAAATAAAAGCTCAACAACCTTTCCAGAAACACAATAGAAATGCAGCAAACTGATAAATTGAGCAATTGGTGATGGAATTTGAACTTCTGATGGTTGTGGAAATTGTTACAATGCAAAAAAGGATCTCTTGAAGCTTTTTTAAGGATGGAATGAAGTTTTAAAACACTTTTATGTCATATTATAAATAAAAAGCTCGATTTTGGCTTGATGAAAACATGCCATCATGTGTACTTTTGAGAAAATGACTATTGATTGATTTAACATGCAACATTATTTCTTCAAAAGAAAATGTTACCTTGATTCTTTTTGTTCCCTAATTTCTAACTCCCATGATTATGAACATCAAATGTGAATCCTAGACCATAACCTCGATGATGACCCATTGACTCTTTTGATGACATAGGATAGGGAAAAAATGACATGACCATGATGGATGATCATGACCTTGAACAAGTGGAGGGACTAACAATGATCTAGACAATAATGAATGACCATATGGCAACAAATAGATGTCAAATTTTATTTGAAAATATATCAATTTCAACCCAAAGACTATAACTACAATGAAAAGAGTCAATTTTGATCACTGTGACTATTGGACACTAACGAGTTACACTTGGCATTGTTGAACCCGTTTCATTCATAGGGATTCAGGATTGAATCCATGGAAGAGCACAAAACACAATGGGGAAGAGGGTAAGGAAAATCGTTTTGAGCTTAATAATTTTAGATCTCCTGATAATCTATCTTGATATTCAACATTAGTTTCAGCAATCCAGATGGAGTGAATTATTTCACCGCTACACCAACTACCATGATTTCATGGCTTGGTCCTTTTCTTAGGGATTTGATGAAAATAAAATGGAGGTTGGTTATCTATCTTTTTCAGTTACAGAGCAGTCAATTGAAGAGTCCACAACCTTGACATAATATTTTTAAAGAAGGAATATTACATTTCCATCGTCAATGATTTTGAACAAAGGTTTGTGTCTCCATTAATATAAGATAATTCAGGGACAAGAAACGATTGTCTTACTATTAGCGATTTTTAAGGGGAGCACTGACATCTCCATTATCAGCAATTTTGGAGATCCAACATTCTCATTATTATCGAAGTATAAAAATAAGTGGAGCAAAAATATAGACATCCAGTCCACCAGCTAAATTCACAGTTCAGAAAACTAAGGAAGCTGACAGCATCAATATCAGCAATTTTCACTAGGAAATCCGAATGGAAGAAGAACTATAACAGAAAGAAATTTTGGTGAAAATTTTGGAATTGTTTTGCAGAGGAACCTATTTTTCCAGCTAATATGTTCTTCTACCAGTCAGGGACCTGTTTCTATTTTCAAGGAAGATAGTTTGAAATATATTTTTTCTAACTTATATGTTAACATATTTTCTAGCAAATATTTTTAGGAAAAAACTTAATATAGTTAAGTATTTCTCCACATCCATGAACTTGGAGATATTTTGATATTTTTAGATTATTGTAATTAATTTGAAGACTATTATTCTATAATCAGTTGTTGTGTGGTCTATAAAGACGTTTTCATGATGTTTAGTCAATTTAATGTCTTAAATTGCTTGCATAAATTATCAACTGAGGTTTGTAAACTGATGAAGTGTGGTGCACTGTATGTTCTTAGTTAACCTTCTTCTTACTTCGTTGTTTGTATTTTATGCTGTTTTGGGGGTTTTTCTCTTTGATTTCTAAGAATGTTTAATATAAAACTATGAAAGAATTAAATGAATCTAATGAATTTTAAGAAGGAAGAAAAGGAAGTGTTCCTAAGTTAAACTAACTTACATAAAAATAAATTGAAGATTGTTGGCTAGTTAGAATCTAATATAAAAGACAAAGTATTTATCTTAATGATTTATATCTTAACATTAGTCCTATTCCATGGATCTATTTCTTATATCTAAGATTGAAATTGCAGTGCTATTATAAGTGAAATCAGAAAAGTAAAATAGCTAATGTATGTTTAGTTACTATAGCATTCAATATGAAGTATTACCTTCTTGATATGATGTGTAAGTAGCTATCTATACCTTAACTTCTAATGTTCTAAAAAAGCAATTAAAGTGTGCAAAGGAAAACAAATAATGTATGCTTAGTTACTCCAGCATTCAATATGAAGTGTCACCTTCTTGAGATGGTGTTAAGTAACCAATTATACTTAAAAATCAAGTAAAATATGCAAAGTAAAAATTCAGTAATTGCATGAATTAGACATTCAATCATTCAGTCTAGAAACATGATAGAATCAATTTCTTGGAATGAACTTTAGGAACATCAATGATACAATGAAATGAGGATCTAAAAGTAAATGTGAAAGCATGTAAAGTTAATTTTAAACAACTAATGTATGTTTGATTTACTCCAACATTCAATGTGAATTATTACCCTCTTGAGATGTTGTGTAAGAAATCAATTATACCTTAGTTTCTAAGTTCCTAGAAAGCAAGTAAAATGTGCAAAGGAAAAACTCAATAACTATATGAATTAGACATTCAATAATTTAGTTTAGAATCATCTTCTTGAAATGACCTATAGGAACATCCATTGATACAATTAATTGATAATTATATTCTAAGAAAGTAAATTACAGAACAGTAAGGAAAACTAGATAACTATGAATTCTTATTACTTCAAACTTGATTCAATTTGAAAATAGGAAGATCCATCTTCATGAAATGCTTTTAGAAGAACAAGTCTTACACAGTTATGATTTAACATTATGCTACTGATCAAAACTAGAATGAAACATTAATCTAATCAGAAAACAGATTTGACAAAAATAGAGTAAGGAAAATTAAACTAAAAACTATAAATGAAAAACCTCCTCCAGTACAGGGCCCCTCTACAACTAATTCGGCTAAAATCCTAGCTGGTAAAGATGAACTTAAGCAATCATCGGCAACAAGATATTTGTATTATGATAGAATGAAGTCTTAATACACAGCATATCAGCAAAAGCTTAAAACTGAACTCAAAACTTAATTATTTTCGGTTCGATACAACCGGTATTTAAAGAAAATAAACATAACTGTCTACAAGATAATTATGCTATAGGTGGCTAATTCGACTTATATAATTGCAATTGGACTTTTTAACTCTTGATTTGCTACAATAGAGAAAATAAAGAGTCATTTTTCTCTTGGCTAACGTTCTTTGACCATGATATTAGGCCTTATTTTCTATCGATCTCGACCAAGTGAATAGGATAAAATCCATGTGGAGATAATTCTGGAAATTACCATGTGGCTCAATTCTCCATTTGACAACTAGAACCTGTCAGACCATGAGAGTAGCTATGGAATCCATGATTAACTACAGAATAGGTTCCGTTCTGTAGTCAAATTACAAAAATATATTATAATAGCAAGAACATGAGAATATAACATGGAAATTATTTAAATGCATTCCTTGAGACAAAACATGGAATTTACCATTGATTGGGGTATGTGATATTATGAGAAAGTAAGAGAAAAAGGTGAGAAGGGATGACAGAGAGAGGATAATTATGAGGTTAAACACATGAGAATGAAAAATATGTTGGAATTTATTGAAAAACATTTGCATATTGGTATATTTGAGCATTATTGAATATATTACATTTTTCTAATGAGAATTTTATAAGAAAATAATGTGTTGTAACTCCCTTTCAGTTTCTTCTATGTTATAAAAACTTTCTTTCATGAAAAAAAAAAATTAGTATCCAAGATCAGAATTCATTGTTCCTCCTTTATTGTATTTATCAACCATCAGTATTTATTTTCCTCAATAAGTTATATACTCTATCTCATTTTAGTCCTTTTATTTAAAATTTTCAAACATTCAAAGGATTTGATGCTATCATGCTTTTTATATGTTTCTCATTAGATTTATAGCTTTACTTGTTTAGAACTGGACTCCATGCCCAATGGTATGTTTTTTAAACTTCCCAACCAATTTCATCCTATGAACTAAACATGGCCATAAATCTTAAAATTGAAACCTTATACTATAGTGACCTTTGGGTAGTTGTGTTTTAGGGAGAGATCCCTCTCTGGGTTGAAGGGCCAGCTTTTATCCTAAAAGAGGTTCAAAGTTACCTTGGGGTTTTTCCCACGGCTAGGGTTTTCCCTAAGTGATAACATCTTTCTTTTGTTTCCAGGGATGCAAAATTTCATGTCAAATAATCCCTAGGAGAACGATAATGATGAGATTTTTTCTCTGATGTTGAACAAAGGACATACACGGAAAGTTTGTGCATCACTCACTTGGCGAATCAATTTTCAACAGAATCTAGATATCAAAAATTTCATGAGGACTCCACTGGCCGAAGACTTAGTTGTCTGAAGAAATTTTTTGTGACTCCATTGTCTTGATATGGATCCAAAATCTGCAAGGTATGCTCCTATGGATCATTCTCATATTCCTAGGTTTCCATATCATATTCTTTGTATAGATTGGCAGACATATCTTTCAAGATTTAAATATGAATAAGGAAATTATGCTACTCTAAATATGATTAAATTTCATATAAATACATGAAAGCTAGAGGTTGAGTTGCATGAGTATTGTTTAATGAAAATTTTCATGGCTACTTTGGAGGGAAATGCACGATCTTGGTATAAAAAGTTATCACCTGGTAGCTTGTATTCCCTTAGAGAGTTTCACATAGTGTTTTATGAGAATTTTAAAGAAAACCATCCTTCCTTACTTGTAGTTAAAAAATGTTGTGCACATATTGAAAGCTTCATTAAACATCTGGAAAACATGTATGGTGATGAGGAGTTTATGCATGAAGACATTCTTGAAGCTTTGTATGAAAACTATTTTCAGGATCATGAACAAAAATTAGAGGCTAGTTGTCATATTACGAAAACTTTTCACTATAGAAATTTTATGCAATATGCATGCATATGTCCAAGATTCTCCTGATCACACACTATTTTAACTTCATACACAATACAGAATCTATTCCAAAATTGATCATCACATGCGGAAATGAAATCCATTTCATGCACACATTGAAACCATAAAAGTTCACACACATTAACACAGTTGTTTTAATGGGAAAGCCTGAAACTAAAAACCCCAACTATCTGCATATTATATATGTCATAGAGATCATGTAACAATCCTCATACAAATCTTATCACAAGCTCTCAGTACAATCCAATCGCTACACACTAATCAAGCCCGATCCTGCAAATCCACCAATCTTTGCCAGCCTCTAGTTTGCCTCTACTGTGCAATCCCTGCTAAAGAATGGCTCTGGATGAGTTCAGCCTTGATCACGCAATCCTTAAAGACATCGCCACTAAATTTTTGGTGCAAATAATGCAATACTATAGTCACAACTGATAGTCACACTTGCTCTTTCACCTACCTCTCCACTAGTCTCCACTAAACTGTCCATGCACTGTAGTTAACTGATGTATTCTTCAGTTGATTAATGAGTTATTATTTAGTGAATTAATTAATAATTAATTCACACCACTCTCACTAGTGTATCAATCAGTTAGACTAGATACAACTAGCTCAACTGAGTCTAACTGAGTTAAACTGAACACAACTCCACCAATTACTTCTATAACTCCACCAAACTCTCTCACATGAGTTCTAACTGAATTCCTCCATGCAATAGCTCCAGTAAACCCTCAGGAATAGCGTAATTCCTTCTGCCAGATCCTGTGCCACATCTGTGCACTTAACTGAAGTGCTCCAAGAGAATAAGATAATGTTTAGAGTCCAAATATTATTAAGAGCTAATAATATTCGACATATCTATTTTTAGACTAGCAATCTAAAAATAGACTCCACCCAATATGTCTAAAAATAGAAGTCCATCTATTTTTCCAACTTGACCAACCAACCACAAATAACATCCCGCAACTCATAGAATATGATTGACATGTCTAAAAATAGACTTTGCGCCAAAAATCACCTGTGTGGGCCCCACCTAGTTTAGGTGATTATTTTCCAACTAGGATCAGGAATGATGTTTCAGGATGCCTCCTTCATTGTTTCTTGTTACAATCTTCAACACTCCCTCTCAACAAGAAAGGACTTTCTTTGCATGCGACATGCAACTCCATGCATTCGCCCTGCAACCTTTGAAAGCGTCATGCAACTCCATGCATTTTCTCTACAACTCTTTCGAAACTGAAAAGGCTCCAAACAACTCAATCAATCTGATGCATCTATCATCAAAGTCTTCGACTTCTGCTGGTACCAACTGCACATGTCTTCAGGAACCACTACGCTATTGAACTCTGCACCCATGCACTCTGCACTTGCTGTCAACTCTGAACCGCGCTCCAGTATCCGACACTATCTCTTTGATCTGCCTGCATCAATCCAACTAATCATGCTACTGCTGCTCTGTGGGCACCTCGTAGCCAGGTTCAATTCATGAGATCCACACCATCTCAATGAATCCTGCCCATAAATTTCTTCTTGGATTATCCATGCATGTTGCCCCACCTCTCACCTGGTGGTATAGCTGCATGCACTCCCTCTACCCATCTGGCATGAAATTTCTCTGCATGAGTGGTTTCTCCCACTCCATGATCCTCATCTTGTGGTTGCTCCACATCCCGAGGTTCACTCTTACCTACATGCAAAACTTGCTCCCTCTCAAGCTTCAATTGCATGGCTTTCTTACACTTCCCAACAGTAGGAAGCTCCGTAGAAATCCAATCTACTTGAAGTCTGTAAAGATTCTTGGCTCGAATCCCAACCTTCTTGACTTGTCCTATTGCTTTGTACCGAAGGAAAACTTTTCCTTCACTAAAGACAACATCATACCCTTTATCCTCTAACATTGTGACTGAGATTAAATTCTTCTTTAAACCTGGAACATGCACTACATCTTGTAAAAGAATGAGTTTACCTGACTCCCTCTGAAAGGTAATGGTACCAATGTTGGTCGCATTGTATCGTCTATTGTCACCCAAATCAACATGCAACTGGAGATCTTTCTCCACCAAGTCACTGAAAAGTTTCACATCTCCCGTCATGTGAAAGGAAGCACCACTATCAAAGTACCACCCCAATCCCAATGCACTAGATACCATGCATGCGATCAATGAGAAGTCGAGCTCAAGTTTCAAGGCAAGAGCCTCACCAGTTGCAGCTCTAGCAACCTGATTGTTCTTCTTCTTCTGTGGACAATGTGTGGCGAAATGCCCATGCTCATGATAGTGAAAACACTTCACTTTGGACATGTCACGCTCTTTGCAACCTGCACCAGATTGAGAAGGATTTTTCTTCCCATTTCCTTTCCTTGCTTTTGCAACCAAAGCGCAATCCTCTTCATCATCATTCTTTGATGAAGAGCCATCCCTGGTACTCCACCTTATCTCCTCCTACACAAGATCCGACCAAAGTCACTCCCATCCTGGCTGTTTCTCTTGACCATTGACAAAGTCCTCGTAGCTATGCCAACTCTTCAGAAGCCCAAGGAGAGCCAAGCTCACCAAGTACTCTTCATCCACAATAACTCCTACACTCCCAAGCTCATCCCTGCAGTGAACAAACTTTGTCAAGTATACCGGAATAGTGTCATTATTCTCCATTTTTATTTTCCTGAGCTTGTCTTTAAGCACCAACTTCCTCTGGTCACTTCTGCTTTGGAACAATTATGTCAAAGCCTTCCACATCAAGAATGGAGTGGCTTTAGCATGAAGTCTGGACACAATGTGATCCTTCACACCTTCCAATAGAATCCTTCAACACCTTGCTACCTTCTTTTGCCATGCGTCAAGTGCGACTGCATCGCTAGAACTCGGTTTAGGAATATCAGCATCTATGAACTCCTTCAACCCATTATCCTCCAACACCGCCTCCTTCATGTCCTTCCATGAAATATAATTCAATATGCCCTCAAGGGAATAATCCAATCGCAATCTGTTGAAATAAATTTCAATGAATGCTCAACTTCGACACCAAGAAAACACTGTAGCAAATTCGAATTCCACCAGCACAAAACTCAACCGCTTCAATAATTGCAATTTCTCCAATGATCAACGCTCCAATACCATGTAGAAATTTTATGCAATATGCATGCATATGTCCAAGATTCTCCTGATCAAACACTATTTTAACTTCATGCACAATACAGAATCTATTCCACAATTTATCATCACATGCGGAAATTAAATCAATTTCATGCACACATTGAAACCATAAAAATTCACACACATTAACACAGTTGTTTTAACGGGAAAACCTGAAGCTAAAAACCCCAAATATCTGTATATAATATATTTCATAGAGATCATGTAACATTCCTCATACAAATCTTATCACAAGCTCTCAGTACAATCTAATCGCTACACACTAATCAAGCCTGATCTTGCAAATCCATGCACCGATCTTTGCCAGCCTCTAGCCTGCCTCTACTGCGCAATCCCTACTGAAGAATGGCTCTGGATGAGTTCAGCCTTTCTCACACAATCCTTAAAGGAATCTCCACTAAATTTGTGGTGCAAACAATGCAACACTATAGTCACAACTGATAGTCACACTTGCTCTTTCACCTACCTCTCCACTGGTCTCCACTGAACTTTCCATGAACTGTAGTTAACTGATGTATTCTTCAGTTGATTAATGAGTTATTATTTAGTGAATTAATTAATAATTAATTCACACCACTCTCACTAGTGTATCAATCAATTAGACTAGATACAACTAGCTCATCTGAGTCTAACTGAGTTAAACTGAACACAACTCCACCAACTACTTCTATAACTCCACCAAACTCTGTCACATGAGTTCTAACTGAAGTCCTCCATGCAATAGCTCTAGTAAAACCTTAGGAATAACATAATTCCTTCTGTCAGCTCCTGTGCCACATCTGTGCACTTAACTGAAGTGCTCCAAGAGAATAAGATAATGTTTAGAGTCCAAATATTATTAAGAGCTAATAATATTCGACATATCTATTTTTAGACTAGGAATCTAAAAATAGACTCCGCCCAATATGTCTAAAAATAGAAGTCCATCTATTTTTCCAACTTGACCAAACATCCACAAATAGCATCTTGCAACTCATAGAATATGATCGACATGTCTAAAAATAGACTTTACGCCAAAAATCACCTGTGTGGGCCCACCTAGTTTAGGTGATTATTTTCCAACTAGGATCAGGAATGATGTTTCAGGATGCCTCCTTCATTGTTTCTTGTTGCAATCTTCAACATTCACCAAACAATAGCTTTTTTTTTTACTAAAGATGAAATAGATATGCATCTTAATGCTAAAAAACATGTTCATTCTCCTTATTTTTATGAAGAAATTCAAATGTGTTTTCAATTTTCAGATGATCAAGAAATATATGAGGATACCCAATCCGTTTTTTCTTCAAATTAGTATTTTTTTAAGTATTTGTCTCATGAAGGAACTGGTGAAAATCAAAAGTTGGAGATTTTGTGCATTAAAATTTTCAAGTTGTTCATGCGAAATTTATCCAAGAGAGAAATAAGTTGATTTCAAATGAAGAGTTATTGCTTGTATGTATTAACCATGATTTAGGATTTGAGAAAATTAATGAGTAGAAAGTTGTTCTTGATCCTTTTGAAAATCATAATGAAACTTCACAGATACAACCTGCGATCGTTCTATTTGAAAATGTTCAAGGAGGTGAGAATATTTTGACTCATAAGGATAGTAGGAAAGATGAACAATTAGTTGTATTTCCATTTGAAAATGAACAATTTGATATAAAACAAGAAGCAATTTTAGAGGTAATTTTTCCTTTTATTTTTACTGATCAACAAGAACAAATCTTTTATTAGTTCGAAGATACATTGGAAAATATTTTGGAATTTTCAATGAGGGCGAGGTTTTTTTTTATCATGAACACGGGGATTAGTTTTAGCTATTATGATGAGTTTTCATGTTTCTGTTGAGAAACCAACTCCAAAAATAGAAGAAAAGAGATATCAACATCTTAGAAATAAGCCACTTTTAGGGCGCAACCTCCAATACATTACATGAATGAACAATTCTTGGATGATACAAATGAAAAAACCTCCCTTTTATATATAGGAGTCCACAGGGCCACAATGTAATCCTAGCCAACCTAGCAATAATAATTGAAGGGCACAATAATAACAATATGGGGGTTATAGGGGTACAACAATAACAATAAGGGGGTTACACTAACAACAAATAGGGACTATACTAGTAATATAGGGACCTAACATGCTCCTCTCCTTCAAAAAACTGTTGTCCTCAATGCTTGAGTAGCTCCGGGTGCTTTTGTATGAAATTCTCATCCTCCCATGTAGAATATTTAGTGGGTAAGTTCTTCCAATTGATGAGATACTCTAAAATTGATCGATTTCGTATTTGTCGCGTTCTTGTTTTCGTGACTGCTTCAAGTTCCAATATGGTTTTTCCTTCCTCATCAAGTTCTGGAAATATTGTTTGAACTGGAAGTTTGTCCCCTATAACCTTTTTTAAACATGAAACATGGAAAACTAGATGCACTCGCGAAGAAGAAGGAAGTTCCAATTTGTATGCCATAGTACCAATATTTTGCAAAACCTTGTAAGGACCATATTACTTTGGCCATAATTTATTATCCTTCTTAACTTGCTTGAGGGAAATTTGTTTGTATGGTTGTAGCCGTAAAAATACCCAGTCTCCCACATCAAAACTTCTCTCACTGCGATGTTGATCTGCCGGCTGTTTCATTCGATTTTGTGCCAAATTTAGGTTATCCTTTAAGAGTTGGAGAACTTCTTGTTGATGCTCGATGTGATCCTCCACTGCTTGAACCCTAGCCTTCTCGCTTAAAGAAGATGTGATGGATGGTGGATGATATCCATAAAGTGCCATAAATTAGGTCATTTTTGCTACAGTATGGAAGGAAGTGTTATACCACCATTCAGCAAGAGGTAACCACTTGACCCATTGCGCTTGCTTATCAGATACAAAACAACAAAGATATCCTTCCAAACATTTATTCACTATCTCTGTTTGACCATTGGATTGAGGATGATAAGATGAGTCATGAGCTAGTTGTGTACCCAAACAAGAAAACAATTCCGTCCAAAAATTTCCTATAAAAATGGGATCTCTATCACTTACAATAATCTTTGGGTTTCCATGTAGCTTTTGAAATGTTTCCATAAATGCAATAGCAATTGTACTCGCTAAATGGATGAGATAATGCAAAAAGTGTGCATACTTGGTAATTCTATCAACTACCACCATGATGACACTCCTTCCTTCAGACTTAGGTAAACCTGTGATAAAATCCATTGAAATCTCCTCCCAACGTTGACTTGGAATGGATAAAGGTTGTAGAAGACCTGCAGTCTTAATTTTCTCAACTTTATTTTGCTAGTAGACCAAACATTCTGCCACAAACTTCTGAATATCAGATTTAAGGCCATCCCAAAAAAATTATTTCTTCACTATGTGGTAAGTTTTTAAAAATCCCGAGTGTCCTCCTAAAGGAGAAGTGTGCAATTCCAAAAGAATATTTTTCTTTAGTTGGGAATTCTTGCAAATATATAAGCGATCTTTGTACCATAAGGAATAAATTTTCCAACTAAATGTATCATATGTACTAGGATCTTACTGCAACTTTTGAATGAGAGTCCAGACTTCTTCGTCCTTCTTCCATTCATCCCTTACTTTAGTTATCTAATCTAGTTGGATAATTGAAATGGCACAAAGTAATGTTTCCACCTCTTCATCCTTTCTTGAGAGTACATCTGCAACAACACTTATTTTCCCTTTTGTTTAGAAAATTTCAAAGTCATAACCCAACATATTTGTGACCCATTTTTGCTGCTCTTCTGAAGATAGTCTTTGTTCCCAAAAGTGTTTAAGACTATCATGATCATTTTTTACCTTGAAGTGTCTTCCCATTAGGTAAGGTCTCCATTTCATTAGTGCATGTAGTATTGCCAACATTTCCTTCTCATAAATATCCTTTTTTAAATACTTTCCTTTGATTGAATGACTTTCAAAAGAAATGGGTATTCCTTCTTACATTAAAACAACACCAATTCCATTTCCTGAGGCATCACATTCCACAATAAAGGTTTTTGTGAAGTCTGGCATCACTAAGACTGGTGCTAGGCACATTACCTCTTTAAGATGTTCAAAGGCCTTAGTTGCTTCAGGAGTCCATGAAAATGCATCTTTGTTCAATAATGTTGTTAGAGGTGCTGCTATTCTCCCATAATTCTTAACAAACTTGCGATAATACCTTGTTAACCCAAGAAATCGGCGCAACTACTTTATGGTTGTGGGGACTTTCCATTCCTTAATGGCCTTAATTTTTTTAGGGTCTACCTTAACACCCTCATGAGATACAATATGACCCAGATATTCCACTTCTTGTACTCCAAAAAAACATTTGGATGTTTTTGCATATAATTGTTTCTCCTCCAATAGTTTGAGTACCCTATCAACATGTTGAACATGATCCTTCCAAGACCTGTTGTAGATTATTATATCATCAAAAAATACTAGCACAAATTTTCTAAGGAAGGGTTTTAAAATGGAATTCATCAACCATTGAAATGTTGAAGGTGCATTGGTAAGGCCAAAAGGCATGAACCAAAATTCATAATGACCCTCATGAGTTCGAAATGTTGTTTTTGGAATATCTTCAGTCTTCATTCAAATTTGATGATATCCTAAAAGAAGATCCAACTTGGTAAAATAAATTGCTCCATGTAATTCATCCAATAATTCATCAATCACAGGAATGAGAAATTTATATTTAATAGTGAGCTTATTGAGCTCCCTATAATCTGGACACATGTGCCATGATCAATATTTCTTGTGCACCAATACTACTGGAGCAGAGAAATAACTTTGACTAGGTTGAATTATACCAGACTCTAACATTTCTGCAATCATACGTTCAATTTCTCTCTTTTGGACATAAGGATATCTGTAAAGCCTAATGTTTGGAGGAACACTTCCTGGAATCAAATGAATAGCATGATCATGATCAGGAATAGGTGGGAGTCCTTTGGGAGTATCAAACACCTTGGAATGATTGTCCAATAATTTTTGGATATCTGGAGAAATAGACGATTTTGATGTTGGAACTTCCAGTGAGCATTATTGTACAATTATGCCACGTTGTTCTTTCTTCAAAAGATTTGTCATGACATTAGAGCTTATTATCTTTCCTGGCTTCCCTGCGATACCATGTAATTCGATTTCCTTTCCTTCCGAAAAAAAATTCAAGAAATGTTCTTGAAAATTAAAAGCTACCGTCCCCAAATATTGTAACCATTGTACTCCTAGTACAACATCAACACCTGCCATTGTGATGGAAAGCATTGGACTATTCAATACATATTCCCCCATGGATAGCTTGATCTTATGGCATTTTCCAAAGCAATTTATAGTTCCTCCATTCGCAACCATCACTTGACATTCTGGTGCTGGGTATAGGAAATAATTCAATTCCTTGGCTACCTTACAATGAATAAAATGATGGGTACTACCCGAATCAATAAAAACTATCCTTTTTCTTCTTGATATGTGTCAGTCATCAATAATTTGATCTTATCCAAAGATGAATAACTTGAAAAAATCAGATTTCGATAAACAAAATTTGCAAAAATGTTGTGAGTTCTAGAAATCTCACTGCCTTCATTATCCCAAGTCTATCAATTCACTGAATATCTTCACTAAAATCCTCCAAGTTATCCTACCATCTCAAAAATAAATTGTTTTCAGGCTATATTTCCCATTTTCACCTCCATCATATCTGCCCATTTTCACTCATTTTCACTTATCCAAACAGTCATTTTCCCCCTGTAAAAAAGGTTTTGTTCCTTTTTTATTTATCCTCCATTATCTCTAAAAACCCTCATTTTCCCTTCATTTACCCTTCTTCTGCTCTAAAAACCCTTTAAACCATTTAAAAACCCCCTTCATAATGGTTTAAACCTCATTTTTATACTTATCGGAATACTTTAAAAAGGTCTAAAACTCACTTTTTAACCTTGTTCCGCCTTTCATATAAAATAGGCCTTAAGCACTTTTTGCTTAAGCCCTAGACACTTTCTCTGTCATAATTCCATGCCCTATGACCAAGCACCAAGCCCCCATCGGCCATCGCACTTTGGCGTTTCCTGTTCCCCGATATCCTTTCTCCGCCGATGGCCATCGCATCACTCCACCTCATCGTTCCATCACATCGCACTTCGTAGTTTCCAAAGTTCTCGCTCCCACACTCCTTTCCCCCACCTATGCGCATTCCCGCCTTAATCTCCACTGTTGATCTCATTTCCAATCTAACTACTCCCATTCAACCAAACCTCATCCCCATCTCTTATTCTTTCATCCGCCCTTTTTCTTCCCGATTCAATCTCCACCGTCGATTTTCTCCAGATCCGACGGCCATAGGCTCTCCTCCCTTTCCCCACATAACCATCTCCTCCGCTCATTATCTAAGCCTCTTCCCCCATATAAACTAACCTCCCACCTTTTCATTTCATTTCTCCTTCGCTCCGCTTCATTTTTCCTCAGGCCATTTCAACCGTTGATCAAAGGCCTTGGGCCCTGATCCAATGGCCACCATGCTCCCGCCTTTCATCCCATCTCTCAACCAAACCTGCACTACATGAAAAAATTGCTAACGTCACCCCCTTGGTCCCACCTATCCCTATGCCAAGCATTTTCGACCAATCGCACGCATTTTGAGTCGTCAATCTGGCTCCCCCAGATCGGATGGCCTATACTCCTTTTCGCGCCCATCCCACCAAAATCTCCCCAACGTGCAACTTACACATGAAATAAGCGATTTTTTGGGGGACACATGTCATCCCCTAACATGTATCACATTAAAACGACCCAATACCATTAATCACCCTTTGATAACGCGAATACTGCGTGGTTTTCGCCCGAAACCACCTTCCGCCATCTCGCGCCCAAATTCAAATATTTCGTCCTTCTACCTGTTTCCACCTCTAGAAACCTTCCCATGCTCATCCTCCACCTCTGAAAATGCTCCAAAAACTTCCTCCAAGCCTCCAAAAGAAGTCAATCCAAAGCATGTAGTTTTATTTTAACATGTTTGGTTTATTGTGCAGGTTTAATGGTGGCGGAGTACAAAAGCCCTCCCACAACAAATTATAGTTGCAGAGAGCATCAGGATGAAGATCCTTGGCTCCAAATATGCAGAAAGGGGATTTACATGGTTTTTTTAAGTGCTCAACTAGTGTCTCGTGAGCATTGGTTGAACGAAACCCTCCAGCGCAGCATTAGAAGACACCTGTACAAAAGCAGAAGATCCGTGAAAGATAAAGGACAAAGGGTTAAGAAATAAATGAATGTTTTAACAGAAAATAGAGAAAATATAGTGAAGCGAGATTAAGAAAAGATCAAGGCTAAAGGATCTAAATCACAGTTATTGACTAAATCGATCATAAATCAGTAAGATAGAATATTAAAGAGAAATCAAAATTCAAGGCCTATTACCAAATTTGAAGGATAAACAATGAAACTTAGACCAAAGGCAGCCTCGAATAAATCAAATAGAGGCAGTTATTCATCCAAAAAATATCCAAATGCCACCTGTATCCTACTTTCTACCTATAAAGACTAATCAAATATTTAGATAAAAGATATTTTAAGCTGTCAAGAAGTTATTGTAAAAGATAGAAATAGGCTGCAAAGTCAAACTTTCCACCTATATTTCCTTAGATAGTTAAGACAGAGTTATTAAATAGAGAAGTAGCTGCACACCTATTTCTGCCTTATGCCTTGCATGGTTTTCAAGGCTAGAAATACATTTACTCTATAATTAATAACCCTCAAACCCTAGATTAGTTCCACCTCCTCGTTTTCAACATAAATACTGCATTCGAACTCAATGTACTGGGGCATTTGGTGACTCTTTGAAGTAATACATAGTTCTGCTGAAGTTGAAAGAAAATTGATGTTCTAGAACCTATGGATGTCTTGACCTGTTTTTTAATGGAGAAAGCTCTATCATTGGATCCCTGAGCTTGGCTGTTGGTGAAGTACTATAAATCTGTTATTGTTTTTTCCTGTTTTCCATTATGTTTCATCATTTCTTACTACAGTAGAGTAAAAATTTTAGGCTAAGAAATGTCTCCTAGAATCACCTTAGACTTGTTTACTCTCCATTGTTTTATGTTTTCCTCCGCTGAGGCATTCTAGAGAATTCTTAATTTCTCTCTTGAACCCTAGTTCTTGTTTATTTTAGAAATAGTTCAAACAATTGGTCTCAAGAATGATTTATGGTTTTCCCTGCTTACTTGCTGCGACTTGAAAACTGTTTATGAAGTCTCGCTTTAAAGTATCATTGTTCACAGTCTGCCAAAGAGGTATGTTTTGATCATACCCTTTGTTCTTGCTGAGATAATTGTTTTGAAGGTCTTTATAATTATAATCAGAGATGTTTAGGAGTTCCCTCTTCTATGAATACAGTTATTTGTGAATCTTTTATGTTTTCTAAATTTCTTGAAGGTGAAATCTTTTGATGAAATAGAGCGTTCCTCGAATCCTAGATTTCATTTGAAAATTTTGTCTTGAAATTATTATTTGTTGAAGTGTGGTTTCTAGAATTTATGGTTAGCCCTATCTATGGAATGCCTCTTCATGTTCTGATAATGTTTTAAGTCCCTTTGTTGAAGAGTACATATAATTAAGGATTCTTAATTACCCTTAGTTCTACTTTTCATTCTAAACCTTTGATGTCCATTTCATTTCACCTAAAAGACTTTGTAGATCCACTGGCCAAGTTATATTTTCCCTTTGATACCCCTGATCTGTTTACAAACTTATTACAACTTCCACTTGACTCCACTACCCAATGACTTAGAGATTTCCCTTTTCTATCTATGCTGCCTAGATCATCATGTCCCACCAAACAATCAAACAAAATCATACTTAATAACTAGCCTAAAATCAACCTTTTACAAGCAAACAATTCATATATTTTCAAACAATTGAGAGATCCCTCTCTGAGACTAGGAAGGCTAGGTCCTAGAGCTCTAAAGACTAGTTTTGATGTTGCCTTGCCACTTGGGATGCAAATCTGCCAAATCACAGGACCCCAACATAATGGCGATCACGGTGGGACCTTTGAGTACATAATAGCCTAGAAAGCTCTTATAGACTCATAAGTCCTTCAATAACCATAGAACTACAAAAAACTCAAAAAACCCAAAAAATTTCAGATTGGTTTTCAAATAAATCATTGGTGGTGGACCATAAAACATTTTACCTTTAGAAAAGCTAAAAATTTCAACCTGGCGACTCTACTAGCCCCAGTAGGCCTATTACTTCAATATTCCTTGTAAAATCCCTTGGGAATGCATTGAGCAAACCCAATCGTACTGTTGGTGGATAGAAAAGTTCAAATCTTCCACCTAGGGACTCCACAAATCTCAACAGACCTAAAGACTCCACTGGTAGAGAACTCTAGACTGGTTGAAAAGATGCAGTGACCTCCTTTTTGTTTTACAAACATGGATCCAAGTATAGATAGAGAAGCAAAATTAGACACATTATTGGATATAATTAGCAAAATGATGTATATACTTGATATGAGACAGGAAAGGTATAGAGTTGAGACTGATGTTGATTATCCAGAACAACCTATACCTTTTCCTAGTAAAAGACAAACTCAACCACTACAAGAAAAAAGCAACCAAAAAAATATGCATGATGAGCAAGGTTGCAAACAGAAGAATGAAGAATATTGTTAAGAAGGTACTAGATACCTACCTACACCTTTTGTTTCACTGATAAGAGAACATTAAAAACAAGCTGCAAATACAAAGAGTGAGCAGTGCTTTGAGGAAACAGTTAACCATCCTAAGATCACAAAACCTGAAATAGGAGAAGAGGTAACACATCTAGAGTCTCTGCCTTTATGATATAACTCATTTCAGTTGATAAGAGGAGAATGTCATCCTGATGATCTATTAGAAACAACTCATGAATCTCATGAACAAATTGACCATCAAAAAAATCACGAAAAGTTGTTTGAGAGTGAAATTAATTAGGACATAGAAGAAAATCCTCAAGATCCCCTTGCAAGCACAAGTAATGATCCACCATCTCTTCTAGGGGAGGTTCAAGAACACATCCAACCTCAAAATCAGCCTACACAAGAGAAAGATAATTGTTGTACTTCTGTTCCAAGAAAGAGGGAAATGCTTCCTCTTTTAACAGAAGAAGAAATCAATCAAATATTAAACAAGTAGCTAGCCTCTAAAACTTCAGAATAGCCAAAACCTTCTATTAATTCCCTTGCTAATCCTTGTTGCCATAAATCAAAAAGTGAACTCATAGATCAATTTAAAGAAATAAAAATTGATAATCCAATATGTTTGATTGGTGAGATTTTTTATACTAATGATTCTCTAAATATTGATAAATATGATGATGATGATGAGCTCCAAATAGAAACTAATAATGCAGGGAAACCAGCAGTGGATTGGTTTCATGAATTTCATTATCATCGACTTGAAAGCATTAATCAAACAATGCAGCCCATCAGAAATATCTTTCACATAATTGGGAATCAACAATCTATCAATTGTGATGTTGAGGTTGAAAAGAATGAGGAACTTCTTGGGCAAGTTGAAGATAAGGAGCCTTCCCCTGAAAAGGTGGAGGTAATTAAAAATACCTTTGCTCAAGAACATGGTGACCTCTTCACAGAGTTCATTCCACTGAGTCAAAACATACCAGGACTGCAAGAGGACAACACTGCAATATATGATGAGTCCTCCAGTTCAGATAACAATGAAGATGAGGAAGAGTTTCTTTCTCAAAAGAATCTTAATCTTGATCTAGTGGAGGAAAAAGTAATCCCGGTTGAAAAATATCTTTCAAATATTCATAACCAGGTATTATTTCAAGATCCATTTGCTAAATTCTTGAAGACATTTAAAGAGGGAGTAAAAGTTGTTAGGAGTAGTTTATTGCCAAGTGCAAGAAAAAAATTTAGCACTGCTGCTAAGAAACAAGTGAGATGGGAGTGGCCCTTTGGTTTATCCAGTATGCTCGAGGAGATGAGCAAAGACCAATCATGGAATCATCTGATTGATTGGATGTATTGGAAAATATAATTTACCAGCTAAATATGCAATTTCCAAGTTAGATTACGTTAGATAGGAATGCAAATAAGCTCACCCTTTGAGAATTTAGTTAGTTTTTTAACTATTTTGAAAGAAAAATGAAAAATACAAAAAAAAAAAAAAGGAAAAGAGGGAAGATTCAAATGAGGCACAGCCCCATATCCAAAAAAGAGAATTTATGAAAGTGAGCAAGTATAAGTGCCACTGCTAATTAAAAATGATATGTTGTTCAGTCATCTAGCCTAATCATGGCTGAACATACTCTAAATTTATGTTGATAAGTTAATAGAAGCAATGATTGTCAAGATTATTTTAGACTTAGCTTATCAAAGAGGATATATTAGGAGAATATGAAGATGTTGGTTCCACATGCTTAAAACCTGAACCAAAGAAAGAAAGAAGGATGTTCATAATTTTAAGATCTTAAGCCTTCACAGTTTTGTTTTTAATTTTCTGCAAATAAAGTCTATGTGCAGCTTGTACATAAATTCCATAGCCTCCATAGCAAATCAGACTGTTTAATCCTGATTTGACTATGTTTAAATTTCCTGTCTTAAAAATAGAGAATAAAATCTGTCAAACAACCTAATCTTGATAGATAGATAGTTAGGTAGAGAAATAAAGAGTTCAACAGTTTAATCTGGACCCTTGGAAGAAATAAGGATAGGATTAGATAGTTTATTTTTGTTTTTAAAATAAAATGTCAAAGAGTTTTCTAGTTCAAATGCACTCAAAGAAGAGAAAAAGATAGGACAAGTAGGATTGGGTAGGAAGAGGTGCTATTTGAAGAAATTACATGTTGCACATTGATAAAAGTTGTCCTTTTCAGAGAAAGATCAGCAAGAAAAAGGAGGAATCTGCCCAATGGATAAGGCACTGGTCTGCTGAAACTCAAAGATTTATTTTCTGAGGTTCTGGACACCTTAAAAAACAAGTTGTCCTCCCCAAGTGGAGCCACTGTTAGTCATCAATAATTTGATCTTATCCAAAGATGACTAAGTTGAAAAAATCAAATTTCTAGAAACAAAATTTGCAAAAACGTTGTGAGTTCTAGAAATTTCACTGCCTTCATTATCCCAAGTCTATCAATTCACTGAATATCTTCACTCAAATCCTCCAAGTTATCCTGCCATCTCAAAAATAAATTGTTTTCAAGCTTTATTTCCCATTTTTCACCTCCATCATATATGCCCATTTTCACTCATTTTCACTTATCCAAACAGTCATTTGCCCCCTGCAAAAAAGGTTTTCTTCCTTTTTTATTTATCCTCCATTCTCTCTAAAAACCCTCATTTTCCCTTCATTTACTGTTCTTCTGCTCTAAAAACCCTTTAAACCATTTGAAAACCCCCTTCATAATGGTTTAAACCTCCTTTTTATACTTATCAGAATACTTTAAAAAGGTCCAAAACCCACTTTTTAACCTTGTTCCGCCTTACATATAAAATAGGCCTTAAGCACTTTTTGCTTAAGCCCTAGACCCTTTCTCCATCATAAGACCATGCCCTGTGACCAAGCCCAAGCCCCCATTGGCCATCGCACCTTGGCGTTTCTCGTTCCCCAATATCCTTTCTCCGTCGATGGCTCATCTCCGCCGATGGCCATCGCATCGCTCCACCTCATTGTTCCATCGCATTGCACTTCGCAGTTTCCAAAGTTCTCGTTCCCGCACTCCTTTCCCCTGCTGATGTGCTTTCCCACTTTAATCTCCACCATTGATCTCGTTTCCAATCCAACGACTCCAATTCAACCAAACCTCATCCCCTTCTCTTATTATTTCATCCGCCCTTTTTCTTCCCGATTCAATCTCTACCGTCGATTTTCTCCAGATCTGATGGCCATCGGCTCTCCTCCTTTTCCCCACATAACCATCTCCTCCGCTCATTATCTAAGCCCCTTCCCCCATAGAAACTAACCTCCCACCTTTAAATTTCATTTTTCCTTCGCTTCGCTTCATTTTTTCCTCAGGCCATCTCAACCGTTGATCAAAGGCCTTGGGCCCTGATCCAACGACCACCACGCTCCCGCCTTTCATCCCATCTCCCAACCAAACCTGCACTACATGAAAAAATTGCTGACGTCACCCCCTTGGTCCCACCTATCCCTGTGCCGATCGTTTTCGACCAATCGCGTGCATTTTGAGCCGTCGATCTAGCTCCCCTAGATCGGATGGCCTATACTCCTTTTCGCGCCCATCCCACCAAAATCTCCCCAACGTGCAACTTCCATGTGAAATAAGCGGTTTTTTGGGGGACACGTGTCATCCCATAACATGTATCGCGTTAAAATAGCCCGATACCATTAACCACCCTTTTCTAACGCGAATACTACCTGGTTTTCGCCTGAAACCACCGTCCACCATCTCGCGCCCAAATTCAAATATTTCATCCTTCTGCCTATTTCCACCTCTGGAAACCTTCCCTTGCTCATCCTCTACCTCTGTAAACACTCCAAAACCTTCCTCCAAGCCTCTGAAAGTAGTCAATCCAAATAACGCAGGTTTATTTTAACATGTTTGGTTTATTGTGCAAGTTTAATGGTGGCAGAGTACACAAGCCCTCCCACAGCAAATTATAGTTGCAGAGAGCATCAGGATGATGATCCTTGGCTCCAAATATGCAGAAAGAGGATTTACAGGGTTTTTTTAAGTGCTCAACTAGTGTCTCATGAGCATTGGTTGAACGAAACCTTCTAGCGCAGCATTAGAAGACACCTGTACAAAAGTAGAAGATCCGTGAAAGATAAAGGACAAAGGGTTAAGAAATAAATGAATGTTTTAACAGAAAACAGAGAAAAGATAGTGAAGTGAGATTAACAAAAGATCAAGTCGAAAGGATCTAAAGCACAGTTATTGACTAAATCAATCATAAAGCAGTAAGATAGAATATTAAAGACAAATCAGAGTTCAAGGCCTATTACCAAATTTAAAGGATAAACAAAGAAACTTAGACCAAAGGCAACCTCGAATAAATCAAACAGAGGCAGTTATTCATCCAAAAAATATCCAGTTGCCACCTGTAGCCTACTTTCTACCTACAAATACTAATCAAATAGTTAGATAAAAGATATTTTAAGTTGTTAGACAGTTATTGTAAGAGATAGAAATAAGCTGCAAAGTAAAACTTTCCACCTATCTTTCCTTAGATAGTTAAGAAAGAGTTATTAAACAGAGAAGTAGTTGCACACCTATTTCTGCCTTATGCCTTGCATGGTTTTCAAGGCTAGAAATACATTTACTCTGTAATTAATAACCCTCAAACCCTAGATCAGTTCCACCTCCTCATTTGCAGCATAAATACTGCATTCGAACTCAATGTATTGGGGCATTTGGTGACTCTTTCAAGTAATACATAGTTCTGCTGAAGTTGAAAGAAAATTGATGTTCTAGAACCTGTGGATGTCTTGACCTGTTTGTTAATGGAGAAAGCTCTGTCATTGGATCCCTGAGCTTGGCTATTGGTGAAGTACTCTAAATCTGTTATTATTTTTTCCTGTTTTCCATTCTGTTTCATCATTTCTTACTATAGTAGAGTAAAAATTTTATTCTAAGAAATGTATCCTAGAAGCACCTTATACCTGTTTACTCTCCACTATTTTATGTTTTCCTCTGCTGAGGCATTCTAGAGAATTCTTAAGTGCTCTCTTGAACCCTTGTGCTTGTTTGTTTCAGAAATAGTTCAAAAAGTTGGTCTCAAGAATGATTTATGGTTTTCCCTGCTTACTTGCTGCCACTTGAAAACTATTTCTCAAGTCTCCCTTTAAAGTGTCATTGTTTATAGTCTGCCAAAGAGGTCGGTTTTGATCATACCCTGTGTTCCTGCTGAGATAATTGTTTTAAAGGTCTTTATAATTGTAATCATAGATTTTTAGGAGTTCCCTCTTCTATGAATACAGTTATTTGTGAATCTTTAATGTTTTCTAAATTCCTTGAAGGTGAAATCTTTTGATGAAATAGAGCGTTCCTCGATTCCTAGATTTCATTTGAAAAGTTTGTCTTGAAATTGTTATTTATTGAAGTGTTGTTTCTAGAATTTATGGTTAGCCCTATCTATGGAATGCCTCTTCCTGTTCTAATAATTTTTTAAGTCCCTTTGTTGAAGAGTACATATAATTAAGGATTCTTAATTGCCCTTAGTTCTACTTTTCATTCTGAACCTTTGATGTCCATTTCATTTCACCTGAAAGACTTTGTAGATCCACTGGCCAAGTTAGATTTTCCCTTTGATACCCCTGATCTATTTACAAACTTATTACAACTTCCACTTGACTCCATTACCCAATGACTTAGAGATTTCCCTTATCTATCTATGCTGCCTAGATCATCATGTCCCACCAAACAAGAAAACAAAATCATGCTTAATAACTAGCCTAAAATCAACCTTTTACAAGTAAACAAGTCATATCTTTGCAAAAAATTGAGAGATCCCTCTCTGAGACTAGGAAGGCTAGGTCCTAGAGCTCTAAAGACTAGTTTTGATGTTGCCTTGTCACTTGGTATGCCAATCTGCTAAATCACAGGACCCCAACAATATGTCCTTCTATCTTGAGAGTTTGAGGAGTGGTAATTCCTACCAATGCATTACATGATATCGTCAGACTGATTTCTTCTTCTTCTAGGGTTTATTCCTGGTGTATATCCTCTAATTTTGAAGTTTCTTCTTCATTTTCTTCCTCCTCTTCATAATCTATGTAAAATAATTTCTTCTCAGCGCACTTATGACCTTTAGTGTATTTGCTATCACAACTGTAGCAAAGCCCTTTGCTCTTTTTTCTTCCAATTGTTGTGGTGTCAACCTTGTATGTTTTGGAAGTCTAGGAGTAGCAACACTTCCATCTTTATATATGTGAGCGGTAGGCTTCCTTGTTGCCATAATTTTATATTCAATTTTTCTTGCCAACATGAATGCCTTCTCCAATGAATCAGGTTCCCAAACACGAACTTCATGTTGGATGTTATCCTTTAAAGTCCCTATGAAGACATCAATCCTGTGTTCCTCTGGAATATCATTTACCCTTATATTCAATTTTTGGAAGTCCTCAATGTGCTCCAGCACTGAACCTTTTTGTTTGAGATTTATCAATTGGTTAAAGAAGGTGCTGCTCTTTGTATCCTCATAATGTGCTATCATCTCCTCCGTAAAAATTGACCAAGTGACAATTTTTTTACTAGAGCAAAGCCATCGATACCACAAATGTATTTTGTTATAAATGTAAAGTTGCAATGCGTACCTTTTGTGCATTTTTCACATTATTGAGGTCAAAATATTTCTCCATCTATAGTATCCATGCTACGAGATCCTTGGCATCAAACTTCCTCATATCCATCTTTGGAATATGGTGGTTCTTCCATCCAACATTAGAGTTTATGAAATCACGATTAACATTTATTTTGTTCTCATCATGAGTCTCCTCTACTATCTTTTCGTCATTAGGAAACATTTATCGTATCAACTTTTTCAAACCTTCCATGTTTTCTTTTAGATCATTCTTCATGTTTTCCATGTTATCTTTAATTTTTTCTTCCATGTCATCCATCTTAGCTTCCATGCCAGCTTCCATGCCATCCATCTTAGCTTCCACGCCTTTCTTCAAACCATCCATATTATTCTTCAAACCATCCATCTTCTCTTCCACGCCTTTCTTCAAAACTTCCATTTCATTTTTTGTTGCTCTTTGCGAGAGCAAAAATTGGTGCACTTTCTCTTGTAATTTTGATAGATCATGTTGCAATTCTTCATCTTCATGAGTCATAGTAGAGTACTCTGAGGGCTTAATGGGTGTTTAATTATTTTTAGGAGGCATTTCAGAACCCAATAATGAAATATATGATCAATAGGCCCTTGGAATCACTTCAAACTGATTTTTTTTTACACAAGACTTATGCAATTCAGAAAAAAATACACACCATTTTCTTTCTTTTGAGGAGCTCGATATTGAAACTGCATTATTTCTGTGATTTCTGATCTTCAATATCTGAAACTAGGCACTGTGGTAGCACTCTGAATTCTATTTTGAATGTCACAGGTCTGACCTGATTTGGATTCTTGAAGACAAAGTTGTACCCAATCTCCTAAAGATGACCTAATTATGGACTGGTTCAATAGAGTGAACTTGTACGACTTGCCACATGTCACTGTTTCCTCCTTCGGCTCTGAAATTGATAGATGGGAAACTACCATCTGTATACTTGCAACCATTTTTTACAGTATTCTAATCCGATGCTCAGAGAGAGAGAGTTATAAATATTTTCCCACGATCACCTCTTTGAGATGAAATTCAGGAGCCTGCAAAAGACCTAACTTCCACAGGCCATATCTTTGAAACTATTATGAACCAAGATCTGAAATTTTGCAAAAATATTCCTTAGGATTTCGACTTCATAATATAAAAAACTCAGCTTCTGAACCTTCGTAGAAAAACAGTTGTAGCGAAAATTCCACGATGACCTATTTGGAGCAGCGAAACCCTAGAATCCAAAGCTTTGGTACGAAATGTTGTGAAACCAGCTCGAAAAATAGAAGAAAAGAGATATCAACACCTTATAAATAAGCCAATTCGAGGGGGAAACCTCCAATACATTACATAAATGAACAATTCTTGGATGATACAAATGACAAAACCTCCTTTCTATATATAGGGGTCCATGGGGCCACAATGTAATCCTAGTCGACCTAAAAATAATAATTGAAGGGCACAATAATAAAAATATGGGGGTTACAGGGGTACAAAAATAACAATAATGGGGTTACACTAACAACAATAAGGGACTATACTAGTAATATAGGGACCTAACAGTTTCAAATTTTTATTTATGCTTGAAGAATTCAGATGTATGCTTCGGTCAAGACTCCAGTTGCTTGCATGGTTGCATTGGGTATTTGACGTCACCTAACAACAACTCATGGTTCAACTTAGAGTAGGATATTTGCAAATAAGCTCATATTTTGTGCATCTCTTCTAGGATTTTTCAACATTCCATTTTCAATTTTAGTGCACAGTCTAAGTGTGGTTTAGTAACATATCATAGACTATGGTACATGTTATAGGTTGTTGGTCTTAGAGTCTGGGAATCGCCCAATGGATCAGGCCTCTAGTCTATGGGGTTATTTCTACCATCATTAATTGACAACATGTTGGGAAAAATACTGAGAGGGGGGGTGAATCAGTATTTAGGGCAAACTGAAACTTTTTACTTTTTCATGCTCTAAAAATCCATACGCTACTTTGCTGAAGCCAACTAGCGTATACACGCGGATATCCTTCATAAAACTTGCGTATACACAGAGATATAATTATGCCATTAGTTCTTCACTTATATCATTCCATCATTCATTCATTAGATGTTCTATAAACAGTAAACATGTGCAGTAAGAACAGAATAAACCATCACACAAAGCATCACACATGAACACCGGGATTTTTTAGGTGGAAACCCAAGTCGGGAGAAAACCACCGCTGCAGTTGCTCAGCCTTCAATATTTTATTATAGAGAAAACATCTTACAACATATGTGCTGGTGCAGACTCCTACCAGCACGCAGGCACCCACCCGCGCTCGTTTACCAGCCTCTCCTGGAAGGGAGCTCCAACCCCCTGACTCGTTTACCAGCCTCTCCTGGAAGGGAGCTACGACCCCCTGATCTCGTTTACCAGCCTCACCTGGAAGGGAGCTACAACCCCTTGACTGAAGGCTACAACCCTCAACACCTCTATGGACCACGTTTCATCAATTTTCACACTGGATCCAACAACTTCAATAGAACACAACTTGCAGGCCACGTTTCATCATATTTTTAGACTGGACCCTTTCCATACTTTTAAGCACAGTCAACCATGAAACAGATACATATAACTCACTGACAGATATCAGTAAACCAACAGAACAGATCAGACATTTCTTGCCACAGACTTCAGCAAACCCTAGTTTGCATACGCGCTTTCACTTCACTGATGTCGCGTATATACGCGCTTCCGTTCACACAAACCAGTGTATACCTCTGTACATATTTCATTGCGCATACGCGCTTTCTCTTCGGTGAAGATGCGTATATATGCGCTTCCTCTGCGGCTAAGTAGCATATAGATCTTCAATCATTATAGAGTAGCATACTTCTTCAGATCAGATATTCAGTTCAGATTTACCCTTTTGCTTGGACGGATATTTCGCCTCATCTCGGATTCCGCTTCCATAAACGGATCTATGAGATACAAATACATTCCAGATCTAGATATTCCGCTTCATCATTTCTTCATAGGTGCATCATAGATTCAGATCTATTATCAAACCTTTACCCTTTCCATACAGATATACTTCAGAGAGAAGTATTCATTCAAGCTCATACATCTTGCACCCACACTCATGATTTTCATAATGAATTTCATCTCTTTATATAGGTTTATCCTTTTTCAATACCATGAGCCCCTTTTTCAATACCGTGAGCCAAAACAATACTATGAGCCCCTTTTTCAATACCATGAGCCAAAAAAATACCATGATCCCAAAACTACATTACTTCCGATGGTATTCCTGGACGGGGTCATTTAGACGAATCATTACCCAATACAATGGGTCAATACCATGGTGGTTACCCCTGGTTTTGCACTTTATGAGCGCTTTTTCCCATACGCGACTTGGAACGTTGTTTCCCGCGTGCATACGTGACTTCCCTTAGACAAATCCGCGTATGCCTAGAGACATACTATTTTTATCATAGATCTATCACATGCTGAATTCCTTTCTTCATTGCCTTCTGTACTCACTGTAGATACATCAGATTTAGCTCATCAAGACATGTTCTATCAAGCACAACTTCATCAAGTAAGTTGCCATCATCTTGCCATTCAAGGACAACACTCATCATCATATTGCTAACAAACATCACTTCATATCAGATTTACATCATTTACCAAGTCCATCAAGTCAAGAATAACTTCATCAGGTGGATTGCCATCAAGGACAACACATGCCAACAATCTCATGTCTTCATCTTCATTAAGTGGGTTGCCATCAAGGACAACACTATGCATCATATTGCCAACAATCTCCCCCTTTGGACTTGATGGCAACCACGATGGTGTTTGATCACCACAACAGATAGGTACATTAAGAATACAATGACACCATGTCACTCTCTCCATTGTTGACACCATTCTTTCTCTTCATTCAAACACCATGTCACTCTCCCCCTTTGACATCAAGGGCAAAGGGTGGATCAAAACCAACATACTCTTCCCCTTTTCTCCTCATGTGGAAGAAGCATTCTGCAGATCTGATATATACTGAAGTGACCAAGCTCCCCCTGAGTTCATGCTGAATCTTCAAACATATTTTCCAATGAAGTACATGACTCTATGAAGTTCCTATCACCAATGACTCACACTTACATCAAAGATCCATCCAAGTGGATTTACATAAGAGACTCAACTACCCAACCAAGTGGGTTTACAAATTTGACTCAGCTACCCAATCAAGTGGGTTTACAATATTTGACTCAGCTACCCAACCAAGTGGGTTTACAAATTTGACAAGTCCTTACATGACTGAATATTACAATTTTACATCATGAGTCTCAACAAGACCTTTTCATCAAATTACAAATATGACCATTTATGACCAACACCAGAAAGAATTCAAGAAAAAGAACATATTTCAGAACCATCATAATTCCAACAATGCATTATACTCAACAAGGCTAATGCTCCCCTTGAAACTGTGCATCCAAGCATCCTTTTCATATGACTAAGGCTCCCCCTTAGTTTGTGCATCCTGAACACTTTCACCAACAAATCATCAAGGCATCTTTATCAAAACATTAGAAAAAGAATTATGAGAATTGGAACACCACCAGAGATACCAAACAGTATCAGAGATACCAAACAGCACTGCAGTTGTGTTGAAGAGAGCTGACTCCAAACAGAGAAATGTCAGCAATCAGACATACGTGGTTTTCTGTGCATGAACTCGCGTATATACGCGACTGTGTTTCAGTAAACTCGTGTATCCAATACCATCTTCTATATTTTAACCAGATCTGATCCTCTTGTGAGAAAAAAAAAAGACAGTGTTCAGCTTCTTTTTGAGATATTTGAATGCTTCCCTGGAATACAGATAGATAGAACAGAGTAGTTGTGTCTTCAAGTTTCATCCAATGGTTGTAGCATAAGTACATTAGTCACCAAGCCTTCAGATTCTTTGCAGCATCAATACAATCTTTCCAAGAGAGATATCATACCAGAACAACATCTTCAAATATGTGTCAATCATCCATGTTGGTCCAATATCACCATGATCATGAAGTAACATATGTAGGCAAAAGATCTCAACCATAGTAACAAACTCTGCATGATCTATTCTTATTTCTGAATCAAACGACATCCAACTCATCCATTTGTGAGCACAAAAGATATTTATCAGCAACCAGGGCTCAAAATCTCATCATAATAAACCATGTACCAAGTCATCATCATTTGAGCATGAGTATCACAAAAACCAAGAATAAGCAGTCATATTGCCAACAATGCAATCATTATTATTCAACCTGCTACTCCCCCTGGACCAGTGCTCCTTCTTGTGCAACCTGAAAACGTTCATCAGCAAGTCGTCAACAACAATCTCTGCATGGGCTACCCTTATCTTCGAATTATAGGAATTTCATCTCAACAATGAATACTCTTCATCAACAAGCAAATAGGACTCATCCACAATCTTCAACACACGACACCATGTATCGTTTCCTCATTATTTAGAACTGAGAAACTAAGCTGAAATTGAGTCAATAACACAGTTATTAACAGTTAGACTGATGCTTCCCCTGAACCTCTGTCCAGATCTTCAGCTATCATATAAATTCTCTTATCATCAATGCATACGCGACTGTGTTTGCTGGAACTCGCGTGTATACGCGACTTTTGTTAATAGAACCCGCGTATGGAAAGTGAAGCATAGACATTTTTCACATTCCTTCATCTCCTCCTGAACTTGTACTTCCTGTACCTGTCTTCTTCATATCAGATGCTTTGTCAGAAATACATATAACCAGAATAATCAAATCAATCATGAGAGACATCATACATTGCTCCCCCTGTGATGATACATTACTAAATCTCATAATGTATCCCACATCATTCCTGCAGTCAATAAGAAAAGTCAGCTTCAGAAGCGGATGACTGCAGTAGGGTCAGAATTCCCTACGTTTCTGATCGGTCCTCCTTCTTTTTCCAAATTTGCTTGAGCTTTCCAACTGTGTGCTGAAAATTGTCCACTTTCCCAGATCTGTTCATTTTGCATTCTTTTTCTACATGTCCATACTTGTTACAAGCATAACATCTCATGTGGCCAGAGAAATAAACATAAGAATCATAATGAGTATTTCTATTCTTCCTCCTTTTACAATCAGCTGCTTTATGTCCATACTTGTTACATGAAAAACAATATCCCTTGAAGAAACTAGAGTACCTTTCTATGTAGGAACTGTTTGATTGAGGCTGAAATGATCTGCTCCTGCAATTTGCTGCAACATGCCCATAATTATGACATTTAAAGCATTCAACTTTATTGACTGATTTCCTTTGAGATTTCATCATTGTTGGTTGACCTTTTTTTTCTTTCAACACTTCAGGTTTTGCATTGACATCCTCTGAATTTTTAGCACTTCCTTGTGAGCTAGATTCTCCTTTAACAGTTTCATGGAAACCAAGACCAAGTTTGATAGCAGGAGACCTTTGATTACTCATAATATTGTCCAAAATGTTAGTACTATCTTGAAACCTCAAAATTTTAACCTTTTCTTCTAATTTACCTTTGAGAATGTTTACCTCAACCTCCAAGGCTTGAAATTGCTTCGTCAAGCTTTCTTCTTTCCTTCTTCCATCTTCTACTTGATCCTTCAGATTTAGAATCTCTTCTTTCAACCAATTTTCGTTTTCTTCACATGTTTGTTGCAGCTCTTCATTCTTCTTATTTGATTTTTCCAGATATTTTTTGAGAGAGATGATTTCTGCTTCAAGGCCTTCCTTTTCAAATGACAGAGGTTCTTCATTCTTCTTATTTGATGCTTCAAGATCTGTTTGTAGAAAGATGATTGCAGCTTCAAGTCCTTCATTCTTCTTGCTTGGATTTTCGAGATCTGCATTTAGATCGTTGATTTCTGCTTCTAGTTCTTTAATTCGATTGGATGCATAAGTATGAAACCTTTGATACTTGTCCACCTGTCCATTCAGCATTTCTATTTGATCTTTCATTTGAGAGATCATCTCTTTGTAGATAGAATCTTTCTTATCAATTTCCTTTTTTTGTTCTTCAACTTTGATCTTGATAGCTTGTTCTAGATCCACAACTTTACTTTCACTTTCTACACCATTGCTTGCACAAAGAAGATTACAAGGGCCCAAATCACTATTAGATTCATCTTCTTCAATTTTCTGAGATATCTCCTTGCTTCGAGTAGCCTTCTTCTTTTTCCTCTTTGCCATGAGCACTTGTAGAGCTTCGTCAGAATCTGTTTCATCTTCTTCAATTTTTGCTATACATGATTTTTGAGGTATCTCCTTTCCTCGAGTAACCTTCTTCTTTTGCTTCTTTGCCATGAGCACTTGTAGAGCTTGGTCAGAATCTTCTTCATCTTCACTGGACACTTCATCATCATCTTCATTTGCATAGTAACTTTTCTTAGAGCTAGATCGGTTCTTATTCCTTCTTGCTACTTCTTTTCCTTTGGCAGATGTTTCTTTATAAGGACATTTTGCAGCATAGTGACCAACCTTTCTGCACTCAAAACATTTGAAAGGAAGCTTACCTTTGAATCTTCCAGTTCCTAGTTGGAGTTTTCTCACGAAATTCGCTTCTTCTTCATCGGATATATAGTTGGATTCTTTGACAACTTCCTTTTCTTTTCCTCTTGCAGATACCTTAAAAGCAACTTCTTTGATTTGAGAAGGACCTCCTTGTCTCATTTCAAAAGCAGTCAGAATACCATGTAATTGAACAATAGTAAGAGTTTGCAGATCTTGCCTTTCTTCAATGGCTGAAACTTTAGAGTCAAATTTTGAAGTCAAGGATCTTAAGACTTTTTCCACCAGAGTAGTATCGGTTATGGTTTCACCCAAATTTCTCATCCGATTTACAATATCATCTAGGCGAAGAAAGAAACTGGCAACACTTTCATCACTATGCATCTTCAAATTTTCATATTCAATTCTAAGAGTTTGGAGTTTTGCACTTTTTACCTTTGTATCTCCTTCATAGCTCAGAATGATTTTGTCCCATATTTCTTTTTCTGAATGTAGCTGCATCACTTTAGCAAATTCTGATTCAGACATGCTTCCTAATAAGACATTCACTGCTTTGGCATTGATTTCATACTTCTTCCTTTAATTGCTGTCCGGTAGAGATACTTGGATCATTGATCGCTTTACGATTACCCATACCTCTTGCACCAAGACTTTGCAGATATGATTTTGTTGTTACCTTCGGGAATATGTCGGAGTTGGCACCCATTCAAATAAGTTTAGCTGTATTCATATTTCATGACTTCCCATTGCGACGGATCTCCTTCAAGCGATCAAGCTTCTGCACAAGGACCTGCTCTGATACCAATTGTTGGGAAAAATACTGAGAGGGGGGCGTGAATCAATATTTAGTGCAAACTGAAACTTTTTAATTTTTCATGCTCTAAAAATCCATACGCTACTTTGCTGAAGCCAATTAGCGTATACACGCGGATATCCTTCATAAAACTCGCGTATACACAGAGATCTAATTATGCCATTAGTTCTTCACTTATATCATTCCATCATTCATTCATTAGATGTTCTATAAACAGTAAACATGTGCAGTAAGAACAGAATAAACCATCACACAAAGCATCACACATGAACACCGGGATTTTTAGGTGGAAACCCAAGTCGGGAGAAAACCACCGCTGCAGTTGCTCAGCCTTCAATATTTTATTATAGAGAAAACATCTTACAACATATGTGCTGGTGCAAACTCTACCACCACGCAGGCACCCACCTGCGCTCGTTTACCAGCCTCTCCTGGAAGGGAGCTCCAACCCCCTGACTCGTTTACCAGCCTCTCCTGGAAGGGAGCTACGACCCCCCGATCTCGTTTACCAGCCTCACCTGGAAGGGAGCTACTACCCCCTGACTGAAGGCTACAACCCTCAACACCTCTATGGACCACGTTTCATCAATTTTCACACTGGATCCAAAGCTTCCACTAGGACACCACTTGCAGGCCACGTTTCATCATATTTTCAGACTGGACCCATTCCATACTTTTAAGCTCAAACATACATCACCAACAGATACTTACCAATTCAGATAACATAGATCAGATAGCAGTAATACAACAGAACAGATCAGATGTTTCATACCCCATGATTTAGCAAACCCTAGTTTGCATACGCGCTTTCACTTCACTGATGTCGCGTATATACGTGCTTCTGTTGACACAAACCAGCGTATACCTCTATACATATTTCATTGCGCATACGCGCTTTCTCTTCAGCGAAGCCGCGTATATCCGCGCTTCCTCTGCGGCGAAGTAGCATATAGATCTTCAATCATTATAGAGCAGCATACTTCTTCAGATCAGATATTCAGTTCAGATTTACCCTTTTACTTCAGACAGATGTTCGCCTAGATGTTCGCCTCATCACAGATCTAAGCCTTCCATAAGCAGATCTAGCAGATACAAATACATTCCAGATCTAGATATTCCGCTTCATCATTTCTTCATAGGTGCATCATAGATTCAGATCTATTATCAAACCTTTACCCTTTCCATACAAATATACTTCAGAGAGAAGTATTCATTCAAGCTCAGACATCTTGCACCCACACTCATGATTTGCATAATGAATTTCATCTCTTTATATAGGTTTATCCTTTTTCAACACCATGAGCCCCTTTTTCAATACCATGAGCCAAAACAATACCATGAGCCCCTTTTTCAATACCATGAGCCAAAACAATACCATGAGCCCAAAAATACATTACTTCCGATGGTATTCCTGGACGGGGTCAATTAGGCGGATCATTACCCAATACAATGGGTCAATACCATGGTGGTTACCCCTGGTTTTGCACTTTTTGAGCGCTTTTTCCCATACGCGACTTGGAATGTTCTTTCCCGCGTGCATACGCGACTTCCCTTTGGCAAATCCGCGTATTCCTAGAGACATACTCTTTTCATCATAGATCTATCACATGCTGAAATCCTTTCTTTATTGCCTTCTGTTCTCACTGTAGATACATCAGATTTAGTTCATCAAGACATGTTCTATCAAGCACAACTTCATCAAGTAAGTTGCCATCATCTTGCCATTCAAGGACACCACTCAGCATCATATTGCTAGTAACCATCATTTCACATCAGATTTACATTATTTACCAAGTCCATCAAGTCAAGAATAACTTCATCAGGTGGTTTGCTATCAAGGACAACACATGTCAACAATCTCATGTCTTCATCTTCATTCAGTGGGTTGCCATCAAGGACAACACTCTGCATCATATTGCCAACACAACATCCCCGTGAAGCCAACTATTATCAAAATAAAATTCATTTTCTATTAAAAAAAATTGAAAAATGGTGACAACGGGGCTATCAACATTTTAGTTGTAATAAAATGGGGAAATTACTGATAGCAGGACTATCAACATTTTATTGATCCGATATGGTCTTCCAAATAAATTCACTGATAATGGGAATATCAACAATTTCATTTTAGCTTATAGGCCAAATGTCAACACCAAAACCAGAGTTTGAAAATAAAAATTGATGATTTTACTGGCCATGTCAACGTCAGCGTTTTCATTGAAATGTGTCTCTATCTATTTTGAAAGGTTAAAAGAACTCGTTAATCATTTTTCCTCCACTCCAATGAGTTAATGTAATTTAATATGATCTTATTATGTGATATTAATTCCATTCATAATGATAACATAAAACCCCACGATTAATCACTCACTAGTTTTATTATCTCATACACATGTCGAGTTATTTTACCTTGTCCCTTCAACATTTTGTTTGTTGATTAATTCTGAGTTAGTTACACTTGTCATCATTGAACCCGTTTCATTCACAGTGATTCAGGATCAAATCCCGGGAAGACCACACAATGCAAGGGGGAAAGGGGGTAAGGAGAATCATTATGAGCCTAAGATGTTGGACACTACAAGGAAAATACCCTTTAGTGGAGGTTATAAAGGAGGATTTTAGTGTTATAAAATTGGCCAAAATTGTCAAAAAAAAAAATCTACAACATCCGCTTTTGGTATCGGAGGTTTTGGCGGAGCTTTTAACAGAATTTCAACACAACTAAAAAAATTGGGTGGCCGGAGGTTATTTGATCTAGATTTATGTAGGAACAAAAGAGAATACAGAAATAACCATACACATAGAAATACAGTGGAAATAAGGCTTCATTTCATTAATATCAAATCACAGAAATATGCTTACAAACATGATGGAAATAAAATAGCTAGGGTGTTGGTAGCGAATCTCTGAGAAGAGATGTGGTGACTACAGACCTCTGTACTGTGTTAAAATGAGGCTCGAGGGCCTATTTATTATGGAGAAACAATGGAGAAATATAAACGTCAAAAAACCTAACCCTAGGAGATGAAGTGCCAAAAATATGGGCCCTGTTTCGGTAAATTTGTGTTTAAACTTCCTGGGGATGTAACTTTCAGCATACCATCTCCGTTTGGGGCCTAAAAACAACTCTAGAAGTTCAAGACCTGAAAAACTACTAAAAATAGTAAGTTGTGAAAAAACTGAAAGAGACAATGGTGGTGCCCCAAGTGGAATAGGCAGGTGGCCACCAATATCCACCTGGATCATTCCTCCCCCATTAGGAAGCAATGGTCCCCATTACATTGAGTTCCTCCATGAGATGAGGAAAATTTTGTTGAACTTGGTCCCTAGTGAACCACTTGCCTTGGTGCATGAGTTGGCAAGCTTTGACAACCCGATACATTTGGATCTTCTATCAACGAGTGTCCTTGATTTGCATGTACATGATATAGTCTGTGGTGGCCTGTTCCATGCAGTCTAGGTTTAAATCTTTTGGTGTGAGTTCTTTTGCAATGTCAGAGGTGTCCAATACAGGTGGGAAGTAGCGACGAAGGCGGTCTACATTGAATACTGGGTGCAGACCAAGGAATGGTTGAATATTGAGCTCGAAGGCATTGTTCCTTACAACCTTGGTGATGGTGTATGGCCCATATCGGAGCAGGCGAATCTTGCGGTGGGGTCCAGTGAGGCGCTCCTTCTGCAAATGTAGCCACACTTTTTTTCCCACCTGGAAGTTGTGTGGCACCCGATGTTGATCATGTTGTTGCTTGTAATTAGCATTGGCTCTTTCCAATATGTCATGAACCTTTTGGAAGATGTGCTGAATGTGCTCGATGAAGTTGTTTTCTTGGTTAGCTTCAGACTGGACATGACCCGAATTAGCCTGAGTAGCTACAAATGGCATGGCTACGTCAATGGGACATAGTGGCTGGAATCCCAAGCCCACCTGAAAGGGTCTGTGGTCGGTTGAGCTATGGAGAGCCTGGTTATAACTATGTTATACATAGGGAAGGCTCTCATCCCATGTGCATGGTTGCTTTGAATTGTACATGTGCAGAATGTGTACATTCATCCTGTTGATGACCTCTGTCTGGCCATTAGTTTGGGGATGGAAAGATATGGACTTGGTGATCTTGGTGTCCAACATTGACCAGAGGTTGGACCAAAATGTGCTGAGGAACCTACTGTTGCGATCTGATATGATAGACTATGGGATCCAAAAGTGCACCCACACTCGTTCAAAGAATATTTTAGCAGTGGCTTCTGCTGTGATATTCTTCTTACAGGCTGCCATAATGGCCATCTTTGATAATTTTTTGATGACCACAAAAACATAGTCGTTTCCATGCTTAGTAGAAGGAAGGCCTAACATGTAATCCATGGAGATGGATTCCCAAGGTCGACGAGGGGTAGGTAGCGGAGTATAGAGCCCTTGATTCTTGACGGTCGGTTTGGCAATGGCGCAAGCAGTGCAGGATCTAATGTACTTCCCGACATCTTGTCGAAGTTTTGACCAATAGAAAAACATGCAGTACTGCCACTATTTTCTCAACCCCAAAATTCCTAATGACTCGACTGTAGTGTGCTTCCCATATCATCTTGGCATTCTTGCTAGAAGGAACACAAAGGTGTCCCAGGTGACATAATAGTGCATCTTGGAGGTGAAATTTTGGAACTTGCATACCCCCCAAGAGTGCCTTGTATGTGTAGCTGAATTCTGGATCGCTCTTGTAGAGAAGCGGCCAATCAAAATTATCATGCCCACAAGAGTTGAGAATGGTCGTTATGGCCATGATCGATGGTCGGCTGAGGCAGTCTGCAACATTATTGGTGCTACCCTTCTTGTACTTGATGTTCAAATGAAATTGTTGCAGATATGTAGACCACTTCTGATGGCGATTGTTCTGCAACTTCCCTTGTGTTTGTATGAACTACAGGGGTCGGTGGTCTGTGTGGATGATTGTCTCCTCTCAAATGTAATGCTTCCATTGTCGACAAGCCTGCACAATGGAATACATTTCTTTGTCATAAGTGGGATACTTTCGAACTGTGTTGGACAATGTCTCACTGTGATATGCCACTGATTTCCCTATTGAGTAAGAACTACCCCAATAGCATAGTCAGAGGCATCTGTCTCAATCTCAAATGGTTGTTGAAAGTCTAGTAATGTAAGCACAAGGGCAGAACAGAGGCGATGTTTCAATTCTACGAACACCTTCTGTTGAGATTATGACCAACAGAATTTTTCTTTCGCTCCTCCCTTGGTGACTTGACTCAAGGGCCAAGTGATATGAGAGAATCCTAACACGAACCTGCGATAGAAATTAGCAAGAACCAGAAATCTGTGAAGCTCTGTTAGGGTGATTGGGGCTGGCCAATCCTGAATGACTTGGATCCTGGCTGGATCCACATGCACCCCCCTTTCATCAATAATGTATCCCAGATATTTATCCTGGGTCATGCCAAAAGTGCACTTGTCCAAATTGGCACACAACTTGTGTTGTTGTAGTGTTTGGAGGGCTTCTTAGATGTGGTGTAGGTGCTCTTCCCAAGTCTGGCTGAATATCAGAATGGCATCCAAGTATACCACTACAAATGAGTTGGTGAATGGACGCAAGATTTCATCCATCAACCTCATGAAGGTTGCGGGAGCATTTGTCAATCCGAAAGGCATGACGAGCCATTCAAAAAGGCCCTCCTTGGCTTTGAAGGTAGTCTTCCACACATCAGAGGGTTCAATTGGTACCTGGTGATACCCAGACTTCAAGTCTGATCTTGTTGAAATATTTTTCCCCTTTGAGTTGGTCCAGAAGCTCATCAATCCATGGGATCAAGTACCTATTCCAGAGAGTGATCTTGTTCAATGCCTGATATCTCCAAGTCCCATCCTTCTTCTGTACCAACACAATTGGGCTCCCATAGGGTGATGAACTTGGCCGGATGTGACATTTCTGCAACAACTCCTGAATCTACCTCTTGATTTCATTATTCTCCAGAACAAAGCGCCTATAAATCAGTCCATTGGGTAGCGGCGCACCTGGGGTCAGGTCAATGGGGTGCTTGACCTGACAATGTAGAGGCACCCCTATGGGTGAGGTGAAGACGTCCCCGTACTCCTCCAAAACCTTGTCCATTTGTTGTTTTCGTGTAAAGGAGCCATGTCTAGAGGTCGTGGCCACAGTCTTCTTCCTACCATGGGGGTGGATCATCAGGAAAACAAATTTCCTGGTTTCGAAAATGATCTTACTGCATTGTTTTATAGTAACCAGAGAGATAGTGGGAGGCGGTGGTACCTTTAGTATCCTGTACAATTTATTTCCAAAAGTAACAATAACAGCGCGAGGCCAAGACTCATACACAGCGTGTTGCTTCCACAAGTATGGTTGACCTAATAATACATCAGAAACATCAATAGGATCAATGTCACACAATACCTTATCTATGAAGGGCTTGATGCTATAGGGACGCCGGCACTGCTGGCTAACGCGGAGATCATGTCTTTGGTGAAGCCACCCGATGGTGTATGGTTGTGGGTGCATTATGGTCGGCAAGCCGAACTGCTTCACGACATCTATTAAAATGAGGTTCTTTTGGCTCCCATTTTCGATAATGAACCATAGTAGGGAACCATTTACCCACATCTTGGAGTGAAAGAGACGCTCTGCCTCCTCTAGATCTTCTGGTTCCTCCTTTTGGATATTCGTAGTGGCAACAGTGGCGTTGGGCTCCACATCAGTAATATGATTCCCTTTGTTAGTCCCCTTGTTAGGTTCTGATTCAGAGTTGGAGCGTGCATCTGATTCAGAAGCCTGCATCTCGGCCACCAACTACTGCTTTGCCGAAATTCACTTGTGTTGTGAGTGGAGCTCTTATGGAACTCACACCACTTTCCCATGTCCTTCTTTGGCTTCACAGTCTTGTTCTTTGCTTGTGTCTTGGCAGTTTGTCTTGGGCTACCATGCCTTAGCTTTTTCCTTTGTTCTATGGTTTGGGGGCACCTTTCCCTTGCTTTAGATTCGCAGATCCAAAGTCTTGCTTCTTCTGTTTGAATTTCTGCTCAATCTTGGCAGCATACCGATATGTCGTACCAAGCGAGGAGATGTAGAGGAACTCCATTTCCTCCTAAATGTATCTGTGCAAACAACCACGATACTTTAGCACCAAATATTTCTCTGAATCTTTGATACCCAACTTTTTGCACAGGGTATGGGACAAATTCGTTAGCTCATGCACATCTTGATCCCTTTTTTGTCATAGCATGGTCCATTGTATGTACTTGTCCTCACAGCTCCCCACGGGATAGTATTGTTCCTTGATGGCATCTCAGAAAGAATTCCAAGTGGGTACGGCTGAGAACAGAGAGGGTTCTGTCTCTTCCTTTTTCTCACAGTAGGTTTCCCACCAGTCCTTGACATGGGGGGTAACTTTAAGGAGTGCAAAAATAATCTTCTCCCAGTCGGAAAAGTCATGAACCGAGAAATATCCTTCTAATAGATTCAACCATCTATGTACAACATCTGCATCTATTTGACCCTCAAATATGGGAATGTCAAAGTTTACCGATTTCTTAAAGGGATTCATGCCTCCAGAGTGGCTGCTGGATGCAGATGTGCCGCCGGTGGGTAGTCGTTGAAGGATCTGGGCAAAGTTATCCATCATCGCATTCCTTGTTTTTTCAAGGGCCTCCTCAAGCAATATTTTGATAGGATCTCCTGCTCCCTCATTTTTATTTTTGTCCCCCATGGGCGTTCGTCAGGGTTTGCGAGGCTGATCTTGCAAAGGTTCCACCAGATTTAGCCCTAACTCCTTATACCCTGACCTCGTTGGGGAGATGTAAAGAAGGATCGAGAAAAAGCAACCTCTCTGATACCACTGATCCGGATTTATGTAGGAACGCAACAGAATACATAAATAACCATAAACATAGAAATATAGTGGAAATAAGGTTTCATTTCATTAATATCAAATCACAAAAATATGCTTACAAAAATGATAGAAATAAAATAGCTAGGGTGCTAGTAGCGAATCTTTGAGAAGAGATGTGGCGACTACATACCTCTGAACTGTGTTATAATGAGGCTCAAGGTCCTATTTATTATGGAGAAATAATGGAGAACTCTAAACGTCCAAAAACCTAACCCTAGGAGATGAAGCGCCAAAAGTATGGGCCCCGTTTGGGTAAATTGGTGTTTCATCTTCCTGGGGATGTAACTTCGGCATACTATCTTTGTTTGGGGTCTCAAAACGGCTCCGGAAGTTCAGGACCCAAAAAAATGCTAAAAATAGTAAGTTGTGAAAAAACTGAAAGAGACAATGGCGGGGTCCCAAGTGGAATAGGCGGGTGGCCACCAATATCCACCTGGATCATTATTACGAATTTTTTTTTCATCAGTGCACTGCTAAGGTGTCAACTCACCGGTGCGTGTCATTTAGACGGTCGGCCCGGGGCAGTCAAAGGTGCATGCACCGGGCCGTAAAGTTATAAAACTACACCGGGCGCACTGTAGGTAATACAACGCACGGGTCCATTTTAATTGGTATTGGTATTTGTGTGGTGCCCATAGGTCATATCAACGCAATGGTATGTATTCTTATATAAATGCACCGATGCACAGAATCAGAAAAACACACCGATTTTTGTAATTAGTATTGGTATTTCTGTAGTACCCATAGGCCGTACAAACACACCAGTGTGTAGTCTCACATATATGCACCGGTGCGCAGTATTGCACAAACGCACAGAGATTTATAATTGGTATTGCTATTTTTGTGGTGCCCATAGGTTGTAGAAACACACCAGTGCGTTGTATCATACAAATGCACCAGTGTATAGTAACTGACACACACAAGTGTTCATTTTGTATTTTTTAGAAACATCGACTTGTGACAATGCAATTATTGTGATTTTTTAAAATTCATTATTCATCAAAAGTTGACACATCTTATAACAGTATTCATATTAATTTAATTTTTATTAATGCATTTGAATGTGATTTTTGGATTAATTTGTTATATCATATCATAATTATTGTGATTTTTTAAAATTCATTATTTATCAAAAGATGAAACATATTTTATAATAGTATTCATATCAATTAAATTTTATTAGTGCATTTGAATGTAAAGTTAGGATTAATTTGTTATATCATATCATCATATTTCACATCTCTTCATTATAATATTTAATCATCCATAAATTTAATCAATGGTGTTACATTTCACAACGACACTGGAGAACGCAATAGAATAAATCAAAACATATTATATATATATATATATATATATATATATATATATATATATATATATATATATATATATATATATATCTATGAATAAGACATTCTTTGTCATACAAAATGGGATAGTTATTGGTATCCCTTTGTCTTTCAATTGGGACACTATGTCCATTACATTAAACAAAATGTCTAATTTCACAGACAAATATTTCAAAAAACACAATGTATTGCTTTCATATCCAAACATAATGATCATCATTCTCCGCTTGAACTGTTGCCACTGCTCGAGCTACTTCCATGACTTGGGTTATTTTAAGGAATATTTTTTTCATGGTGTTCATTGTTTTCTTCTTCTTCACCTTCCATCTAAAAACATAAAAATAAATTATAATGAGTGTATATACATTGGTGAGAATAATGAAAATTGCAATATTAAATAATATACATCAATGTAAATTGAAAAGAAATGGCGTACCATAGAAGCAATTGACTCATGAAATATACACATTCTTTCAAAACCATGCACTATTCCATCTTTCAAGATTTCATCTGTTGGCGCAGTTCCATACTTTGTTTCTTGCAAGTTTTATACCCCATAACAAATCATATATTTAATATACACCTTTTTTTATGTTCTATTAATTATACATGGAACTAAGTAAAATAATATCGATAGATGCTTACAAATTCCACAATTAATTTATGATATGCCAACATATACTCACAACCCATATTTAACCCAATGTCAATCAATTTTTCTGATGGTTCTTCTTTGAAATATCCCCAAATGGGAACACTTAGCAATACCTGTTGGAATAACGCACTTTTTAGAAGTATGTGCACTAAAATGAGTTTGCATCCCTTGGATCCCTTAGATCTGGAGATCTAGCGTCTAAATCCAAAAGGGGAGAAAAAATAAATCAAACTAGGTGAGGTAAACAGACCTCCCACACCTAGTATAGCTGAAAAACACCCAAGAAGGGAGTTGCAGCAATATGCAACAGTACTACAGGAAAATAACACAGTTTTTGAGAGCATGAGTAGGAGAAAAATAAGAGGGATCAAATTTCATATATACAATAATAGATCATATCCATAATGAGGCCCTTACAGTATACAATAGAATGCAGAAGACAAGAATAGAAAAAATTCTTCAAGAAAGAGGGCTACAACACATGTATTGACTGCAAAATGGCTTGACAACGTTATTTATAAGAGTTGAAATAGTTTTATATTACACTCCAGATCTAGAGCAGATATATGTACAAAATATCACATCTATTTCAGATCTGTACACTAGAAAGGCTCCTTTACAAGATCCCCTTGGGGTTTTGATCAAAACATGCAACACAGAGAGTAGATCTGAGATCTAAAGTAACAGATCTGCAGTAGTATTCAGAAACTTCTGAAGATGATTACAATAGAAGTAGATCGTATCTGTACAGAACATGGATCAACAATCTAATCCATGGATCACCATAGTGAAGGGAAAAACCCCAGCACTAGAGATATCTCCTCAAAAAGTGGGTCAAAACACCCTACAACTTCCTTCTTGCAAATAATGCAATCCTGGAAGGAAAAATACGCTGTAGTTTGAAGCACTAGATTGGCCTGATGCCAAGATCTGAAATATCATCTCCAAAGGTTCAAAACTCTCTTCCCCATGGGATAGAATACTTTCCCAGTGAAAAGAGGCCTTAGAATGGCCTAGATCTGAGCAGATCTAGCCTCCACTTACTGCAGCTTACAAGCACAACCAAACCCTCAACAGGATCTGCATTGTAGTTGGAAGATGAGCTTGGCCAACTGCCTGATAGTGGATGAGATCAACAAGACTCTTCCAAGAGCTCCTCAATGGAAGAGGTGGGATTCCCAAACAGGAACACTCTAGTGCTAAACAACACTATCCTCAGCTAAATAGCAGAGAATGATATATGTCTAAACAGACAATATATTTAGAAATATGCACAATCAACAACCCTCTTCTATTATCCTCCTCTTCCTCTTATAGGATGAAAGTCTTGTAAAACCCTAAACCATCTCAATTTTAGTTGCATTCACAAGAGAAGCCTCCAGATAAAGTTGCGTTGTGCCTCTAGGAGATTCACTATATCTAGATAGCGATGTTGATTTGGTCCTGGCTGACTTGGTCAAGTGCTCCAGTCTCTTTCACACCTAATTGTGCTTATGTAAATAGCCCAGATTTGTCCATGTTCACATGTGACGTTGATTTATTTTGATGATTAGGAGTTTTATTGATCCTCCTTTACGTTTTTATTCATGAAACAAAATATTGAGACAAAATTGTATAATATTATAGTCCTCCCCTCCAAAATGTTGCTTGTCCTCAAGCAACTGATAGGGTGAGTGCTGCAACACTTCTTCTTCATTAGTGACACCATCAATGATCAAGCTCTCCTCATAAGCTAAGTGTTCACCAATCCAAGCCTCCATGAACTGTTCCTCCAAAGTCATCATGAGATGTACAAAATCCATCCCACAAGGAGTCAAGAACTCAACAGAAAAAAACATGGTTGGTCCAATACTCTCTCTAAAGCATGTATCATAAATTACATAGAGAGTTTCCATCCCATGTGGCACATACAAACTACCCATCCTCCCTCCATACAATCCCATGAAAAGTACAACTATATCATCTAAGAATGGAAGAATAATTACATATACACAAACAAAAATTTGGGCATGAGGAGGTGGGTCAAAGCCCCACATATGGTGCCAGCGCAGTGCATCTCCTACCTGCATCAGATCAAGGTATGGTAAGTGGTTTTCCCACCACCTACTTGCTGTACAAGTTATCTCACCATGGCTGAAAATGTGAGATATGTTTGGTGCCTTTGGGAAGCACCCATCATGAAAAAGAATCTCCCTTTACACAACAAGGGAGTGGCCAAATTCAGAAATTGTAGTGGCCCAATGTTTGCCATGAGATTTACATGATACAACACTCCTCTTGGGAGTAATGGCCTGCAAAAACATGGTGAAAGAATGTGTCAAATCAAAAAATGAATTTTGCATTACATGATCATATTTTTCAACATCAATGTTTCTTCAATACATGGAATTGTGCACAAATTTTTCTCCCTTTTCAAGAGAAGAGAGAAATGACTAAAATGACTCTTGCATAGAGTCCTTTGGTTTCCCCAACTCCACATAGCTCTTTCATTCTATAAAATTCTGATGTAGCTCTCCTCCAAAGCCTTCCCATTCAAAGCATCTCATGATATTGTTGTAGATCTTCATAGAATAGGTAGGGCTGAAACAAAAATCTTGGAAGGCCCTTTGTAACATCCTCTCCTTGAGCTTGGAGGCTCTAGGTAAGAATATCCTATATTGATGATAAATGACTCCCTCATGGACTAGATAACCCTCTTCATGTAGTTGGTCATCGAACATTATACAAGTGTAGAGATCTTTGGAATAATCCACCAACAACTTGAATTTACAATATAGATCTACACTCCCCAACAAAGACAGCGCTAATGATGCATCAATAGGAATTCCTGTCATGTTGCTGATCTCTTATTTGAAATTTATTATGCCAAAGGTACAATTAGGAAGGGCATACCGTCCCTTCTTCTCCTCCAACAATGCAGAATCAGGAATGAAGGATGGTGAGGATGGTGAGAGAGGAAAATCTCCCTCCTTCGTGTGCTTGCCCAAGCCTTCCAGCACTATAGCTGTGTCTTCTAATGCTCCCATCCCTCCTGGATCTGATTTTGGAGCATCAAGTAGTGAGATATCTCTCACCAAAACTGAATCAGGTGGCCTCCCAAGTGGTTTTCCACTAGATGGGAGTGTCCCTTGCAGAAATCTCATGAACATGAGAGAAGGGACAGTGAGGTCCTTGCTTCCATTGTGCAAAACCATCTTTGTTTTTTGTGTGGAATTGTTGTGTGAGGGGTAAGTAAGCATGGCTTTGATTATTTGAAGTGCACCACTCTTCTTGTCCACACATTCTATTTGTAAAGCCTCCCAATCGGTGGTGACTTTCCCCAATGTAATCAACCATTGAACACCCAAAATAACATTGGTGTCTGGTATGTCAACTACAAATAAGTGATCCACCAAAGCATAGGATCCCATGGTGACTGAAAGTGATGGAACATAATGAATGCATTTCATTATTCTATCTCCTGGGACCAAAATAGAGAATCCCTCAAAAGTATCAGTGGGTATTGCCCTCCTTTGCACAAGATGGGCATCAATGAAATTGTGGGTAGCCCCACTGTCAATCAATACAGAAATCCTATGATTCATGATTGACCCTTGAAATCTTAAGGCCAAGTACTTAGGTACTCCCCTCAAGGATGCAAGAGTTTCTCCAATAGGAGCAAATGCTCCACTCTCATCTCCTGAAGGTGTTGGATCTCCTCCAACAATCTCAGTGCTGTGCGCCCTTCTTGGCTCATCATCTTCATCTTCTTCAAGATCTGAGAAGACCTCTATATAATGTGCTTTACCAGTAGCACATCTATTTCCAGGTACCCATGGTCCTTGGTAGGTGAATCATAGCTTCCTCCTTCTTAGATATTTCCGGACTTTATCATCAAGAGGCTTCTTGTATGAGCTCTCCTTTGAAGGAGCAACATTCTCTTCCTTTCCTTTAGAAGGAAAAGAGGGCTTATTCTAAAAGTTTTCCTTTGGTTTTGGAAAGGCATCTTGAAGGTCTCTAGCCCTCTCAATGGAATCATGCAAGGTAATGGGCTTGGTAGATTTAATCAACCCATGTAGAGGTTCATCCAAGCCATCGATGAACATGTACACCATCCTTGTTGCAGACATATCGAAACCATAACAGATAATCTCAGAAACTCAGAGATATAAGACTCTGCATTACCTGACTCCTTCAACTTTTCAAGGCTCATGAAAGGTGCTTCTGGATCATTTCTGTCAAACCTCTCCACTAGTCTTCTAGTAAACTCAGAATAGGCAGTCACATTAGCATGGCCCAATGTATACAATCCATGGAACCACCAGTTGTGTGCTTCACATTCAAAGTGCAGCGCTGCAATATTGATAGCTTCCATCTCAGGGACTTTTTTCAACTGAAAGTAGATATCCAAATTTTCTACCCATGCTTTGGTAGAACTAGTGGATGATCCATCAAACTTGGGTAAAAAGAATCTGCCCATAGAGTGATGTTGATCATGATTCTGAGTGAATCCACAATCTCTATACTGATGCCTTGGTCTTATTTTGTCCTTGATGTGACAAAACTCTTGAAAACTCAAGTGGTCCTTGATTCTCCAATTATGAGACTCATACTCTTCAAATTAGTCTTCAAGGGATGCTTGCTCTTGAGGCCCTTCATTCTCCACATCCAAGAAAGTAGGCATAGTAGAGTGTTGTGGAGCTTATTGCTGGTTCATTGTTTGATCATTCCAGTGGTGAGACATGCCAGAGCTTTCTCCAGGATGAAATCTCCTAGGAAATTCCTTGATCATGTCCATCCTCATCTCTTTGATCTCTCTAGCAAGATCTTGCGTGTATTTCAGAAGGGTTTTTGAAAAATCCTTCCCATCTTCATCACTTCCAGATTCAGGGGCTTTTCCCTTGTCTTTATCATCATTGGTGTAATCAAAATTATTATTTCTTCTCAGATACCTCTTCTCTCTGTAAGTGAGGTGCCCCTCTTCTTCTGAAGACATATTGGCTCTTCAAGAAAGAAAATCACAGGCTGTGCGAAGATGGTTGCTCTGATACCACTGTAATATCCCCAAGTGGGAACACTCAACATTACCTGCTGGAATAACGCACTTTTCAGAAGTATGTGAACTGAAATGATTTTTCAGCCCTTGGATCCCTTATATCTAGAGATCTAGCATATAAATCCAAAAGGGAAGCAAAAACAAATCAAACTAGGTGAGGTAAACAGACCTCCCACACCTAGTATAGCTGAAAAACACCCAAGAAGGGAGTTGCAGCAATATGCAATAGTACTGCAGGAAAATAACGCAGTTTTTGAGAGCATGAGTAGGAGACCAATGTAATATTCCAAATGGGGAAAAATAGGCTCAGTAGGGAATATCTTAAGATATTCCACTATGGAATCACAGCAATATGAAATCACACCAACAGATCTAAACCAGAGATATACTGGTAGGGCATTTACTGGTTATATCACCTCTAAAGAGAGGGTGAAAACCAGAGGCTTCCTGACCCGTTCTAGACTCTGTCTATAGAAGATTGGTGAAACACAGCAAGGATGGAAATAACACAATCCTATTGGATTTTGAAGCCCTTGGGATCCTTAGATATACATATCTAAAGAATGGATCCAAAAGAGGAGCAAAAACGAAACAAGGAAGAAGCGGGAAATTCCACTTTTAGGAAATTCAGCAAGAGACTCAATGAGAACGATGTATAAGCCAATGGGTGAAATAATAACAAATATCAGGGCTCGTTTATCCTATATTAGGCTATTTGGGACTCATGTGATGATTTTCAGGAAAAAAAAATGAGTTTAAGACCCTTAAACAGATCTCCCACGAAGCTGACTAGCTAAAAATCAGCTAAAGAGAAGAGATGCTGCAACAAGGAAACCCAGCAACCAGAATTGCGCAGTTTTACCAAATAATCAGAGGAATTCATCTTGAAATGAAAAAATTACAGCAATATACATCAGAACAGAAACATGAATGATCCTCCCTTCAATCTACAACAAATCTCATAAACAATATAGCAGAAATTCTTCAGAAAAGACAGCTCCGGCATTTATAAAATTGAAGAAATGAATGGAATACATCCCTCTAAGTATGCTTCAGCAGTTAAATAATGGAAATAATATCTATGACTGATCTATTTCTGTATCATTAGATCCATACTAGATCTGGAAACTACTCAGCCTCTTTTACAAGTCCCCTTTAGGGTTTTAACCAAATAATGCACTAGAAATTGTAGATCTGACTTTTTATACATGGAACTGCAGAAAATTCCAGAAATAGCTGAAGATGATTTTTATTAAAATACATATCATATATAAGCAATAGATATCAGCAAGCTACAATTTGAATCTTCAAGATGAGAGGCAAGCCTCAATCATCTGAGATCTATTACAAATGGAAAATCAAATAATACTTGTAGCAACACATGAAATAACGCAATACCCAAAGGGGCAGCACTATAGCTTGAACCAAATATAACAATAGATGAAATGTATAGATCTGAAATCAAGATATAGAGTGATATCCTCTTCCAGGTGGTCACAAGACACCCTCCCTGAGAGAAATCTCCTCCGAAAAAACTAGATCTTGCAGATCTAGTTCACCCTTGCTGCAACTCACAGTTGCTGCAAAACCCTCAACAGGATCAGTGCTACTACTAGAGGTGGAGCTTGGCCAACAATTCTGGATAGTGGAAAATGCATTACAATGCCCTCCAAGAGCTTCTCAAGGAAGGGAGGAGAGTTTCTAAACAGGAAACCCTCTCTTTCTCTTGCTAAACAGCGCAGAAAAGGAGTTGCTCAAGCAACTCGAAATTCCAAATATGATCAAAAAACTTTACATGAGCCCTCTCCTCATTTTTATAACTTGAAGGGGTGCACAAAACCTAAACCACTTCAATGGACTTAACCCCTTTCACATTGAATCCCTCTTCTAAAACTGCGCTGGTTATCCAAGGTGGTCCAATTTCTGTTCACACATAAGTGGATTTGTTAAAGGCCTAGATTTATCCCTTTTCACATTGGGCATGTATTTATTCTTTTATTTGAGGAGTTTTTCATGTCCTCCTTTACATTTTATTCATCAATACATAAAATTAAGACAAAATGAAATGTTCCAATTAGCTTGGGCTAATTAGGAACATTACAACCAATAAGAGGGATCAACTTTCATATATACAACAATAAATCATATCCATAATGAGGCCCTTACAGTATAAAATAGAATGTAGAAGACAAGAATAGAAGAAATTCCTCAAGAAGACGGCTGCAACACATGTATTGACTGCAAAATGGCTTGACAGTGTTATTTATAAGAGTTGCAACAACTGTATATTACACTCCAGATCTAGAGTAGATCTGTGTACAAAATATCAGATCTATTTCAGATCTGTACACAAGAAAGGCTCCTTTACAAGATCCCCTTGGGGTTTTGATCAAAACATGCAACACAGAGAGTAGATCTGAGATCTCAAGTAGCAGATCTGCAGTAGTATTCAAAAATTTCTGAAGATGATTACAATAGTAGCAGATCAGATCTGTACAGAACATGGATCAACAATCTAATCCATGGATCACCATAGTGAAGGGAAAAACCCCAGCACTAGATATCTCTCCTCAAAAAGTGGGTCAAAACACCCTGCAACTTTATTCTTGTAAATAATGCAGCCCTGGAAGGAAAACTGCATTGTAGTTTGAAGCACTGGATTGGCCTGATGCCAAGATTTAAATATCAGCTCCAAAGGTTCAGAACTCTCTTGCCCATGGGATAGAAGACTTTCCTAGTGAAAAGAGACCCTGGAATGGCCTAGATCTGAGTAGATCTAGCCTCCACTTGCTGCAGCTTACAAGGACAACCAAAACCTCAACAGGATCTGTGTTGTAGTTGGAAGATGAGCTTGGCCAACTGCCTGATAGTGGATGAGATCAGTAAGACTCTTCCAAGAGCTCCTTAATGGAAGAGGTGGGATTCCCGAACAGGAACACCCTAGTGCTAAATAACACTATCCTCAGCTAAACAACAAAGAATGATATATGTCTAAATAGACAACATATTTAGAAATATGCACAATCAAGAACCCTCTTCTACTGTCCTCCTCTTCCTCTTATAGGATGAAAGTCTTATCAAACCCTAAACCATCTCAATGATTTAGCTGCATTCACATGAGAAGCCTCCAACTAAAGCTACGTTGTGCCTCTACGAGATTCACTATATCTAGACAGCGTTGTTGATTTGGTCCTGGTTGACTTGGTCAAGTGCTCCAGTCTCTTTCACACCTAAGTGTGCTTATGTAAATAGCCCAGATTTGTCCATGTTCACATGTGGCATTGATTTATTTTGCTGATTAGGAGTTTTATTGATCCTCCTTTACATTTTTATAAATGAAACAAAATATTGAGACAAAATTGTATATTCCCATTAGCTTGGGCTAATTGGGAAAATTACATTCTTTGTATGTTAGCACCTCTTTAAAGACATTCAATGATGATTTTTGTAAAACAACTTAAAATATACAAAAAATAAATCTAGTTAAGTTGTTATAAGGAAGTAACAATTACTCACAAACTTAGATATCAACCCTTTTCTTCCTTGTCGTCCTGTTTTATGTGATGAATGGGTTCCATTTTCTTTTATTTTCTGTAAGAAAATACTTGAAAATTAATATTTAATGCTACCTTGTTTATTTATTGTATCTAATTATTGAAAAATTCAATGATTACCTATTACATTTGAAGCACGTTGTTGTTGAGATGGCTCCTCCTGCAATGCAATTTTGTCCATTTCTTTGACCATCTCCTTGTACACCTTTTTGGACATTCCTACTGGCATATTTCTAATATCACCTCATTCATCTCTTGAGATTTTCATAATATTCTTGAAAATGTAACATGACAATAAACTATTTAATTTTTATATGGATATATGAAAAGTAAATATAACAAAAGTGATATTTATAAATAATTCTAGAAAAAAATTTAAAGGAATATTGCTTTTTCATTCCTTCTTTTTTGTTGTTGTACGTTTTTTTTTTTTTTAAAGTCTAACATGTCTCATTGACCAATTCTCTGGAAACTCTTCTTGTAGTTTAGATAAAAAAAAATTCTTGGAATCATTGGATTGATTTTTGTAAAAGTTTTTCCCTCTTTGTTTAACCTCTAGCACCACTCCATATGAGCTAAGGAGAAATTCATTATCATTTGCATGTTCTATTTTTTTTCTTTTCTTATAACAACATTCATTTTATGAGTTTTTGACCCCTGTATCATTAAACAAATGTGAATTAATAGATTTCTTGAAGCATGTTATCTAATAATTTTAAGTATATTATTAATGAAAATTAAAAAAAGAAACTCATATTGGATCGATAGTATTTTTTCATTCACCTGATTCATCATTTTGAAATTTTTCCATCAATATTTTACGCTCTTCTAGTCCTAGATCAGAAATAATCTTATCAAGCTTCGTCATTTTGTGGCTGCGCATGATACACAGTAAACAATACATATTAGTTAAACTTACATGTAGTTCAAAAATAGAATTTTTTGTAAAGAATTTACAAAGAACTTGCCTTTTTTTCTTTTCTTGATGTGTTATCAGTATTTTTGTTACTTGATCTCTTATCAGCGATTTATTTATCAAAATGAAACATATACCATATCATTCATTAATATATTTTATAAATAAATTATCAAATTTTCAGGTAAAAAAAAAATCAAGAAAATGGTGCGCTTTTAAATGATGTATGCACCAACTTCGATGCATTGTGTTCTTATAAACACACATTCCAAATAGTATAAAACACCATACGATGCTCTATTTCAATAAGGAGAAATGGTGCATTACATGTTAACCACAGTACAAAATAACAAAGACAAAATATTAAAAATCGTCTAGTGTCATTTTTTGTAGCATATGGTGTCGTGGAGGGGGCGGTGCGACCTATTCTTATAAATGCCCCGCGCAAACAAGGGACCACCGTGCAATGCTCTCTGTCAACTAGGAGACCCAGTGCGTTATATGTTACATGGTGCACCGATAAACACAAATTTTTTTTTTTTTCCAAACAGTATGTGAGCGGTGCGCTATAATGAAATAGTGCACCGGTGCCCTATTTTACATATGGCACATAGATTTTTAAAAAAAAAAAATTATCAAATAGTACGTGCATGGTGCACTGGGATAAGCCAACGCACCGGTGCACTAGGTTACGCAGGGTGAACCAATTAAAAAAATTCTGTTTTTTTTTTAATTCATGCAAGGGCCAACATGGATTGGGATCTGACTATGCAAGTCATCCCATCAGTTAGATTTCATAGGCCTATATATATAGCAATAAAAACCTTATAAATATAAAATGAAAAGCCCTAATTTTGAAATCACAGAAAAATGAAGAAGCAAGGGCAGAAACAAAAAGAATGAAGGGTTTAGGGTAAAAATGGAAATTTTTTGTTTTTTGTTTCTGAAAATGAACAACAAATTGAAATTTTTTACTAACTGTGTAAAAAATATTGCAGAAAACGTAAAAAAAACAATAAAATTTAATCACGAGATCGTTTGAAATTCTATGCTATATGGTTTGAATCACCATAGGTTTGGAATTCTGATTATCTGAATAATTTTGTTCGAAAGTATTTCGCTGCTCCACAATGCTCTCTTGCTCGAAGTATGTCTTGTGTAAATCTCTTGCTGAAAAGTTTTGCAAAATAGTGAAATAATGAAAAGTGTTTAGTATTTAAAGAATTGTTTTATGAAATTATATTTTGAAAATATTTTGTCGCCCATTTTTCAATTTACTGCTTTTTTTCACTTTAAAAAAATAAAGTTGCATTTTTTTTATTTGCGGATTTTTGTCACCGGTGCATCCATTAATAACACCACACCGGTGCGTCAGTTAATAACACGACACCGGTGCATATTAAATAAAACAGTACCAATGCAGTTATCTTTACATAAGCTCCGATAACAATAAGTCCATTTTTAAGGCACCGAAATTACTTTTAGGTGTGTGCACTAAAATTTATTATTGATTTTGCTCAAATGTAGGGAGAAAATATCATAATTATATCAAATGGACAATCCTCCAAAATCCAACTCATTCCATAATATTTCTCAAATTCCATCGCAGATTTCTTCCTATCCATCTCAAGACGTAATATTTACTTCATATTTTATTTATATTTTCATTATATAATTGAATTTGTGTTTTTTATCCATGTCAATCAACTTAATAAAATTTATAATGTATACAAATTTGTAGGTTCATGCAGATTCAGAATTGAGTTTAGATGCAAAAAATAGTCAAACAAATCCAAAACGTCAGAAGCTCTTATCAGGAGCAATATACCGTAAGGCGAATTTGGTAGATGAAAATGGATAGCTGCTTCTGATCTGAAAATGGGTTGGATAACTTGTTATGCTTTTCAAGAACCTCCCACTCAGTTAAACAAATAAAATATCTAGCTTATAATTGACTTTTGAAGAATTTTATACTTGAAATAGGTGTATGTTTTTTAATTGTTTAATTGCTTTAAGACCATTTGTTCTTGTTGAAATTAAACAGGTGAAACAACCATATAATGCAACAAATAAACATCAACGCCTAACAAAAAATTTAATATAGGAGTTCACCCGAATATTGTGGGCTACGTCTCCTTGAGCTCTTTGGGATTATGGAAAATTTCTTTTACAAGTTGCAAAATCAACTACAATTGTTATCTAAACTGAACCAATGGGTTTAGCATACCATCATACCCCTTTCACGGTTTTCATCACACTCAAAACATATCTAGGCTCCCTTAGACTTGATTCCTTCTGTCGGTGCTCTTGAGCTACCCTAAGCTTCTCTATGGTACTAACTCCCTCAAAATTATTTTTCTGTCCCTCAAACCTCACCTACTATCTCTAACAGATATCAGACCTCCAAAATGGATTGATCATTTGCTGAAAATGAGCACTAGCTCCCCAATCTAGGCCTCCATCCACTGATGACCCTAGGCTACCCAAAACTTCCCTGCAGGTTATCAAACTTAATAAGTATTCAAATGAATCTAAAAATCCCTTCAATGGATTCAAAATCTAAAAAATATTCAGAATATACTATTGGTTCGCTCCAAAATTACCCTTTGGTTGCTTCGGTTTCGCCTCCAACACCTGGTGGCACCCCCTAACTATCGGTTCAAAGAAAATTTCTCTGTGGGTTATAGGCCTCTAGAAATCATAAAAAGCTTATAAAAACTCCTCCATTGGAATTAGAAGTATCAAAACAGTCAGAAATGACTATTGGTTTTCTGAATAAGGCCTTTAGCTGCCCTGGCTAGGCCTCAAACTGCTGTTGGCACTTGATGGCCCTTGTCACCCCTGGAACTTCTCTAAAGCATATAGGCCTTCAAAATTCCTCTAAAGGCTCTAAAAAGAACACCATTAGTTCCATAATGTCTATAACATCCAAAATTGACTATTTTATTGTTGAAAAAGGCCTCTATCTTCCTTGGCTAGGCCTCAAACTACTGCTAGCGCATGGTAGCCCTCGTGGCCCCTAGAACTTCTCTGAATAAAACACCGGCTCGAAAGTCATATGATGGCTCTGAAACTATCACCAATGAATCTGGAATGTCTGAGATAGTCGAAATTGACTATTGACACTCCAAAATTGGTCGAATCTAGCTTAAGATAGAGCATAAACTCATTTTGCCCGGTGTCCCCTAAAAACCCTCCACTAAATATGGAGGACTGCACTTAACTGCAGTTAGAATTGGAAAATTTCTGAAATTTTTGGCCACCGCTAATACTGCATAAGTTTACTAACTGTAGCATTGAAAATGGCAGTTAGAGTGGGCACATATCCTCGAGAACTCTACAGTCAAGTAACGGTGGAGCAAATAAACCACCGACAGATGAGCTAACGCTGTCATGTGACATCGTTTTCCATAGGACCGTTTTCTAGCGGACGTTAGAGGTTGCGGTTGGCTTTGGCCCATGGACTTGCGGTCGTGTCCATATGGGAGGGGCTGGCCCCTCCAAACTGGAAATCATGAAACCGTTACAAAATATAACAAATCCAACCACCATAACTGTTAAGAACCAAGCGTAGACGAGTCAGTAAGGCACTGTGGGTGTGGGTAGTAGGTCTCCGGGTCGAGCCCCAGGGACCCCAACAAAAATTTTATACCACAAAACTCGGTCATGTTGCGGCCTCCAGGCCTGCCACGTGGCAACCTTTAATTGGTCGAAAACACAACCATGTACAGTTCAACTCCAATTACATGCTGACACTTGTCGACATCCGATTGGCCCAGAAGGAATATTTTGGGGAATATTTTGAGGAATATTACCTGGAATATTCTCTTTTTTGAATATTCTCTTTCGTGATAACTTCTTCATACGGTGTCATTTTTTCTAACTATTCACGACACCAAAATTAGGAATATGAGATCTATCTGGTTGCTTAGGTTAAGAACACTTCCAACCACTTGGAAATTTGAGCTATCACTTAGGTCCATGATCCAAATCTGATCACACTTCTCCATTAGGAATATTTTGGACCCCAAAAGACTGATTACCTGATCTGTTCAGTAGATGAGAGTACAACACCCTCACTTTTCAGCCTCAATACACTTGACTTGCATGGATTAGTGCCTTTGAACCACAGCTTGAAGGTAGTCAACACTTTCCTTCTTGGATGCGCTTATCCTCCTGTCAAAAATTGTCTTCCTTGAAATCATGCAGAAATTTCTGGCGATAAATTGATAGAAGGTAGTTGAACATCGCTACCTTGATCATCGATCCAAGGTGGCTTAAAAAAATGTGAGATTAAAACAGAAAACATGCATACATAACTAAAATTTTCATATGTACAAATGCATGTATGTCTTACTGTGTCAAGAAGTCAAACCACTTCTTAACAAGCCACTTCCACAGTGACTTTTGCTGCTGAAAATATTCTTCGTGTGAAACATTTGTTCTCACATCAATGATGGAATATTTAGTTCCAATTTCACTAATATTTCTACCCTCTTGCCTCATGTGCTTGGGATGATTAGTTGGATGCAATGTCCAACATTGGGCAACAACATGTCCCCTATTCTGGCAATGAGTACAAGTCTTATGCACCTTCTTTGCAAGTTTCCTTTGCTCAACTGCTTCCTATATGTGTTCATTCTCTTCCATCATTTTGAAACATCATGGTTACACAGACCAAAATATGCACAATAACTCTTTCTTCCATTCAAGAATACATATTTTTCATGCTTGTTAGAATTTACCGGAGAAATAATAAATTTACCGAGAGGAACAAAAAACCATAAAATAGCTAGCAAAAAATCATAAACATAAACAAAGATGTTTATCCTGGAAACCCCCCAAATCTGGGGCAAAACCCAATCAATGAAATTTCATTAAGCATTGGCCAAAACCCTGGCCAATCCAGCCAAGTAAGCCTTCACCACTCGCCTCCAGGCCTACATTACAATGAAGTATTCCCAGCCTTTTATAGGCTCCATTACATGCAATACCATGGGTTGGAAACCATGGGTGCACAATACCATGTGCCCCAAAACCACTACTATTTAACCTAATCGACATTGACTGTATCCCGAGTCAATTTTACCTAACAATTCCCCCCTTGAACTTGACTTGGGGTTTCTTGACTAAATCCAGCCAAAATTGCTAAGTGAGACAACCCTGCTCACTCAAACTCTTCCCCCCATCAATTTTTTTTTTTTTTTTTTACCTAGGTAATTGTTAACTTGAAATCCCCCCTATCACCTAGATCTAACCTAGAATTTACCAGTGATTACCCAGGGGTACGCATGCCATACTAGGTCTTACAACAGTATGCCCATTTACATGTAATAAATTAACTCCATTATAATAATAATATATTTGTTTTTCATTGTTACTGTCTTTGTACATATGAAATCAATGTCCATATAAAAAGAACCCATCTACCAGATTACATGGGTCACCAGCCTCTGTAACCGCCAGTCCTCTAGGAGTTCTCTTCAAATACATGGTTCATCAATTAATTAATCCATGTTCACATATCCTCTCTCATTTTGACATACTTTTCTCTCCTAGTGCAACGAAATTCAATGGCTCCAATACCATTTGTTAGAATTTACCGGAGAAATAGTAAATTTACCGAGAGGAACAAAAAAAAAAAAAATAGCTAGCAACAAATCATAAACATAAACAAAGATGTTTATCCAAGAAAACCCCCAAATCTGGGGCAAAACCAAACCAATGAAATTTCATTAAGCATTGGCCAAAACCCTGGCCAATCTAGCCAAGTGAGCCTTCACCGCTCACCTCCAGGCCTACATTACAATGAAGTATTCCCAGCCTTTTATAGGCTCCATTACATGCAATACCATGGGCTAGAAACCATGGGTGCACAATACCATGTGCCCCAAAACCACTACTATTTACCCTAATCAACATTGACTATATCCCGAGTCAATATTACCTAACAATGCTTATGAGAAACATAATCAACTTGACTATGGGAAGAATGATACCTCGCATGATGTTTTGCATGTCTATATTTTTTACCTTCATGAGGAGATGAACTAGTAGAGGTTCTAGTTTTCCTTTGAAGATTAACATCAGTGTTCATGTCTTCATAGCTATCCGAACTCTCATGCTCACCATAAGCTGAATGTCTACACATATCTTCTTTCTTCAACATAGGCTTCAAACAATGGCAATCAACTTGAAAAAAAACTTGACATGTTTGTGGTTTAGAACTTGGAACAAAAGTTCTCTTTGAAGTTTCCTCAAATGCCTTCATGGTTGTAGAGTTTTTTCCATAAGATTGAACATAACCAAGACCAAATTTCTTAGGCCTCTCCTCAACCAACATAGGATCAATCATGCCTTGTGCATTTTTGTCTAAACCATTGCCTTCATATCCCATTTTAAACATCAACTTGGACCCTGTTGTTGACAATTTTGTCACCCCTAGAGATAGCCTAGAGTTGCCATAGACCAGTGCCTAGGACATCTTAATATAGCAAGGAGCTCATCATATAGCTTGGGTTGTCAGTCCAAAAGCTCTCTTACTATCTCTTGTTGAAAAAAGAAATTAGTTTAAATGGAACCAATATCTCTCAGAAGCTGATACAAAGATAAGAATAGTGTAGGAACATCATGCAAAACTCCAATACAAAGACATCAGACAGTTAAGAGACAGCTTACTGTAAAGAGGGCCAGTTCAAATAATATACCACAGAAATCAAATATCAGGAAGTGGATGTATTGAAGAAACATGTAGAAGATACTAGTTAACATGAGACTGATACCCAGATACACAACAGAATCACATATGGGCTTATCCAACTAAGAATCCATACATGACAATGGCGTTTTAAAAGCACCCTCCTCAAGTAACTAATGTAGCAGAAAATATGGATGAAAATAACATGGAACAGTATATCATGACTAGGCCTATTTAAAGCGCTTGACTAATCCCAGTATGTGCACCAACTAGGATGAATCCTTACTCAAGATTAGTGAGCCACTCGCATTCTAGAACATGATACAAGAGGATAAATAGCATGAAATGAGATATTGTATTAACACATATGAGAAAATTACATACTGTGAGATACCAAAGACCAGAATCCTCATTACAGTTATAACTCCTCCTCACTTAGACCCTACAGGCTCTGAACCTTCATACAGAAGTGTTACGAAATGTGTACAAAAGCCTTTTCACTGCACAGTCTGCTGATAGAAATCTGGAACCCTTCCAATGTTTTTCTTTCTAGTTTTTATAAAGGAAAGAGAAAACTCTAGAGAATGAGGTAGGTGATATACATTTAATGGTCTCATTTAAAAAAATTTGAAGGAAAAGCCCGCCTATGCTATTTGGCGGTGCTGAACTAATGCACGTACTCAGCTACTACTTCATGAAATAAATGTTGAAGATAAAAGTCTCCTTATGAACGAGACATAAATAATAAAATATACAAATGCTATGTACTTGGATGGAGGAAAATCTGTTGCGATAAAACCTTGAGGTTGCTTGCAAGAATAAATAAACTGGGAAGAATATCTCCTCGGCTTGATCGAGAAAATCTCTGGTCCGATACCCTAGTCTTTTAACACCAGATATGAGCTCATAATATTCAATGAGGTTGTTGAGATATTTAATTCTTTGCTGACGTTCTTTGCAGGAACATTTATATCCCCATATGCTAACCGGCATCTTTAAATTGTCCCTGGAGAGTTCGAAAGATTTTAAATCCTGCTCCTGCGATGGACGTCTTATCATGGCGGCTTTCAGGACCCTTCTTCATAATGACAGCTCCAATTGAATTGCCTTCTGAGATGCTCTATCGCTGTAGCCAAAACTGTGAATCAAAACATCTTTCAGTATGTTGAAACCCTACAAAATCCACCAACACATTAGAAAAACCAGGTAGAAGTGGGATGGACAAGGAGGTGTCGACGATAATGACGGTGAGGACATGGCTGAATGACAAGAACGGGCAGGGTGGTGGAGAAAATACGATGGAAGCTTTTGATAACCAGAGGGAACGCAGGTTTCCCACGTAAAATGGTTTGAACGTGGTGGCGGAATCAAACAATGAATACGAATAAACACACATATATATATTCGGCAGGGGAGAATGCCACGGACACACGGGAATACGACACATGGGTGTACGAAGGACTGGTGGGTGGATGACGTGGCTGCGGAGTCAACAGACAGAGAAGATTGGATTCTGGGCCGTCGGATTTTGGAAGACAGATCAATGGCTCGAAGGTGATGGGAGCAACGCAATGGTGGACCACGGGACATGACGGACACGAGTTAATGCACGGGCATCTTCGAAGGATATCCGTCATTGGATTGAGGCCGACAGATCCAACGGCGCGGGTGAGTTCCGCTGCCCGGCCATTGTTCAACATTTAACACGCGAAAAAGTGGTTTTTCGGGCCCGTACCAAAGACACGCGGCGCGTTTTCAATGGAATCGCTGGCATTTGGTTGAAAATCGCCGGCTCGGTGGAGGTGGCGCGGGATTAACCGCTGGTTTTCTGCGCGCGGGGGCCACCACGGATGTTTTAATTGTGGGCCGTCGATTGGTTTTGATTGAATGGTTACAATTGCACCCGCAAACGTTTATTGTTAAGCCCCCTTTCCTTCTGGCATGAGGTTTTGCACTCGGGACATATGGAAACCAAAGCATGGAGGGCTAAGATCTTAGGACTAGGCCCGATAAACTTTAAATCATGGGTTTTAATCTTGGCAGAGTGTATTTTATGAACGGAAAAGGTAACCATAGACGAAATATGGAGGTTTGTTGCTGCGAAAGATGTTTTAAATAGATCCAAAGGGGCTCGGTGGCCAAAATTTAAATAGGGGGGGCTGTTATGCACAACATCAGCTCCATCTGGGGACGACATGTTCATCCTTGGGCATGTCGAGAACACACAGACCACTGAAAATTTCTGTATGTACATTCTGTTTTTCCATTCCTCTGCGTTTCTTCTGATAATTTTCCAACACCCCTTTCTTTATTAAAATAAAAACTGAAACAAAGTTTATATACAATATAATACAACAGGCATACTCTGCCTGGATCAGAATTGGAAGTATGGCTTGAGGAATTGGCCATTCACAGGGGCGTCCAGCAGATCACCCTGTAGGTTTTCTAACATGAAAGTATTATTTCCTCCTTGATTCACAATTTTGAATGGACCAAACCACAACGGATCAAATTTGGCATGCTTGCCTTTCTCTGCTCTTCGAACGTCCCATCTAAGAACCAGGTCTCCAATTTGAAATTTCCTATCTTTCGCATGCCGATCAAATATGTTCTTCATTTTCTCCTGATATTCTATCAATCTCTGATTCACCTGGTTCCGTGTTTCCTCTAATTCGACCAATTGATTAATTCTTCTGACCATGTCATCTGGTTCTTCCTGGCTTTCCTGCATAAAACGTGCTACCGGCAACGCCAATTACACAGGAAACACAGCTGCTCGTCCATATACCAATTCATAGGGAGATTTCCCTGTTGCTCTCTTGCTGGTTATTCTATTCGCCCATAGAGAAAATTTTAATTGGGAGTCCCAATTCTTCTGATTCTCATTTATTGTTTTCTTCAAGGCCCTCACCAGGGTTTTATTAGAAGACTCTGCTAAGCCATTTCCATGTGGATAGTGTGCTATGGAATGGGTCAATATGATGTTATACTGTTGGCAGAAATTTACAAATCTGGCAGACTTGAAAGCCTGAGCATTATCAGTTACAATTCTAGCAGGACAGCCAAACCTGGATATGATATTTTCCTCCATAAACTTGATTATCACAGCATCCGTAGCATTTCTTGTAGTTATGGCTTCCACCCATTTTGTGAAATAATCTGTGGTTGTTAGTATCCATTTATATTGGCCACTTGATGGGGGATGTATTTCTCCTATGAAATCTAATCCCCATTTCTGAAATGGCTCATTTACATGAATAGGAATCAAGGGCAAAGCTCCTAATTTCTGTCTTTCTGCAAATCTTTGGCACTTGTCACATGCCCTGACCCAAGTAAAAGCATCTGTAAATAATTTTGTCCAGTAAAATCCGGCCTTCAAGATTTTATGAGCTGTAGCCCTCCAGCTATAATGTCCTCCACATATTCCCTCGTGAAATTCTGTTATAATATTTTCCACTTCATTTTCTGTGAGGCATAATAGTAATATACCTGAAGGGTCCTTCCAATATAGCTGACCATTAGCAATTATGTATCTCTGGGATTTCATTCTTACAGCTCTGTATTTTAGCTTATCGCAACTTGGAGGGCAGCTAAGTGTTAAAAGATATTCAATTATTTCGTTATACCAAGGACTAGTGAGATATTTCATGTGTACCTTTTGAGTGGCCATCTCTAATCCTTGCTGTTCTTCTTCTTTATCAGATTCTTCATTAGTTATCATGGATAAATTAATGCCCAAGGCTTGGTGATTTGATTCGGATAACATCTTAGCAAGTCCCTGTCCTTTAATTAGCTTAGTAGGCCTTATGTCCAAATCATACTCCTGTATTTTTGCAATCCATCTTCCTCTTTTACCTTCGCTATCCCCCTGAACAAGAATGTCTTTGACAGCTGCTGTGGGAACATATGCAGTAATGTGAGATTGCAAAACGTAGGTTCTAAAAGCTTTGAGGGAATTTACCAGGGCATATGCCTGCTTTTCCAATATGTTGTACTTTAATTCAGCATCATGTAGCACTTGACTGAAGAAAGCTATAGGCTACTCATATCCATCTTCATTTCTCTGCAATAAGACTCCTGCTACTGTGTGGGGTGAAGCAAATGAAAATATCATAAATGGCTTTGCATAATCTGGCCCAGCTAGCACGGGGGCTTCAACAAATGCATGTTTTATCTTTGTAAATGCATCTTTGGACTCCTGGGACCATCTTACTTCATTATCCTTTTTCAACATATCAGTTATATGCCTAACTATTTCAGCATAGTTAGGAATAGACCTTCTCAAAAAATTAATTCGGCCTAAAAACACCTGCACTTCCTTCTTATTCCTGGGTAAAGGAATACTGTTTATCACTTCAACTCTCTTAGGGTCTATTTTCACACCATCTTTATTTATAATGTGCCCTAAGAGTTTTCCCTCATCTAATGCAAATAGAGATTTTTGGGGATTGACGGAAAGGCCATACCTTCTGCATTTTTCAAAAGTTCTTCTTAAATGCTCAATATGCTCATCATCATTCTTTGAAAATACTGTGATATCATCAAGATATACCACCAAAAACTTGTCCTGCTCTCCAACAAAGGCTATGTCCATTGCCCTCTGAAAAGTAGCTCCTGCATTGATCAATCTGAATGGCATTCTGGCATACATAAATGTTCCCCATGGTGTAGTGAATGCAATTTTCTTCTGATCCTCTGGGAGTATGGCCACCTGATTATAACCAGAGAAACCATCCATCATTGACATTCTAGATTCTCCCACCACTTTCTGCAGGATGTGATCCATCTTAGGCAGTGGATAATTGTCTTTTAATGATGCTCTGTTTAAATTCCTGAAATCCACACACAGCCTTATTTCTCCATTTTTCTTTCGAACAAGAACAAGGTTTGCTACCCATTCTGAGTATCTCAATGGCACAATTATTTTGGCCTTCAGTAGCTTCTTGATTTCCTTTTCAATAGAGGGAAGCAGCAGAGGATTTATCTGTCTGAGCTTCTGCTTATAGGGTTGTGCATCTTCCCTCAAAGGAATTTTATGTTGCATTATATTAACATCAAAAGTTTTTAGGTCCTGATAGGACCATGCAAATACATCTTTATAAGATTGAAACAACTTCAAATATTTTTCTTTATATTCTTCTGGGACCCTTTTAGATAATTTTACAATTTTGGGATCAGCATAAGTACCCAGATTTAAATCTTCTACTTGATCTCCTTTTATCACTTTGTTTGGCTGCAATGGGATATCATCTTTGTTAAATAATCTTTCCAGAGGCACCAACCCTCTAGGTATAACATTTCCTTTCAGCTGCAGCACTTTATTACCTGCTATTTTCTCCTCCCATCTATTTCCTGCAATATTTTCAGCTTCTTCTTCCTCATTGTCATCAATCTCCATATTGGAGAATTCTCCCACTGTCTCCATGAATCTCTTCATCTGTTCATCATCTTCAAATACCTGCCAGTGCTTGATATTATCTGGGATAGATGGCCTGTAACGTACCTCCACTTCATATCTTAAAAGTGGATTCTAAGGAGGACGGAATGTACTGGCAGCTACAGCAAGAGAATCTGTTATTCTGTTTTGCTCCCGGGGTATGAACTGTATGTTAAATGCTGAGAAGAAATTCTCCACCATGTCCCATACTTCGTTTCTGTAAGCTCTCAACCGAGGATGCTTGGTTTTACATTGATTTCTAATCTGCCTTACCACCAGCTCAGAGTCTCTCATGACTTTTAGACTTTGGATGCCCATGTTTCTTGCTGTCTGCAGTCCCAATAATAGTGCTTCATATTCCGCTACATTACTGCTAGCCTCATACTCAAATTTAAAGGATAGCAGGACCCATTTCCCTGTAGGAGAGATTAATAACACCCCAGCTCCATTGCCTTCCCTTGAATTTGCCCCATCAAAATGCAAAGTCCAAATTTCTGATTCCTGATCTTCTTTAGGTTGCTCAGCTTGAATTTGACCAAAAAAGGGCTCATGAGCAAAATTTAGATTTTCTTCTAACATCAAACATGAGAAGTCTCCCTCTTTGTTATACACTGGGGAATTCTCTGAGTAGTCAGCCTTAGTTACCATTTTAACAAATCTTGTCTCCCTATATAACCTCCTCTCCTAGCCTCCAAAGACTGGGACTGTAGCATATGTTAAATCCAATTTGATTGACCCACCAATTTTTGTACCCCAGAACCTTGACAGCAACATGCCAAAGCAGGCTGGGATATCAGTAACCACAATGTCCATGACCACACTCTTTGCTAGAATTTGGGCCAAATTGACCACTAAATCTTTAATCATTCCCAAGCATTTAACCCTTTTAGAATCAAATGAGTATAGGTCTTTTTATGGTCTTGTAATTTGCAGCCCTAGTTGTTCCATGACAGACAGAGGCATAAGATTATGGGAAGCCCCAGAATCTAACATACAATTGTGTAACAGCAGGTCATGAATAACTAGAGACACATAAAAAGGAGGAGTAGAGGGGTCTATCTCCTCGACATGTGGGCCAAAGACTACCATGGGTCTTTCTTCTTGAAGGTTTAAACTATTAGGTACAATTGGTATTTCAGGAGGGAGCATGAAAGAAGTAACTTGAGACTGATATACAAGTTGTTTTAACAGTTCGGTCAGGGGGACTGAAATCTTAATTTTCTCAAGTTCTTTTTGTAGATTGAAAGAAGGTGGGGGCTTTTCTATTACAACTTCCTTTGAATCTTTATTTTCAGCTAAAGGTTTAATTTCTTTTGACACTGACTCGGCATTAGGAGGACTGACTATTTTTGAAGAGGAAGGAATCTGATCATTAAGCTGCAAGGAAGCATTTAGAGGACTCTTACCTTTTTCTATGTTTCTCTTTGTTGTTGATTCCTTCTGAGCGAGTGCTTCTTTCTGAGGTGGCTCCTCTTCTTGTCCTTGAGTTCGGGTCCTTTTCCTTGAAGACCTGAGATCATACTTAAAATTGAATTGGGCTTGCATGAAATCAGCAAATTGTTTACAATAATGATCAATCTCTGCTTCTTCTTCTTCGTCTTGCAATGGGCATTCTATATCATAATTATTTGAAAAGGCAAGATTTGAATCTTCTAATCCATAAGCAACATCTTCAGTGGAGTCTTCTGCTGGGCCTTCCAAATACAATGGATGTGGTACCCGATCTTGTTGCTCCTTTGCTTCTCTCGGCAATATCTGCAATGGCGGTCTTTTATACTGGGGATTGTATCCTCTGTTTGGAGCATTATAGAAATTCTTGGGAGCTGCATTTTTGGCTTCCAACTCAAGCTTGACCATCTTCTTTATCATTTTGCTTATCTCATCCATTTTATCTAAATCCTTTTCCTGATTAATGGTGGAAACCTCTTCTTTACCTCTCCTCCTAGTATCTTGTTCAATTTTTCCCTTCAGTTTCCCAGTGGAGGCAAAGTTTGCTTCCAGCTCCAGAGCATCTGACTGAGCATCATCTAGCGTAGCAGGTTTTCTTTCTCTCAATGATAATCCAAAGTCAAAATCAAAGGCTGCTATAAAAACTATCTTAGCAGCTGCTTCGTGGGGCTTCATTTCAGGAGGCAGGCTTAAATATAACTTGTTGAATCTTTTGATAAACTCTGACACTCCTTCATTATGCTTCTTCTTCAAAGTATTAAATTCAGTAAGACACTGACCATAATCTTTCTTTTCTCCCCACTTCCTGAGGAAAGTATTCTCCATCTCATCCCAGGTGGTCACAGAACGATTTCCCAATGTCTTGAACCATTTTCTGGCTTCGCCTTCCAAAGATTGAACAAATAATCTTAAGACCACATCCAAATGTTCAACATTTAAATTTTCTGCAAAAGAGCAGAAAGTCTCAAGATGCTTCTGAGCATCAATTTCATTTTCACCATTGAATCGTGGCAGAATCTTCAAATAATCTTGTGGCATATCATTTAGCACTTGGGGTAAGGCCATTGGAGCATATTTGTTCAATAAAAAAGTAGGAACATTAGCCATTGGAGGAGGTGGGGGTTGTGCGACAGTCTGAGATACAAATGAAGGAAGAGGAGTAGGAGGAAGTGGAGTATGTATAACAATGGGAATAAATTGCACAGAAGCCTGAGGCGTAGCTGGGAATAATTCACGGTTAACAGCAGCTACTTCTGTGACTTCTTTAATTTCCTCAGCCTTGGGAGTAGGGTGAGAATCTTCTTCAATCCAAGCATTTCCTCTACGTGGAGTTTCTGAGTAAAACTCGGGATTTTCTGTTCTAATCTCTTGAGAAGAAGAGGGCGGATAATCTTCAATGGAATATTCAGGGTTTTCAGCACGAACTGATTTCCTCTCCTTCCAAACTCTTTTATGAATGATCTTCTCTGGGTCAAACACGTAAGGTGTCTTTGACTGAGATGTATCTGACCTCAAATGTGGCTTACGAGGAGCCAAGACTACCAATAGATTTATCAAATAAAGAACAGTGGAGTCGCCAAGGTGAGAGATACGCAACTCTTCAAATCTATGTGCTCACCTGATTAGAGAGTGAAAACAATTTGTCGAGGCCTAGGGAAACTGATATTCTCAAATTCGATCCCTGACAACGGCGCTAGAAAGATGTTGTTGATAATTTTGTCACCCCTAGAGACAGCCTAGAGTTTCCATAGACCAGTGCCTAGGACATCTTAATATAGCAAGGAGCTCATCATATAGCTTGGGTTGTCAGTCCAAAAGCTCTCTTACTATCTCTTGTTGAACAAAGAAATTAGTTTAAATGGAACCAATCTCTCTCAGAAGCTGATACAAAGATAGGAATAGTGTAGGAACATCATGCAAAACTCCAATACAAAGACATCAGACAGTTAAGAGACAACTTACTGTAAAGAGGGCCAGTTCAAATAATATACCACAGAAATCAAATATCAGAAAGTGAATGCAGTGAAGAAACATGAAGGAGATATTAGCTAACATGAGACTGATACCCAGATACACAACAGAATCACATATGGGCTTATCCAACTAAGAATCCATACATGACGATGGCGTTTTAAAAGCACCCTCCTCAAGTAACTAATATAGCAGAAAATATGGATAAGATGAACATGGAACAGTATATCATGACTAGGCCTATTTAAAGCGCTTGACTAACCCCAGTATGGGCATCAACTAGGATGAATCCTTACTCAGGATTAGTGAGCCACTCACATTCTAGAGCATGATACAAGAAGATAAATAGCATGAAATGAGATATTGTATTAACACATATGAGAAAATTACATACTTTGAGATACCAAAGACCAGAATCCTCATTACAGTTATAACTCCTCCTCACTGAGACCCTACGGGCTCTGAACCTTCATACAAAAGTGTTACGAAATGTGTACAAAAGCCTTTTCACTGCACAGTCTGCTGATAGAAATCTGGAACCCTTCCAATGTTTTTCTTTCTAGTTTTTATAGAGGAAAGAGAAAACTCTAGAGAATGAGGTAGGTGATATACATTTAATGGTCTCATTTAAAAAAATTTGAAGGAAAAGCCCGCCTATGCTATTTGGCGGTGCTGAACTGATGCAAGTACTCAGCTACTACTTCATGAAATAAATGCTGAAGATAAAAGTCTCCTTATGAACGAGACATAAATAATAAAATATACAAATGCTATGTACTTGGCTGGAGGAAAATTTGCTGCGATAAAACCTTGAGGTTGCTTGCAAGAATAAATAAACTGGGAAGAAGATCTGCTCGGCTTGATCGAGAAAATCTCTGGTCCGATACCCTAGTCTTTTAACACCAGATATGAGCTCATAATCTTCAATGAGGTTGTTGAGATCTTTAATTCTTTGCTGACGTTCTTTGCAGGAACATTTATATCCCCATATGCTAACCGGCATCTTTAAATTGTCCCTGGAGAGTTCAAAAGATTTTAAATCCTGCTCTTGCGATGGAAGTCTTATCATGGCGGCTTTCAGGACCCTTCTTCATAATGACAGCTCCAATTGAATTGCCTTCTGAGATGCTCTATCGCTGCAGCCAAAACTGTGAATCAAAACATCTTTCAGTATGTTGAAACCCTGCAAAATCCACCAACACATTAGAAAAACCAGGTAGAAGTGGGATGGACAAGGAGGTGTCGACGATAATGACGGTGAGGACATGGCTGAATGACAAGAACGGGCAGGGTGGTGGAGAAAATACGATGGAAGCTTTTGATAACCAGAGGGAACGCAGGTTTTCCACGTAAAATGGTTTGAACGTGGTGGCGGAATAAAACAATGAATATGAATAAACACACATATATATATTCGGCAGGGGAGAATTCCACGGACACACCGGAATACGACGCATGGGTGTACGAAGGACAGGTGGGTGGATGACGTGGCTGCGGAGTCAATAGACAGAGAAGACTGGATTCTGGGCCGTCGGATTTTGGAAGACAGATCAACGGCTCGAAGGCGATGGGAGCGACGCAATGGTGGACCACGGGACACGACGGACACGAGTTAATGCACGGGCATCTTCGAAGGATATCCGTCGTTGGATTGAGGCCGACAGATCCAACGGCGCGGGTGAGTTCCGCTGCCCGGCCATTGTTCAACATTTAACGCGCGAAAAAGTGGTTTTTCAGGCCCGTACCAAAGACACGCGGCGCGTTTTCAATGGAATCGCTGGCATTTGGTTGAAAACCGCCGGCTCGGTGGAGGTGGTGCGGGATTAACCGCTGGTTTTCTGTGCGCGAGGGCCACCACGGATGTTTTAATTACGAGCCGTCAATTGGTTTTGATCGGATGGTTACAATTGCGCACGCAAACGTTTATTTTTAAGCCCCCTTTCCTTCTAGCATGAGGTTTTGCACTCGGGACATATGGAAACCAAAGCATGGAGGGCTAAGATATTAGGACTAGGCCCGATAAACTTTAAATCATGGGTTTTAATCTTGGCAGAGTGTATTTTATGAACGGAAAAGGTAACCATAGACAAAATATGGAGGTCTGTTGCTGCGAAAGATGTTTTAAACAGATCCAAAGGGGCTCGGTGGCCAAAATTTAAATAGGGGGGGCTGTTATGCACAACAGACCCTATACCTCTAGTGTGCTTTTCAAATGAACCAACACATCTATTTGAAGAGGAAATTGAAGACAAATTTGAGTGAATTACCTCTGCTTCACGCATGTTCTTAGTTAAGGCCTCTTAGGCTTGATGGAGCTACATCTCCATCTCATGTATTTTTTGAAGAATTTATTCTTTATCTTGCTTCATAATAACCAATTTCTCATGAAGTCTAGTGCTTTCTCTTCTATCTTCAAACATAATTTGCACCATATCCTTCAGGATGTAAAAGTCTCGCTTCATGTCTTCATCGAAGAATCTTGTGAAGGAGGAGGATTTTGAAACTTCACTTGAAGAAGTTTTCATCATAATATCAATGAAAAAAATAACTTCAATCAACAATTCACAAAGATTTCAAAAACAATTTACAAATATTTTGAACAAAATGGTTGTAGAGTCATGCTCTTATTCAAGCAACCTTTTTTTGCAAACACCCTCTTGTGCTTCGAGGGTTTTATTGAGGTCCTTTGGGTAAGTATAATTCCTTCAGCCCTTATTCCTTCTTGTTCCCTTCTGGAATTAGCTATCAGTAGCTTTCCCTTCACTTCTTGCAAACTCAAGCAAGATTCAGTTCGCAAATAGTCAAATTCTTTAACTGCAAACACCTTTCAAGTCAACAATCAAACTTGTGCTCTGTCAATCAAGAAACCAAGTGCTCTGATACCAAATTGATCTGAAAATGGGTTTGATGACTTGTTATTCTTTTCAAGGACCCCCCACTTAGTTAAAAAAATAAAATATCTAGATTATACTTGAATTTTGCGGAATTTTATACTTGAAACATGTGTATGTTTTTTAACTGTTTAAGTGCTTTAAGAACATTTGTTTGTGCTGAAATTAAACATGTGAAAAAAGCATATAGTTCAGGAAATAAGAATCAACACATAATAACAAATTTAATATAGGAGTTCACCCAAATATCTTGGGCTACATATCCTTGAACTCTTGTCATCTCGACTTGGCTCTTTGGGATTATGGAAAGTTTATTTTAAAAGTTACAAAGTCAACTACAATGGTTATCTGAAGTGAACCAATGGGTTTAGAATACCATCATACCCCTGGTATGGATGTGATCACTCTGAAAATAGACCTAGGCTCCCTTAGAGTTGATTCCTTTTATCGGTGCTCTTGAGCTACCCTGAGCTTCTCTATGGCACTAACTCCCTCAAATTTATTTTTCTGTCCCAAAAACCTCACCTACTGTCTCTAGCACATATCAAACCTCCAAAATGGACTAATAATTTTCTCAAAATGATCACTCGCTCCCCAATCTAGGCCTCCATCCATTGATGACCCTGGGCTGCCTCCAAGACCTAGTGGCACCTTGTGGCTCTAGGGTAAAAGAAAACTTCTTTGTGGGTTCTAGACCTATATAATTCCTCAAAAGCTTCTACACAATCCTCCATTATATTCATAAGTATCAAAACAATCAGAAATGACTATGGGTTTGCTAAATAAGGCCTTTAGCTGCCCTAGCTAGGCCTCAAACTACTGCTAGCACTTGCTGGCCCTAGTGGCCCTTGGAACTTATCTGAAGAATATAGGCCTTAAAAAGTCCTCTACAGGCTCTAAAAACCACACCATTAGTTCCATAAATACTGAAGCATCCAAAATTGACTATTGGATTGTTGAAAAACGCCTCTAGCTGCCCTGGCTAGGCCTCAAACTGTTGCTAGTGCATGGTGGCCCTCGTGGCCCCTAGAAATTATCTAAGGAAAAAACCTACTCAAAGGTCCTTTGATGGGTTTGCAGCCCTCACCAATGAGTCTCGAATTTTTAAGATAGTCGAAATTGACTATTATCACTCCAAAATTGGTCGAATCTAGCTCAAGGTAGAGCCTAAACTCATTTTTCCCAGTGTCCCCTAAAAACCCTCCACTAAATATGGAGGATTGAACTTAACTACAGTTAGAATGGCCAAATTTCTGAAATTTCATGGCTGCCGCTAATACTCTTCCAGTTTACTAACCGTAGCATTAAAAATGGTGGTTAGAGTGGGCACAAGTCCCCGAGAACCCTACGGTCAAGTAACGGTGGAGCGAATAAACCGTCGGCGGATGGGCTAACCATGTCATGTGACAGTGTTTTCCATGAGACCGTTTGATGGTGGATGTTGGAGGCTACGGTTGGCTTTGGCCCACAGACTTGGGGTCGCAGCCATATGGGAGGGGTTGGCCCGTCCAAACCGCCAATCATGAAACCATTACACAATATAATGAAGTCGACCACCAGAACTGTTAAGAACTAAGCATAGACAAGTTGGTAAGGCGATGTGTGTGCGGGCAGTAGGACTCGGGGTCGAGCCTTGGGGACCCCAAAAAAAATTTATACCACAAAACTAGGCCATGTGGCGGCCTTTAATTGGTCGAAAACACAACGACGTATAATCCAACTCCAATTACATGCTGACACTTGTCGACATCTGGTTGGCCCAGAAAGGAATATTTCATAGAATATTCAAAGGCTTAGTCAAAATTGGTCAAAGGCCAAATGGTGCAACAAAGCTGCACCAACCTACAGTATTCATATGAAATGCATATGTATATATTTTCCCAAAATAAAACTATCTCTTTTTATGATATAACTCTTAGTCGGGCTATTTTTTTCACAAATATAATTACCCATAGAATTCAAAGCTTGTTAAAACCCATTTTATAACCCTTTTATAAATGACGGAAGCATAATTGTATAACATTTATAAAGTGCAGTAATAATAAAACCACACCTAACAAATATTTGCTGAGTCAAATTTTGTTGGTATAGTGACGGATTTAAACCAATATTAAAACTCTTTTCATTAAACTATCGCATCCAAAATTCTTATTAAACTCCATGCAAGTTTGAATTCGATTTTCGTTGGATCAATAACTCTCATGCGAAGGCCATCATATTGAATACATGCTGGACGGATTTATTAACTTATTAAACTTGGCTTAAAAAATCCGCATCCAATTTATCCTTTAAACTCCATGCAACTTTTTATGTGACCTCTATTGATTTATCCAATATTGTAATTGGACGGTTCTACTGCTTCCTAAACTCTGTGTTAGTATATTCCAGATCTAATTGGGTATTAGAATCCTTGCAATTAAATTTCAATTGCGTCTGACCGCAGATGAATGAGTTCATTTCATCTTGAACTCTCTATGCAGCCAGTTGTCTCACTTCTTCAAATTCACCAGACTCAACATTTCTTAAAAAAAAAACTATCGTTTTTATGCATCAATGAGTGACAACTCTTTAATTAAACAATACAACCAGATTGTTACACCTTGACAATGAACATGGAATATTAAAAGGAAACATATACACATCAGTTAATTACCATAAATCAACTTGAATTCCAACAACTAAAAATTATTTCAAATGAAATTAAGCCTTCCAGATTTGGCATTTCTGGAAGTTTTCCATTTCTATTGCAGAATGAAAACTGATGCACCAAGAAATTAACTAAGTTTTAATTATTGCAGATAAATAAGGTTGATGTGATGGCTTATGGCATTTCAATGGCTACCCAAATTCACTTGAATTTCTATAGAAGGAAGTCTTACAAGCCCAGTTTATAATACTCTCCAATATACATTAATGCATAGATAAATCAATAAAACCCAAGCTCACCTGAAACCAAAACTCAGAAATATTTTGGAAATAAAAATGAACATTCGGTAATTCGACAATTACCTCAAAATTCACATAGTACAGATGATTTTCAATATTCTTCTATTCAATTAATTTTCCATACAATCCTCCTCTCGATCACAATCCTGAATCTCTATGCCTATCTATCTTTTCATGCCTTCAAGGCATTCAATTTATACAAATGGATTCTAAAAAAAATTTAGTTTAGATCCCCAGTTCACTCAACAAATCCCTAATTCTTCTAAGTTCTCATTAATTCCTAAAAACTCTCTTTTATCCCTAAGGATCCTCTCAATCCCATATATCGTGAACTAATTCCTAATTTAAGATCTACAATAATTTCTCAAATCTCTCAATCCCAAATTCTCTCACCTTCTCCAACTTTCGAGAACATTTACAATTTTTCTCACAATATTAATTAAATCCTCTTCTAGATCACTCAGAACATTTAAAAATACATTTAGAGAACCACTCTCTTTAAAACATAAGATCTCCTAAGCCTCTCAGATAACTAATGACATTTAAGCAGGATGCTCCTGCATCAGACTCCCGATGTAGAAACTTTTCATAGACTCCTATCTATGAGGTCTATTTCTTTTTAGTAATAATGCAACAACCACAAGTCTCAATGACTTGCTACCTCTAGGATTCCAAACTCTGTTCTTCAATGATTTCCTTGTTTTTCTCAACTATTGTTTAAATATTCTGCTGCCACTCCTTGCTTCTCTTGGTTGCCATATCTTCGTTTGCAACACTCCATTGGCTATTCCTTCACTATTTATTACAGTCCAACTTTTTATGCACCCGATTATCTATCTACAACTCCTTTCCTTGTGTTCATTTCCTATCAGCTTCTTCAAATTATCTATTTCTCTATCCAAATTACTTTACTACTGTTTTCCTTTCCCTTGTGTATGAATTTCAAAACTCTTGTTGCCTTCTTTTTCTTCAACTTCTGCTTTTATTTTTGAGATTTCTCCAAGTACCTTTCTAGATATTTCTGCCTCCCAAACTTCCTAAATATCTTTAAAGATATTACCCTCTACAATATCCAATTATTGTTCTGCGAGTTTACTTCCAAAAATTAAATTTCTCTTCAATTCCTTGACTGTAGTAACATTTTCTTCCGTTTCTCAAATCCTTTGCAATATTAATTAGATATCATAGCCTTATCCTTCATGAGAATACAATTCTGATATTGCTTCTTTCAAATATTTTTGTACATATTTCTTTCTTTCCTCATCCTTATGACAGCTTCCAGTGACTGTCTATCACTTGCAAAATTTTCAAAACCTGCAATCACCCCCAAATTGTCAGTTTTAAAATCACATGACTCAATAGTTTTGTTTGATTATTTTGTCATCAAATCCTTTTTATGTTCCAACTCTTCTATATGACTCAAAAAATATTCAGTGGTATCCATCTCAACTTCCTCAAGCATATCATTTGAATGCTTGACATCCTTTGCTGCTTCTTCTTGCTTTTGATCATCACGATGAGCCAAACTTCCTCTATTTTCAAATTTAGCATTATGCTGAAAAATAATATGTTCCTCCAATTGTGTATGAAATTTATCAAAACTTCAATTCTCTTTCTCTGTCATGACATTATCTACAAACATATACAAATTGTCAATTTCAAAATCATAAGGCTCAGTTGCCTCAACTGATGATTCAAACATCACTGCTCCCTTTTCAAGTTCAAAAGAAACTTGTTCTTCTCCAACAATTTCATTTTGTTGTAGCTCCACTCCATTGAGCTTCTCTGTCCTCAATAGAACATCTATAATTTTCCCAAGATTCCTTAGCTCCTCTATTAACTGCATATCCACTTGCTTCTCTTGTAGCTTATACCATTTCTCCTTCTTTCCCATTATGTAGATGTATCTTTGATCTCGTTTACTTTTCTAGAACATTTCTATCAACAATTCTAGTTGAAAATTTATCTCAGTCTTCTCTCTGATATTAAATATCTTCTGCATAATTCCTCTAATATCAGCTTCATATTTATCAACATTGTCTTCTATATCTACAACCACATTATCAATTGAAGAGTTAAAATATTTACATAACTCTACATTTTATTCTTTATCAAGTTCTGCAAGCTTCATTCCTCCTTCAGGTTCCTTAAGCCATCTTTCCAAAAACTCCATTTTTATGTGAAATTTATCTAGCATTTCTTCACAATCTTCATTCTCAGTTTCACTCTTCTTCTGGCAGTCCTCTTGAGTTATCATGTTTTCGGTGTCATCACATTGCAAAATTATTTCATCAATTTCATTAAAAATTTTCATTTGTTTACCTCCTTGGAATATAACTACGGAAATTTCATTATGCTTCTGTTCCATAACAGCTTTAATTGGTTGTCTTAAACCAAACAAAAATTCATCTATGAATTCCTTCTGCTGCAATAAATCAATACCTTGCTCCGCTAAAAGGCATTCTCCATAATACTTTACCTCAAGAGTTTTATTCATATTTGTGATAGTTTCATCAGACTGCCCATCATCTTCTGCACATCCTACAAACACACACAAACTATGAGATTTAAAAACACAAGGCCCCATAGCCTCATTTGCTTCCCTTGTCAGCATATCTTCAAATTGTTCTGGACTATTCCAATAGTCCATGGAATTTTATTCATTGTCCTCTTTACCTAGAATTTCACCTTTTTCTGGTCCACAAATGGAAACTTCCATTTCTGATTCTACTTCTTTGAGTTCTTCTACCAACCTCTTCACTTGTCTCTGTCGTAGCCTTCTTTGTAACTTAAACCACTTCACTATATTTTTCCTCAAGACCCAACCTTCTCTTTGGTTTTCCTTTAGCAACATTGTTAACTCATCGAGTTCTTTGCTTATATCAGTCAACTCCTTGTCAAGCTCCTCTTGATTCATCCGGTTCTTTCGAATTGTTTTAGCATCCTTTTTCTTCACCTTGTAGATTTCTTCTGAACCTTCTCTATGACTTCCCATAGCCATCTTTTCTTCCATGTGAGCTTCTTCTCTTGCAACCAAACAACTTCCTTTTGAGTTGATCTTCTCACCAAACTTCTCCTTTGTCTGGTTTCCAAGTCCTATTTTTCCTAGAACTTGCACTGAGAAAACTTGCTCTCTCTCTATTTGCTACACTCACTTCTCTTAAGGACTCTTTGTCCTTATCTATTCCAAGCCTCAGCTAGAATAAGATTCTGCTACAATCTCTAAGAACTTTTAAAATTTCTTCCTACAGTTTTACAGTTGTAGTCTTGTGCCAATTTTTCCATTCACTCAATTGCTGCAAAATTTTATATCTTGGTAATCAATTTATGTCTCGGTTGGTTGTCTCCTGCAAACATGTAACTTTTGTACTCCCTTGATTTATTCAATCTGTAAAATATCATCAATTAATAAAAAATCATGCATACCATCTTCCCAAAATCACCTATCTTCTCCTTATTTGTTGGCCTTTCCCATTTCTGTGAATCTGCTTCTATAGTTCTGTCTCCATGCTTCCACTACGACATTATTTCAACATTCAACTGTTGTCACAACAATCAATTCTGAACAAGACTTCAATCCACATCAATTTTGGATTAGAATTTACACAGAATTTTAATTTTTTTTTAAGCATCTACCTCACCAATCATAGCACAATTTATCTCTTCCTCATGAAATCTGTGTAAATACAGTATAAAAACTTCTCAAACTTCCTCTGGCTACGATAACTCACTATCTTGAGGCAAATATTAATCTGTTCATACTTCTCTTAGCTGCACACAAAATCCCTTTCTTCTTTATTATGATCACTCTTTCTTGCAATTTCAATTTCATTCTTCACAATTCAATTAAAAAAAAAAAAAAATCAGCTCTGATACCACTAATGGTGCAGCAAAGTTGCACCAACCCACAGTATGCATATGAAATGCATATTTATATATTTTCCCAAAATCATACTATCTCATTTTATGATATAACTCTTAGTTGGGCTATTTTTTTTCACAAATATAATTACCCACAGACTTCAAAGCCTGTTAACACCCATTCTATAACCCTTTCATAAATGATGAAAGCATAATTGTATAACCTTTATAAAGTGCAGTAATAATAAAACCACACCTAACAAATATTTTCTAAGTCGAATTTTGTTGGTTTAGTCACGGATTTAAACCAATATTAAAACCCTTTTAATTTAACTATCGCATCCAAAATTCTTATTAAACTCCATGCAAGTTCGAATGCAATTTTCATTGGATCAATAACTCTCATGTGAAGGCCGTCAGATTAAATACATGCTGGACATATTTCTTAACTTATTAAACCTGGCTTATAAAATATCGCATCCAATTTATCCTTTAAAATTTGCGCAACTTTTTATGCGACCTCCGTCGATCTATCCGCTATTGTAATTGGATGGTTCTACTGCTTCCTAAATGCCGTGTTAATAGATTCCAGATATAATTGGGTATTAGACTCCCTGAAATTAAATTGTGATTGGGTCTAACCGCAAATCAATGAGTTTGTTTGATCTTGAACTCTCTACGCAGCCAGTTGTCTCACTTCTTCAAATTCACCAAATTTGACATTTCTTTAAAAAAAAACTATGGTTTTTATGCATCAACAAGTGACAGCTCTTTAATTAAACAATACAACCAGATTGTTACACCTTGATAGTGAACGTGGAATATTAAAAGGAAACATATACACAACAGTTAATTACCAGAACTCAACTTGAATTCCAACAACTCAGAATTATTTCAAAGGAAATTAAGCCTTCCAGATTTGGCATTTCTGGAAGTTTCCCATTTCTATTGTAGAATGCAAACTGATGCACCAAGCAATTAACTAAGTTTTAATTATTGCAGATAAATAAGGTTGATGTGATGGCTTATGGAATTTCAATGGCCACCTAAATTCACTTGAATTTCTGTAGAATGAAGTCTTACAAACCCAGTTTATAATACTCTCCAATATACATTAACACATAGAGAAATCAATAAAACCCAAGCTCAACTGAAACCAAAACTCAGAAATATTTTGGAAATAAAAATGAACATTCGGTAATTTGACATTTACCTCTACATTCACATAGTACAGAGGATTTGAAATATTCTTTTATTCAATTAATTTTCCATCCAATCCTCCTCTCGGTCACAATCCTGAATCTCTATGCCTATCTATCTTTTCATGCCTTTGAGGCATTCAATTTATACAAATGGATTCTAAACCAATTTTAGTTTAGATCCCCAGTTTACTCAACAAATCCCTAATTCTTCTAAGTCCTCATTAATTCCTAAAATATCTCTTTTATCCCTAAGGATCCTCTCAATCCCATAAATAGTGAACTAATTCCTAATTTAAGATCTACAATAATTTCTTAAATCTCTCAATCCCAAATTCTCTCACATTCTCCAACTTTCGAGAACATTTACAATTTTTCTCACAATATTAATAAATCCTATTCTAAATCACTAAAAACATTTAAAAATACATTTAGAGAACCACTCTCTTTAAAACATAAGATCTCCTAAGTCTCTCAAATAACTAATGACATTTAAGCAGGATGCTCCTACATCACCAAAAATTGCAGTTTACTGGACTTTTCAAATTGCGATAACTTCTTCATATGGTGTCAGTTTTTCAAACCATTCATGGCGCTAGAATCAGGAAGAAGAGATATATTCGATAGATCAGGTTTGACACACTTTTGAATACTTTGAAATTTGATCTATCACTTAGGTCCATGATCCAAATCTGATCACACCATGGTATCAGAGCATCACCCTGCCATTTGTAACAACATTGAATCTTCTAGCTACAATCCTAGGACAATGATGATAATAATAAGTGTTTGGTATATTGATGTAATTATTTCAACGTCAAACAAATTAATCATGCATTTTCAACGTTAATACTAATTGATATCATAGATTTTTTACTAATCATGTTCAAATATATTTTTTGAAATTATTAGGATTCTAATGATGATGAGGGACCTACCTACCATCTTCCATTGCACCCCATGACAATGTCAAATCGAGAGAAGGTTGGATTAAGATAAAAACCGGAGAGGAACGATACCAAGAATGGTTGAATCAACCACCGATTCAATTCTCGCTACGTCCAGATTCACCAATTAGGAATGACTACAACAATAGTAGTTCTTCATAAGCTGGCAATGGAGGAAATCAAATAGAGGTTGGTATGGATGATTACTTAAGGGATACGACTTTCATGGAGATAATATTGTTATATTCATTCCAAAATGATTATCAGCTACGCGATGATGCTCATATCGCTGAATTTTTTTTCGAAAGTCTTAAATTTGCTTCCACCACCCCTCTATTTGGACTTGGCATTCAGTCAAAGTCTACCCATTTGGGAAAAATGATGTTACTGTACAACTTGAAAGCAAAGTTTGGATTTTCGAATGCATGTTTCTCGAAAATTTTGAGGTAAGTTACCATAAAGTCCTCCCTTATATAAATTTGAGAAATATAATCACACAATGAACATTACAAATGGTCAATTTTATTAACATTAATAATTATATTGCCATTAATGTACTTTTAATATTTTCCATAATCACCAACTACAAGTTATTCAAAGATAAGGTTCTTCCGAGTAATAATGTCTTTCCCGGTAGCTACGAAGAGGCAAAGAAATTGTTGAAAATGTTGGGTGTTGAGTACGTATCATATCATGCATGTCCAATGATTGTATTCTATATGATATATAGAGGAGAATATGTAGACAAAGAGAAATGTCCAAAATCTGGGCATGAAAGGTATGATAAATAAAAAAAGAAGGGTAAATCACATGGTCCTCCTTTAAGATATTGAGGCACATGCCTATAATCCCAAGGATTCAAAGGCTCTTTTGTTGGAAAGAATTAGCTATGTTGCAGGAATGGCATGCCTCACACAGAAATGAGTTGGTTGTTATGTGAATCCCAACTGATTCAATAGCCATGAAGCATATAGAGGATACATGGCCCAAAAAATTCAAGGATGAAGTACGAATTCTACGACTCATCATAGCCATGGATTGCATCAACCCATATTCCCTTCAGAACACAAACTATTCTGTTTGGCCTATAGTAGTGATCAATAGCAATATCCCCCCATGGTTGTCCATGAAGAATGGACATCTTATGTTGGCTCTCATAGTCCCTGGTAGAAGACAAGTGAAGAATATGGATGTCTACTCACAACCACTGGTAGATGAATTGAAGGAATTATGGGATGGGATAAATGTATACAATGTATCAAGACCCGTCGCAGTAGAGAGGAGTTTTACATTGTATGGAATATGTGCTTACATGACACATGACTATTTGAACATATGTCGGGGTTGAAATCACATGACCATTTGAATCTTCTAAGAGTACGTATAATGTCAAAAGCATGATTTTATTACTTGTTATATTAATAAATTTTATCCCATGCAGGGATCATAAAACATAACTAATTTTGTATATTATTGCACATGTTTATAACTTTGCAGTGTCATTATCCTTTGTTTGTGCGTGGGTGTGTGAAACATGAATTCCCTCAAGACCTAGGATGTTCCATATCTAAATTATCTTCATTTGTATGTTGGATCATGTCAAAGGAGGTTCATGTGGCTAGCATTCCACAGTGGCGTGAAGAGATAGTTGAGATTGTTTGTATGTTTGAGAAGGAACTACCGACGAGTTTCATGGAATTACAGGTTCATCTTCTAATCCACCTAGTAGATGAGGTTGAATTAGTTGGGGTGGTTTCTTGTCGTTGGATGTTCTTCTTAGAGAGGTACATGAATAAATTGAAATTTTTTTTCGACAAAGGGAAAAACCCGAGGGGTCTGTTGGCCTGTGACCACACACAAAGGGGGGAAGGAGAAATGAAGGCAAGTCCTGACTATCAAAGAGCTTCAAAGGAATCAATATTCATCTCAGTTCAGTAGAAAGGGGAAAACGTAGATGATAAGGATTAATGGTGAGAAAAATTCATTTCCACCATCCTTGATCTCATTCATCCTCTTTATCGTCATTTACCCTCTCTTACCCTTCACTTTCCCTTTTCGAAAGTCCCACGTTACATTTCTTCATTTTTCATCACTGCTCCTTGCAAGTCTTAATGTTTACATCTTAAGACTTACTGAAACTTATATTGCCACTGATGTGACTTGGTGGGACCCATACAGCCTTGATACACCACCCAAATCCGCATGCAAAAACTCATATTCTGCACTTTCCTTACCTATCACCTTTTCACACTTTGCAGTGACTAGCGTGTCACATATCGCATATCGCGCAATTTATAACTTACCTCTTAAGCGCCCGCAAATTTTTTGTTTAAGCTATGATGTAGTTGGGTTCCACTTTCCCTCCACATCACCTCCCTACCATTGCACATTGCTCCCCACAACTTTTAACATTTACTACCCACTGCTCTGAGCTAAATCTTATGACTTGTGATCTGTGGGCGTGGTCCCACCACTGTTTGTGCCACCTCACCTACGCCCGCACTTCACCCATCACAGGTTTTAATGCTTAACCTCCAACTGCTTGCACATAAAATTTGCAATGTGCAATTTTCGGTCAGGTCCCACCTTCCTTGACGTCACTTCCTTTCTCCCCACGTTTCGTACATCGCACTGTTTAGGGCCTATCTCTACTTCTCCATGGTAAATACTTACGATTGCGATGCAGTTCGGCCCCACCATAATACTCCACTCACTGCGATTATGCCATTCCTTCACCATTACCATTCATTGACTCCCACCATTCTCAACCGTTGGCACACATCCCTCTACTGTTAAGCCTCTCGCATCACTCTGTCACTTCCGCTCCACCCCAATACACCAGACAGTCCTCAACACATTTCGAACCACCCCAACCTTCGAACTTTAACTATGGAGGTCTCCAAAATAGGTATTTTTCATTACCACCGGCTCCTCCACGTGCCCTCCTCTCATCATTTCGCACCCACCTTCTCTGATACTGCTTACCGATGGAGACCCCCTCCAAAATCCAGATCCAAGTTTTCAAACACAGCATGAGTCTTTCATTGGTGGAGCATGCGGTCACAATCTATTCAGTTCCTCCAAGAGCTCCATACTAAAAAATTCATTGTACACAGAGCAACTCACCATTCTGCAATGACGAGTGGAAATCATGAGAGTCGGAGAGTGGGGGATGCTGAAAAGTAGATGGAATTACGTGATGAATTCTAAATCGTCTACCATTTCTCATCACCCCTTTGAAGAATCTAGAATTTTTCCTCTGTGGCTAACTATTTTGCTTATTTTGGTTGTTATATAATGATATTTTGCTAGTAAAATCCCGATTTTACCCAATTTTGTCTTGATTTTTCTATTGTAGGAGAAATTTCTTGAAGCATGATCTAATAGTTTGTTAGGATATTTTGATTTCACCTTTGTGGGAAAATCATGACAGAATATTCAATCATAAACCCTCAGAGAGAGCTCTATATGTAGTGAGTTCTTATATGAAACAAAGGTTCTGGAATTTTGAAGAATTTTGTTGTAGTTTGGTAGGATTGTGCTCCCTGTGCTCTCATACACATATTTGGGAGAGATTTTTAAACTTAATATGAATACAAAGCTAATATTTTGATTCGAGATGGAGCAATGTGTAGTGTGTATTTTTTTTTCTTTTGTTATCAGTAATATCCTCTTTATGCGTAATCATATTTCATGCTATTCTACTGTGATGGTTGTGTGATGTAGCTATCAGTGGTCTGCAATTTTATTCATGAATGTGTGTCTGTATAACGCTCAGGTGTTAACGCTCATGTATTAAGCTTGTTGCACTCCCTTAATTCGTGCTCCACGAACCTCTGTTGTTGTCCATATCTCATTCATTTTCATTTCCTCTGAGTTCATATGGGACAGATTCTTAGATATCTTAAGTCTGTCTCTCATGGGGTCCTTCTCCATTCTCTCTCCACACCTTTGCATATTTTAAGATTTTTTTTCATTGTTTTATACTTGGCCCATTTAAAATCCCTCAGTCTCACAGCCTCTTGGGCCCTCTCATAGTATAAGGAAGTCACATGAATCGACTCCAAGGTCTTCTCAATCCATGAACCACCAAAACCATTATTCTCTTATTCCAGATATTGTTAGAGGCATTTCATACAATTGTTCACATTCAACCTCTGATTTTTAAGATGTCCTAGGCACTGGTCTTTTGCAACTCAAGTGTAATATTCCAAAATTTGCATGCAGCAAATTGGAATATTAAATTTTTCTAATGTAACTTAGGAGATGAATAAAATGGTAAGGAGGCCCATGCGTTACACCATTTTTTGGTCATCTAACCTATTTTCATTACCCAAGTACACCATGTAAGACCAATTTTACCCTAAGTAAAATTGCTTTCACTACGTAAAATAACTTAATAAAACACATTTATTAGGTTGTTTATGGTCTAAAGAAGAAACCCCAAAGGGAAATATTAAACAAATCTATATTTGTTTGATTTTCCTCATGGAATAATTAATTAAACAGTAATTTAATTATTATTCTTGGTCATATTTAACCCAAAACAAGGAAATTAATTACATAAATCCTTATTTATCTTATTATTTTCTAGGAATAATTATTTAAATCTTATTTAAATAATATTCCTTGTTAAAAATGACTAAATCATTTATAAATAATTAAATAAATAATTATTTATTTAATTATCATTCAACCACTTCCTTAAAATAATAAATAAATCATTTATTTATTTATTATTTACAAATAAAAGGATTTGACCCAAGTCAAATACCTTTTCCCTCCAACAAATATAATAAAATATTCCATAAAAGGTGGATCTAGATTTGGTTAATATTATTTTAATCATGCACCAAGATCTAGAATGACCCAATATTTTGTTATAAATAGAAGGGTTTTCCCATTCATTTGTCACCTTTTGTTGCCTATTAGATCACTCAGGATCTATGCTCTTGGTTTGACTTTGAGCCATTATCATTGTCAAATTTTCCATTATTTCACTTTGTGAGCTCCCTTTGAGTTCTATGTTTGTCTGGGTTTTCTACACCAACAAGAGAGAGAAATTTTAGATCTAAAGTGCTGAGGACTTTCAAGAACCCATCCCATTGAGGAGAATTGGAAACACCTTTCTTGTTTTCCTCCCAGGTGCCCTTAATATAAAATTCTTTCAAAAATATTGTTCTTGTCTTGTCTATTGGATGTATGGAGAAAAACCTTATTTTTACTACTTAATGTCTTTTTATGCATAGATCTAGATTTTTGCAGCATTTGTCTTGATCCACTAACTGCAGATCTGAAGATATTGGCAGCCATATTTGATGTTAGGGCTATAAGTTATGCATAGCTAAAGTGGTATTTTTTCATACAATTCGACAAAATATTCATACTAACACCATGCATTTCAGAAATAAGGATAAAATCCCTCATAGTGTGTAGAGGGATCATAATGCCAGCTAGATTTTACACTCTCATGTGTGAACAGGGACATTTTCGATGTGGACAAGGACAAGTTTGACCAAGTCAACAACATAAATGTAGGAGGAGTGGATTAGGAAATAAAAGAGCTCAATGTGAATGTGGTTCAGTCTAGATAGCTATATGTGAGTTGGATTGAAGACCCTTAGGTGTGAAAAGGGCTGAAGCAAGTTGAAGAGGTCAACCTTGACCAAATCAAACAACACAGTTTAGAGGAGTGTCTCTAATGAAGGCACAACGCAGTTTTGGAGGGAGATTGTTTGTGTGATGGTGGAAACTCTATTGAGTGGGACCCAAGGTGAGAAGGCTCACTTATTTTATAAGGAAGAGGATGGCAGCCATTTGGAGGTTAGCTTATGAATTATATTTTCATGTCTGGTTAGACTTTTTCTCTCTTCAGCTAAGATTGTCGGTGTTGTTTAGCACTAAGGTTTTCCTGTTTATGAATTCCTTCTCTTCCCTTTAAGTAGCTCTTAGGAGAGACCTGATCTATCATTCCACACATCCGGCATTGGTGCCAAGCTTCAATCTATAGTTTCAGTATAGTTTTTGTTGGAAGTTGTGTTGAGTTGCAGGGTGTTGCAGTGGAGGGTTGAGAAACCCACTTTCTGAGTTGGTTTTGCATAGGAGGGAAATTTCCTTCCATTGGAGGATCATTTTGCAGAGTTCCTGGGCTGATATCATATATTTGGTAGCAGGCCAACACATTTTCTTCACCTATAGCGTTATTCCACTCAGGAATTGCGTTATTTCTGCAAGGCAATTTCAGCGGTGCCTTTTGTGGCTCTTTTGGGGAGTTTTCCTGTGATTGGAGGGTGGATTCTTCCATGGGGGAAGACCTTTGATCAGATATGCATTAGATCTAAATTATTAAAACCTTACACACTCATTTTCTATAGTTTTCAGTGATTATTCAGTCATATTACTGAAGATCACCATTTGTATTCAGGATGTATTCCTAGGAACCCTTCCCGGGTTCTCTAGCTTTTGTATAAAGGAGACTAGATCTCATTTTTCTGAGCATATTGTTTAATATATTATCATATATATTTTTTTCTACTATTTATGTGCACAAAACCTCTTTTATACTTCGCAGTCACTTTTATGCAAAAATTCCTCTGTTGCAGTGTTTGGGTTTTAGCCTTTTTAAGCAATCCTAGGTGTGGAATGTTTGTTTAACCCACCTAGTTTGATTTGTTTCAGCTCTATTCTTGGATTTAGGTTGTATATTGACTGATATAAAGGATCCAAGAGTTTATTTTAGGATTTGTAGCATATATTTCTAAAAATATGTTTTTTATGCATGTATGGTTGAGCAAACCCTATTTGGGGATATTACAGTGGTATCAGAGAAAGATCTTTGGCTTAGCCTGTGGAATTCAAGCCAAAGTGTTGTAAAAGAAAGAGCAAGGCCATAATTATGGGAAGGATGAGCTTTCTCTCATCACTTTTAAGATCCAGTAAGAACCTCTCCGAGGAGGTTGAACAAGAAGAAGAGAAAAGGAGCAGTGAAACTTCTAGAGAGTTTCAAGAGGAGGAAGAACCATGCACTTCTTGTGATCAAAAGAGGAGAATAGTGTTGTAGAGGGCTCCAAAGCATTGGAACATATCCTTTCCTTTTGAGAGGAAGGATAAATTGCCGGAAGATGGAGGACACTTGGATCACATGATTCTAAGTTAATATCTTGTTGGGTACAAATCCCAACCTAGAGCCTTCAAGGAGACTCTAGCTTTCCCTCATTTCATTCATTTGGAGAAAGAAAGAAGACCTTGTGGCCAAGGAAGGATCAAGGGAAATAGGTTTCTATTGTCTACTTTTGATGGGTCATCTGCAGCAAGGGTTTGGGCAAGGAAACTTGATGCATTCTTCCTACTACATCCGATGGTAGAAAGGGAGGATGTAGAGATTGCTGCGCTGCACCTAGAGGGTGAAGAAAATATTTGGTGGTTCAGTCATTTGAACCATGCAAGAGTGGTTAATTTTGCTAAATTTACTCAAAGGTTGATTGGAAAATTTGGTGAAGGAAAATCAGAGGAGAAGAAGCCATCACCACCAGTGGAGGATATTTGTACCAGTGATGTCACAACTATGGGGCAGCAGTCCTCAACATCTTCATTTGGAGGAGCCAACCTATTGGAGGGAGAAGCCCTTACAGCCATACAAGATGCTTCAAAATTTCATCAAGGCATGCCTAAATTTTCATCTCCTATTGTTTCAGCAAATCATATGGAGGATTGTATACCATTGCATACTGCTCATTTGGAACAACATGATTACACTGCGCTGTGAAACCTTGATTTGATCAAGGAAGGGATGAAACATCACCCTAATGGACAACTAATGCGCTGCACACCACATGTGAGGTTGGGGTGTGAATTCTTGGGGGATGGGATGAACTTTTTCCCAAACAAATTTATGCAAACCATATGTTCATCCTTGAGTTGAGACACGAGACAACCAAAACACCATGGAGGAGAATTACAGCGCTTTCAAGAAGTAGGAGTGAGGAGGCTTTTCCTTCAGCCCACTTGGATCCTTATGGATTCAATATGATCATTGGTGTGAAATATTTTCTAGGAGATCTCCAAGGAGTTGCATTTCAGCATCCCATGGAATGCAAGAAGAAAAATCTGAGTTGGAAGAAGGGTAGTCTTCTTTGGAAGGGTACCAAGGTTGATCATGATGGGAGGCACTCACATTGGGAGGAATGGGAGTGGATGGAGAGCAAGAAGATGGTATGCTGCTTGCAAATATATGACACTGGATAGCAGGAGGCTTGGCTATATTGGCTACTCTTGAAGGAATTTGGCCATCATGGGACATATCCTTTTTCCAAGAGTATGTGGATGGAAGGGACTTGGCAAGGTACTTGCATCATGGGGCAGCAAGGAGTGTGGATGCATTATGATGATATTATCATTATGTTTTCACCACATGGGTTTTATGATGGAGGTATGAGGAGGCAGCAAGGACTTTTGTTGCTTTGGAGGATTGGGAGAGAGCATGGGAAGATTTTCTCTCACACTTGGCATGATGTTGCAGGAGTAGGAGATGGCACTATCATGGTGCAAGGAGGCTACTCCTTAGCCTTAGATGATCTGGACGTACTTCCACCATGGAAGGAACTTCTTGTATGTAGCATCATTATGGGAGGAGTCTTTGACATGGAGCATGTCAAAGAATGTATTTATGAGTTGGCAGGATCCTATTTGCATAGGCCAAACGCGTTGTCACTTTGGAGCAGGGAATTAGTGATGGAGTGTCCCCGGGATCACTTCACATTTGATGCACTTGGTGGACAAGGAGGAGGTGAGAATGATAGAGTAGTGGATGGATTCATCTATTACTGTGGTATGTTCTTCTTGAGAAGGAGGATCTTCATGCAGCATATGGTTCATTCCTCTTCATAGGAGTATGTCATACCACTATGGAGGATTGATTTATGGATCCTATCATCATCTTACTTTCATTACATGGTAATAATTCTATTTTTTCATTTATTGATTGTTCAACGCAATATTTGCATGCTCTCTCCATTTCTTTGCAGTGCATTGCTCCACAAAGGGGCAAGTTTTTCTTTGGGCTCCATGGACCATTTTTGGCTAACTATTATGATGGAGACAACCATCTATTATATTACCTTGGGAAAGTGTTTGGTTACTCCTTGTATGCTCATTTGATACATTCAACCATTTACTATTTGCTAGTAGATGTGGTGACTTACACAACTAGCCATTTGTCAAGAAACAACTTGCCATGCTATTTTCTGAAGCTGCAGTGGGGAATACTGCACTATGACCACTTGGGAGATTGTTGGTACCTTCCAGCACCACATGAAACCTTTAGTATTTCTTTCATTTTGATGCTAATCATGAGCCCATTTTCTGATGTTGTTCTTGCCTTTATGGGGAGCATGATTGGGGGAGAAACACATTGGGTGGATGTGTTCTTTGGGGAGGAGGATCCCCACACTTTATGCATTACATGTTCTAAGGGGAGCATGGGAGGAGATATGGCCACTACAGTAAAATATTTGTTTCTTTATGAGGAGCGCCATGATACGGATGGGATTCCATATGGTGGTGATTTCTTATCCATTATGTATGAAATGGTTTGGGCCATCTTGGTTCACAATGTTGGAAAAGGGATCTTTGGAGATCTAGTTTCCTTCTTGCCATTTGAGGGCAACATTATTGCAGCCCAAGATCAGAAAATTATCTACACTTATCTTAAGTGGAGAGGAGGGCAGTATGGGGTAGGCCACTTTGTCTATCATGTTCAGAATTTCAGCTCACCTACCTTGCAGGAGCTCAAGGTGGAGGAGGATTTTCAGGAGTTGCCATGTTGGGAAGAAACTTATTTTGTATGGATGATAGCTTGGGGATGGGAGATTCATATGGGGATGGTAGATACCGATATATTTCAGACCACTTGCCTCAAGAAGGCCCTTAGACCACCCATTATTGCCTCCATTGATATCTTACTGTCACATAATGATAGCTATTTGGGGTGCTCACCAAAAGCTATATTGTTTACTTGGGAAGGGAAACATGGAGATATATTGATGATGTAGCACCTTGATCCTTGGAGGATTTTATCTTATGAGGTTGCTACAGGGGAGAAGAGGATGCTCTTCAGTTCTATCCTTGCAGTTTCTTGAGGACAAGCAACATTTGGGAGGGGAGGACTGTAAGATTCCAAAATTTGCATGCAGCAAATTGGAATATTAAATTTTGCTAATTTCACTTAGGAGATGAATAAAAGGGTAAGGAGGCCCATGCATTTCATAAATAAGGATAAAATCCATCATAGTGTGTAAAGGGATCATAATTCCAGTTGGAATTTACACTCTCATGTGTGAACAGGGACATTTTGCATGTGGACAAGGCCAATTTTGACCAAGTCAATAGCATAAATGTAGGAGGAGTGGATCAAAAAATAAAAGAGCTAAATGTGAATGTGGTTCAACATAGATATCTATATGTAAGCTAGATTTAATACCCTTAGGTGTGAAAAGGGCTGAAACAAGTTGAAGAGGTCAACCTTGACCAAATCAAATAGCACAATTTAGAGGAGTGGCTCTAATGAAGGCACAACGAAGTTTTGGAGGGAGATTGTTTGTGTGATGGTGGAAACCCTATTGAGTGGGACCCAAGGTGAGAAGGCTCAGTTAGTTTATAAGGAAGAGGATGGAAGTCATTTGGAGGTTAGCTTATGAATTATATTTTCATGTCTGCTTAGAATTTTTCTCTCTTCAGCTATTTAGCTAAGATTGTTGGTGATGTTTAGTACAAAGGTTTTCCTGTTTAGGAATTCCTTCTCTTCCCTTTGAGTAGCTCTTGGGAGAGACCTACTCTATCATTCCACACATCCGATATTAGTGCCAAGATTCAGTCTACAGTTTCAGCGCAGTTTATGTAGGAGGTTGTGTTGAGTTGCAGGGTGTTGTAGTGGAGGGTTGAGAAACCCACTTTCTGAGTTGGTTTTGCATAGGAGGGAAGTTTCCTTCCATTAGAGGATAAATTTGGAGAGTTCCTGGGCTGATATCAGATCTTTGGAAGTAGGCAAAAACATTTTCTTCACCTACAACATTTTTTCACTCAGGAATTGCGTTATTTCTGCAAGGCATTTTCAGCAGTGTCTTTTGTGGCTCTTTCGGGGATTTTTCCTATGATTGGAGGGTGGATTCTTCCATGGGGGAGGACCTTTGATCAGATTTGAATTAGATATACATTATTACATCCTTACACACTTATTTTCTATATTTTTCAGTGATTATTCAATCATATTTCTAAAGATCACCATTTGTATTTAGGGTGTATTCCTAGAAACCCTTCCCGGGTTCTCTAGCTTTTGTATAAAGGAGACTAGATCTCATTTTTCTGAGCATATTGTTTAATATAATATCAGATATATTTGTCTCTATTATTTATGTGCACAAACCCTATTTTATACTGCACAGTCACTTTTATGCAGAAATTCTTCTTTTGCAGTGTTTGGGGTTTTATCCTTTTTAAGCAATCCTAGGTGTGGGAGGTCTGTTTAACCCACCTAGTTTGATTTGTTTCAGCTCTATTCTTAGATTTAGGTTGTATAATGACTGATATAAAGGATCCAAGAGTTTATTTCTGGATTTATAACATATATTTCTGAAAATTCGTTTTTTATGCATGTATGGTTGAGCAGTCCCTATTTGGGGATATTACATCAAGGCTGTCTCTAGGAGCTACAACATATTTTTGGCACCATTTCTAAGGAAATGAATGAAGAAATATTTTTCCTCGGATACTAAATTATCTTCACCCTTCAATTAGGTGAGCACGAATGGTTGAGAGTTGCACATTCATCACCTTGGCGACTCCACTGTAAAATATTCCTAATAAGAAGTAATCCTAGCTTTCATTAGGCCTCACACCAGATTCAGATCCACCATTTAACTCCACCTATAAATCATATGGTTGTGCGGAGTTTCCTTATGAACAAGTATGCCCCCTTGGCCCTCCCTCAGCCTCTAAATGATATACCACAAGACTATCTAAAGAGGTTGCCTCGGTTCGCTGGGGAAGATATTAACTCTACCCAGAAACATATTTAAAAATTCTGCACTTTTGCTGAGAATGTAAACGTAGAGCACCTATATGTGTTGTTGAGGGTTTTCATCCAATCCTTGGATGGAGAGGCTTGAAAGTGGTTCAAATTGCTTGCTAATAATGCAGTCATCACTTGGGAAGAAATGGAGAATTTATTCACGCTAAAATGGGGAGAGAAGAGGGACCATGGATATGTCCTCACAGAGTTCAACGCTCTTAAAAATAGACAAAATTAGGATGTAACAAAATTTATAAAGAGGTTCAATTTGGTCTATAATAATATTCCTACTGAAATAAAGCCTCCCTAAGCAGCTACGAAGGTGGTCTTCACAGGAGATTTTGAACCAAAGTTTGGGTTCACCTTAAGAGAAAGAAGATCCACATCTCTAGATCAGATCCAGACTGATGCATTGAAGGTAGAAGAAAACTTTGATTCTACCGTTAAGTTCAAGGGGAAGATAGAACATGAAGCTAGAATTAAGAAGGGGGACGAGGCTTCTACCTCAAATTAGGAGAGGGAATCACAGGAGTATAGACTTGAATAGATGAACAAGCTGATAAATAACCTCTCAAATAATTTAGTTAAGCTTGAATCGGAGGCCAAGAATTCCCCTCCTCATTCCAACCAAATTATTCCTAACCAAGGGTTTAATCCTCAGTATCGGGGGGCCCCTCTACAACTGTTGCAACAATTCAAGGAAGTCACTGACAACCAAGAAGATCAATTCCTCGCCTACTCTGATGATGAGGTGGGTGAGCCCATCTTGCAAGGGGAACAATAAGAAGAGGAAGTCCCTTGAGAGGATCAAGAGATTGAAATTTACTACAGGCAGCTTGTGGATTTCATGCAAGCTCAACTCCACAAAAAATATGACTTTAGGTCCTCGAAAAAGAGAACCTGAGGGCAACAAAAAAATGAAGAATCGATATCAAGAGAAAAAACCCCTCCTATTCCTCCTAGTAAAGGGAAGAAGCCATTAGAAGAATCAGTCCCTCTTAAGGCCACTACATCCTCTACCACAAAGCGAGAAGTTGATCCTCCCAAAGATAAGAAGCCTTTATCTATACCCTTGAAACCGCTCGACCTCCCTAAAGAGTAGTTCAAAGAAGCCATTAAAAAAAAAGGGATCACACCCTTTAATCTCCAAGAAGAACAACCCATGGTGGTTTTTGGACCGAATGTAGAAAACTAGCTTCTAGCCTATGCTGAAGAAGAGGGAGGTGAGCTTATCCTCCATGAAGAAGGAAAAGAGCGGGAGTATTTCCTAGAAGACAACACTAAAAATCAATAGTAGTCTGGTGATATAGAAAGAGAGGCAACAGAGCTTAATTGTCTAGATCCACAAGAGTACCTTCAGCCAGTAGTGTTGTATTCAAAGATTGAACACCAATCAAGTGGGCCCAATGAAAGCCAAGAAATCTTGCCAAAAGAAGACCAATCAGGTTTTTTGCTTAAATACCAACCAAATTATCTTTCCAACTTTGCTAACCTTGAAGAAAATCTTAAAATTTCTCCATCATTAATTTCTTCTTGGGATGTTAACGAAAAAACACAACATATTGTTACTAGTTATGATCCTCTACCCGAGGTGATTGAGAGTCTGTAGCTCCCCTGCAAGGTTCTGTATGATAAAGAAGATGATGAAGAGCACACCGAGCAGTTGATTATAATGGAAATGAGAAGAAATAAGAGTCATCCTTGCTGCTTGAAGATAATCAATGGCAACACAGAAGCAAAGAAACAGTTTCGAATGAGGTTTGCTTTCTTGTTACAAATCCTCCAGAAAAACTCATGTTGCATGTTTACCATGATCCTTTGGTTAGTATATTGTAGTCATCAATAAAGGCAGAAGATGAGGTATGTAGCAGGATGTTTGTTCAATCATGGAAAGGTAAAGTTAAAAATTGGTTTGAGAATATTTCAACTGCTAGCATCAGAAGTTTCCATCAATTCATACAAGTTTTCCTAGGTCAATGGGTAATCATGGGAAATGTCTTTCTTATCATAGAGGAGTATGAACATTTAAAAAGAGAGCCAAGGGAGATAGGACAATATGTTTCAGAAAAGTTCAATAAGGTGTATCATTCAATGCCTGCTGATATAAGGCTACCCCCAGCATTAGATCTCCTACAATACTCATATACCTTTAATCCAGAGATGGAATTCCAAGTAAGAGAAAGAGACATGGCAACCCTTGAAGAAATTCAAAATATTGCAGATGATGTGGAGGTGAACCTGCTGGATAGAGGGGTGAAGCTTAAAGCAGAGGAAGAATTTACTCAGTTTGATTCTCCTCCACCCTTATGCCTTAATTCCACGGATAAAATGAAAACATGTTCCCTGTTGTTTGAAAACATGGAGAAAACATGTGATGTACCAAGTTGTGAGGTTGGATTGATTGGGTCAGAATATTCAGAAACATGTCAAGTGTATCTTGATCCAGTGGCTGTCTATATTGAGAAATTATTCATTAAAAATCCACCATACCTTTTTAGCATTTTTGTTGTTGTTCAGGATTACCAAGTCCCTGGAAATGAAGAATAGGTTTGGAATTCCTATTAAATACTAGTAAAAGGTTTGTTCCTGAGTCTGGTGGAAAATAGTGAAAGAACAAAATTATTAGAGCAGTTTATTTCCTAGTTACACTGGCATTATTGTATCATTTAGAATAATCGTAATTCCAGTAGATTAGGGTAGGTAGGTGTGAAAATAAGCTCAGTGCTATGAGCATATTTTCAGTTTAGTTTCATATTTCTTTGCAGTTTTCAGTTCAAGTGTGCTTCAGTTTCTAGTTTCAGCATAGTTCAGATTTCAACATTCAAAATTTTCAAGGTGCGGCAGTGATTTTTGTTTTATATAGTTGGCAGTGCACAACTCAGTTGCAGTTTCACTTTGGGCTTACAATATGCATTTGTGACTCCATGAGCCCAATAAGGCAAAAACATTCAGGTCTGCAGGTTCTCAACGCACTAATAACAACACGTTGTCCCCAGATGGAGCCAATGTTGCCCTGTGACCACATACAAAGTGGGGAAGGAGAAAGGAAGGAAATTCCTGACTGTCAAAGAGCTTCAAAGAAGTCAATTTGCATCTCAGTTCAGTAGAAAGGGGAAAATGTAGTTGATAAGGTTTAATGGTGAGCAAACTTCATTTCCCCCATCCTTCATCTCATTCATCCTCTTTACCTTAATTTAACCTCTCTTACCCTTCACTTTCCCTTTTCGAAAGTCCCGCGCTACATTTCTTCATTTTGCATCACTGCTCCCCAAAATTCTTAAACTTTACAACTTAAGACTTACCGAAAATTATCTTGCCACTGATGCGACTTGGTGGGACCCATCCAACCTTGATACAGCAACCAAATCCACATGCAAACCCTCATATTCCTCACTTTCCTTACCTATTTCCTTTTTGCACTTTGCAGCAACTACCGCGTCGCATATGACATATCATGCATTTTACAACTTACCTCTTAAGCGCCCGCAAAGTTTTTGTTTAAGATGCGATGCGGTTGGGTCCCACTTTCTCTCGATGTCACCTCCCCACCATCGCACATAATCCCCCGTAGCTTTTAACATTTACCACCCGATGCTCCCAGCTAAATATTATGAATTGTGATCCGCGAGCGTGGTCCCACCACTGTCCATGCCACCTCACCTACCACCGCACTTCGACCATCATAGGTATTAACGCTTCACCTCTACCTGCTTGTACATAAACTTTACAATGTGATTTTCGGTCAGATCCCACCTTCCTCCACGTCACTTCCTTTCTCCCCGCACTTTGCACGTTGCACCATTTAGGGCCTATCTCTACTGCTCCATGGTAAGGAATTGCGATTGCGATATGGTTTGTCCCCACCATAATACTCCTCTCACCACGATTACGCCATTCCCTCACTACTGTTAACATTCTCATCTGTTGGCACACATCCCACTACCACTAAGCCTCCCGCATCTCTCCATCACTTATGCTCCAACACAATACACCCGACGGTCCTTAACACATTTCAGACCCCCCCCCCGAAATCCAAATCCTGATTTTCAAACACAGCAAGAGTATTTCATTGGTGGAGCACATGGTCAAAGTCTATGCAATCCTTCCAAGAGATCCATACTAAAAAAATCAGTTTACACAGAGCAACTGACCGTTCCTCACTGGTGAGTGTAAATCATGAGAGTCAGAGAGTGGAGGATGTCGAACAATAGATGGAATTACATGATGAAGTCTAAACCGTCCACCACTTCTCACCACCCCTTTGAAGATTCTGGAATTTGGCCTCCGTGGCTAGCTATTTTGCTTATTTTTACTATTAGATAGTGATGGTTTGCTAGTAAAATCTAGATTTTACCAAATTCTGTTTTGAGTTTTCTGTTGCAGGAGCGATTGCTTGACGCGCACTCTGATAGTTTGTTAGGATATTTTGATTTCCCTTGTGTGGGGCGATCATGATAGAATATTCGATCAAAAACCCTCAGGGAGAACTCTATATGTAGTGAGTTCTTAGATGAAACAAAGGTTCTAGAATTTTGAAGAATTTTGTTGTATTTTTGTATGATTGTACTCCCTGTGCTTTGATACACATATTTGGGAGATTTTTTTAAACTTAATACGAATACATAGCTAATATTTGGATTCGAGATGGAGAAATGATAAATATTTATTTGTTTTCTTTTGTTATTAGTAATCTCCTCTTTATGTGTAATCATCTTTCATGTTATTCTGCTTTGATGGTTCGTGTAATGTAGCTACCAGTGGTCTGCAATTTTATTCATGAATTCATGTCTGTATAATGCTCAGGTGTTAATGCTCATGTATTAAGCTTACTGCACTCCCTTAATTTGCGCTCCATGAACCTTTGTTGTTTTCCATATCTCATTCATTTTCATTTCCTACGAGTTCATAGGGGGAATATTCTTAAATATCTTAAGCCTGTCTCTCATGGGTTCCTTCTCCGTTCTCTCTCAACACCTCTGCATATTTTAAGATTTCTGTTCATTGTTTTATACATGGCCCATTTAAAATCCATTGGTTTCACAGCCTCTTTATCCCTCCCACAGTATAAGGAATTCACATGAATCGACTCCAAGGTCTTCTCAATCCATGAACCACCAAAACCATCGTTCTCTTATTCTTTATTTTTTCAGAGGCATTTCATACCATTGTTCACATTCAACCTCTAATTTTTAATATGTCCTAGGCACTGGTCTTTTGCAACTCAAGGCTGTCTCTAGGAACTACAATAGGGTCTATGGCAGAGGGGTACATATCGTATGAGTCTTTCTATTATGCCAGTGAGTACATCAAGAAGATTGAAAACAGACTAGGTGCAGTGATTTGGGACAATGAAAGGGATGAAGACAAAAGAGAACGGGAGTTGCTCCAAAAAAATGGAAAAAAGTGCTTGATAAAGAGTAAGCGACTTATAGTTTTTCAAATTTACACAAAGTAAATATTCATGTTGAACTTTGATATAATGTATATTTTGATCTCTATGTACTATATAATGTCGGTTTGATTTCATCAGCGAATGAAGAAATTGAAGAAATCAATAAATTCGTTCTTTACAATTTTGAAGTGACACAACTGTGGGTCGCATTGTACGAACAAAAGAGGATGAAATGGGATAGTGACAGGAAAGAATTTGGATGGTTGAATGGTATAAGTTTGCCTTATCCCTATCATTTAAAATAAAATATGCAAAAAATATGCCCCAACAGTTGGGTTGCTAACCAAGTTAGAGAGAAATACGGTGCAACCGGTCGTTACCTACGTGCTAAAGAGGATGTGCTAAACGTAGGGATTGGGTGCAGCAACTCGGTAATAATATATTTAATTTATATGTACATTTGAAACTTAATAATTCACCTTTCAAATGTAATTACATCTATATTTCATATTTTAACTGTTGGGTTATTATAAGACACATGACACTATGATTTTTTAATTTTTTTATAGGTGCATTTGTTCCCATCTATATGAGCATATGGACACCATTTTCGCATAGAAATGTTGATGATGAACACATCACACAAGGCTGTAGAGTGGAATTCAAGTTCAATAAATCTAGTCGATCTAGCCACCATGATCAAAACCTAGTACGAGGGACGTTAGGTTACGTCAAAACAATACAAGAGATCATTGAAGTGGATTTCTCTTCTTTCCAATGTGTTATTTTTAGGTGCAAGTGTGGGACACATTTGATCGGAATAATGTAAAGGAATATCGCGATAGTAGGGTAATATGTATCAACTCTAGCAAGATGTGGGATGAAGCTAAGGAGCCCTATGTTTTCCCCAAACACTGCAACCAGGTGTTTTTTTACCCAGAAGTGTTAGATAGGGATTGGTGGTTCGTATTGAGACATGAACCTAGATCAAAACATATTTTTGATAATAATGGTGTTATCATGCCATGCAAGCTGGAAGATAATGAGGGTGATCATGAGAACCGAGAGTGATATGGTACATGTGTGATTTCATCAATATTTATACTTTTTAAGAGCAGTTTTTATAAAAAACGAGACTTAACTACTTTATAACTTATAATACGTTTGTTTTCGAAACATTATAATATGTATTTTGAATTAATTGGTAATTTGCATTGTGTTAATGTTAAAATAAATATTTCACTTGATAATTTGCAATTATGTTGATCTCAAAAACAATGGTGTACTGTATAAAGTTCTTTTTTTTTGGTATGTAAGATCATAATAAAATAATGATAATTATAAAGTACATGAATTTATTTGCATTATTTTCTAAACTTTATTATGTTACAAAAATTCATATTATTCTAGATTTATTATTTTACAATTATTTACAAATTTAAAAATTTAAAAATTCAAAAATTTTAATAAAATCATTTCACATTAATACAATTAAAATTTTCACATTAATACAATTAAAATTTTACAAATATTTTACATACAATTACAAGTAAAACTACAATTAGAATTAGAATTACAATTACAATTACAATCATTTCACAGAAATACAATTAAAATTTTACAAATATTTTACATACAATTACAATTACAATTAAAATCACAATTACAACTACAATCACAATTTTAGAATTTTACATAAAATTTACAATTACAATTACAATTTTACATATATACCATTACAATTACAATTTTAGAATTTTACATACAATTAGAATTACAATTGCAATTTTACAATTTTACATATATACAATTACAATCATTTCACAATAAATTAAATATTACAATTACAAATAAAATTTTACAAATATTTTACATACAATTACAATTAAAATTACAATTACAAATACAATTACAATTTTAGAATTTTACATACAATTAGAATTACAATTTTAGAGTTCTACATACAATTAGAATTACAATTACAATTTTACAATTTTACATATATACAATTACAATTAAAATTACAATTACAATCATTTCACAATAAATTAAATATTACAATTACAATTACAATTTTACAAATATTTTACATACAATTACAATTACAAATAAAAATACAATTTTACAATTTTACATACAATTAAAATTAGAATTTCAATTATAATCACGACATAATATTTAATAAATATCATGATAATTTAATATTAAATTAAATAAACATCACGATCATGATAACCATCGTACAAACATCATTTTCGACTAAAAAACACATTCAAATTTGCTAACATCATCTAATCATCGTTATCATGATCATCTAATAAAACACAATTAGCATTATATAACATCATCACAACACAAAAATCAAATATACATCTCATGCTCTATCTGCAAGTTGCACACAAAATGAACATATCTAACATGACCTAACAATATACACATCATGGTGATCACCAACATGTAAATTAAGTACAACTATAACAGGAACATAAAATACATGGACCATATATATATATATATATATATATAATGTCAAAAGTATGCAACTATAATATAAATGTCAAATATCAGCTGGTGGTACATCATCAATAGTAGTATTATTTTAGGCCTGCTCAGTCAATGGTGCAGCCTCGACAAGCTCAGATACATGCTAATCATCATGTGTCTGTCAATATGGTACTGGTGCCTCATGCTGATCAGGATCAACTGTCGGCTGCTCATCATGATGACTCGACATGGTCGAGGGTCCAACCTGCTCATGATCATGAGTATTGTTGGATGTTGCAGGCTGTTGACTCGATGTGGCTAATGGTCTAGTCTTCTCTCCATCATGACTATGGTTGATGCTGTAGGATGCTCATCTGGCATAGCACGAGGTGAAAGATGATCACTCCCCTGATCGTGATCATCAGATGATGTGTCGTTGCTCGTGGAATGTCTACATACTACATTTCGACCACGCCTATAACATCAAAGGGCCTTCCTTAACCTTGTAACTAAGCTCGTAGCTCCTATGACATGCCTCATCAGGGTGAACATGTCACGCAGCATGCCTCTCCACATCTTTACCAGCCTAGCATCAGCCTGTATATCTCTCATAGTAGCAGGCCTGACTCCCACCTACACAAACAATGCACAGAGTTGGTCGCCAAACTCCAGCCTTAATCTACTATCAAGCCTGTGCCTAGAAAAAGGCGATACCGGTGCACCATGAGGACTAGGTCTGTCTGCACTAGCCTGATCCTCGACATCTACCACATCCTGATCGTCATTAGGATCCACACCTAGATCATTTGGTGGTGTTGGCATCTTATCACCATCAAATGACCCAATGTCTGTAAAATATATATAAGTACACAACAATAATTAGACAATTTCATTGAATAGTTTAATAAAAAAAAGTTAAAGAACATGTTATAATAAATTTAACTAAAACAATAATATTACCTCTATCATTCGGTGGCTCATCATCTGTGAAGAGGATGTTGGAACACCCTCACAATCCAAACCAGCATACAGACAGGGGACCATAACAAAGGGATGCTCATCAACACTGGCTAGCAACTCCAGTGCATCATGTGATATCCTCGCGAAAAACTCAGACTTTCCCTTCTTGGGCATCATTTTTCCCCACATCTGCATCCATACATGTAGCATCGGCTTACGAGGCTGCCGAGAAAAAGTAGGAATCGTCTCTGGAAACCTCTCAAAAAATAAACAAAATAGCTTTGAAGCAAAAGGGAAGTTCACCTCCCTTGTGCATGAGAACGACAACTATCTAAAGTTGTACAGAACTGCTGCAAAAAAATGGCAGAACACCTCACAAGTCGTGGCTCATGTACTAAATAATCAACATAAAATATAAGTGAGCAACTAATGTGTTTCCCGTTGTTGGTGTTGTGTGAAATGGTCGAAATTGGTAGTGAGAGGCACCTCACCTCCTCTCTACCAAATGAAGTAATATGTAACTAACCTCCGGAGACCTAAAAATATGAAGAAGACAGTATATCCGCGCTAATGTATCTATGGGAATACATGAAATGACTCCCTGTTGCATAGCCAACTAGGACCTCTGGGAATGAGGGAAAATCCACCCCTCTCCTTGATAAGCTAGCAATGAAATAAATGTCCTCCTCAGTGGGCTCATACCACTGGTTAGGACCAATCCGAAAAGCCTGTAGTTGGGCATTCCACCTATGGATAAGATGTCGCAAAATGGACCATGGCCCTTTAGGGATGTATCCTCCTCATAGAACTTGAGGAGGCCTACCTACCTTAGGAGTCCCTGGGTAGCTATTGTAAAAGGGCGAGGGTACATATCTCTCTCCCTCTCTCGTGCCTCCCACAAGCGAACCATGTTATAATGGTCTTCCTATTGTTGTTTTTGTTTCCTTTCACGTCGCTGAATGATTGACATATTAAATACATTTTTTATTAAATGAGACATGTATTTAAGAATATACATATATAAAAAAATTAAAAAAAAAAAAATTAGTGGGTGCGCCACAAAAAACAGGCATGCACCAGTAATGGTGCGTCTTTTTTTGTCGCGCACCGGAGGCGGTGCACTTGAAAATTTTCAGCAAACCTCCCTCTTGGCATTGTTACAAGGTCAATGGCGCGGTCGAGTAAACGACAACACCATTGACTATGTAGTGATGTCAGGAGGGCGGTGCATTGACCAAACTATACGCCCTGAGGCATATAGTTTAGGAAGCGCACCGCCCTCCTGACATCACTACATAGACAACGGTGTGGTCATTTACCCGACCGCACCGTTGACCATGTCGAATTGTCAGAATGTGGTGTGCTGACAAAATTACCCACCCTAAGGCGGATATTTTTGTCAATGCACCGCTTTCCCGCAATTCTACATAGTCAACGTTGCGGTCGGGTAACCGACTGTACCACACTTTTTTTTTTAAATCACGGTATGTCGTTTCGGTATTGCCCTAGAACTAGTGTGGATATTGTTAGCACTAGTCGTGGTGCATCCTGTAAATTTATAGCCAGCACTGCGAACCGGTGCAAGCCGAACTACTCAAGCGCATCGTGCAAGAATATTTTTTTTTAAATAAAGTGAATTTTAAGTTGTTTTACAAAACTAATCCGCTAAAAGGTTAAATTATGGAAAAACAAGGAAAATACATGTACATTTGGCCGTCGAAGAGGCATATTGGCTATAAAATTTTCAAAACTAAATTTTCCCACCATTTTTCAAAATTCAAAATGGAGATGGTGGGCAATAGACAGAAGTAGTGCGTGCAATGGGAGCACCGATGGTAGGGCACCTCACTGAAGGTAAAGTTTCACTAGTGCTTAAGATATCTGGAGCACCGAAAAGTGAAAAATGTGGATTTATTACCGTAATTTTTTTTATTTAACCCACTTCTAGTGCGTGGGTTTTATAGGCGCATCGGTGCAGTTTCTTAAGACCGCACCATGTTATTTCAGTTTTGATGCGGTGTTTTAGGATGCACCGGTGCAGAATCTTTGTAAATAATTGGTGCACTACAGTAATAAGACACACCAGGCGGGCTTGTACCAAGCGCACGGTGTCCCAGATGTGCCAATGTTTTGTATGCATCAGTGGTTTCTCTAGTTGAATGCACCGGTGTAGTTTAGGATGATAAACATATCGAAAGAAAAACATCTGCAAAAACATCCACCTGCCAACCTCCTCTATTAACTTCCGCTACAAACGGATGTCTGGGGTTTTTTTATAAGGGGTTCCTCAAAAACATCCGCTAGAGGGTATTTTCCTTGTAGTGGGATCTCTTGATAATCTACCCTGATATTTAACATCAGTTTTGCAAGCCAGATGGAGTGAATTATTTCACCATTGCACTAACTACCAGGATGAAAATCGCGTGAAGGTTGGTGCTCTGTATTTTAGTTACAGAGAAGTCAATTACAGAGGCCACATCCTTACCAACATACTTTTAAACATGGAAGCTGACATTTCCATCATCGGTGATTTTGAAGAAACATCTGTGTCTCCGCTAATAGAATATGATTCAGGGACGAGAACCGACAATATTACTGTCAGTGATTTTGAAGGGGAGCATTGACATCTCCGTTGTCAATGATTTTGGAGGGTTGAAATTCTCATTGTAAACGAATTATAAAAATAGGTGGATCTGAAATACATACATCTAGTCTGTCAGCGAAATGCATAGTTTAGAAAACTAAGGAAGCTGACATCAAGAATATCAATAGCTTTCACTAGGAAATCCGAATGGAAGAAGAACTATAACATAAAATAGTTTTGGTGAAAAGTTTGGAACTGTTTTGAAAAGGAACCTATTTTTCAGTCTAAGATGTTTTTCTATCAGCTAGGGACCTTTTTTCTATTTTCGAGGAAGATAGTTTGAAAGATATTTTTCCTAACTTATATGTTAGCATATTTTAGAATAGTTACTTTTAGGAAAAAACCTAATATAGTTAAGGATTTCTCCACATGCATGAACTAGGAGATATTTTTAGATTTTTAGATTATTGTCATTAATTTAAAGACTATTATTCTGTAATCAGTTGATGTGTGGTCTATAAAGACATTTCATGAGAATGAAAAAGAGGTTAGAATTTATTGAAAAAAAATGAATATTGGTATATTTGAGAAGTCTTGAATATATTATAGTTTTTTAATGAGAATTTTATAAGAAACTCATGTTTTGTAACTCCCTGAAAATTTCTTCTTTGTTATAAGAACATTCTTGATCCGAATTTATGTAGGAACACAACATAATACACATATAAGCATAAATAAAAATATGCAGTGGAAATAAAACTTCATTTCATTAAAATAAAAATGACTGAAATATGCTTACAGACATAATGGAAATAAACTAGCTAGGGCGATAGTAGCTTATCTCTGAGAAGATATGTGGTGGCTACAGGCCTCTGAACTATGTTACAATGAGGCTCGAAGGCCTATGTATTGTTTAGAAATAATGGAAAACCCAAAAAATCCAAAACCCTAACCTTAGGAGATGAAGCACCAAAACCATGGACCCCGTTTGGGTAAATTGGTACACCAACTTCCCGGGGATGTAACTTTGGCATATGATCTTCGTTGGACACACTCAATTCCTCATTAGAAATACATATCTGAGGGCTACAAATTTTTAGTGAGAAACATCATAGTAAATTCCATTTTTCTTTTTTTCCCCAAAAAATGTCATTTAGGGCCTCAAAAAAACTCCGAAAGTTCAGCACCCGAAGAACTGCTAAAAATAGTAAATTGCGCTGAAACCAAAAAACTGAAAGAAAAAATGGTGGGGTTCCTAGTGGAATAAGTGGGTGGCCACCAATATCCACCAGGATCATTCCGCCCCCCTTAGGAAGCAATGGTCCCAATTGTGTTGAGTTCCTCCATGAGATGAGGAAAATTCTGTTGAACTTGGTCCCCAGTGAGCCACTTGCCTTGGTGATGGTGTATGGCCCATATTGGAGCGGGTGAAGTTTGCGACGGGGTCCAGCGAAGTGCTCCTTCTGAAAACATAGTCACACCTTTTTTCCCACCTGGAAGTTGTGTCATGGAACCCGATGTTGATCATGGCGCTGGTTGTACTTGGCATTGATTTGTCCAAGATGTTGTGGACCTGCTGGTAGACATGTTGGATGTGTTCAATAAATTAGGTTTCTTTATCATCCTTATAAAATAATTGTGTGGATTATGTTTGTGTGGTCACATGAGGTATGGCAACATCTACGGTGGTGCGCCCGAGGTCATATCAATGGAGTGCTTGACCTGAAAGTGTAGAGGAACCTCTATGGGTGAGGAGAAAATGTCCTCATATTCCTCCATGACTTTATCCATATCTTACTATCAAGAAGGGAGCCATATTTTGAGGCTATGGCCACAATGTTCTTCTTGCCTTGTGGGTGAATTGTAATGAAAATAAATTTCTTGTTTTGGGAAAAATCTTACTGCATTGTTTTGCAGTAGTCAAAGAGATGGCAAGAGGTGGTACTACCTCCGGTATCATGTACAATTTATTTCCCAAAGTAATAACAACAGAACAAGGCCTAGACTCATAAACAACATGTCACTTCCACAAGTATGGTTGGCCCAATAATACATCAAGCACATCAAGAGGAGCAACATCACACAGTACCTCATCCATGAATGGCTTGATGTTCTAAAAAATTTGGCACTGTTGGCAGACACAGATATCTCTTCCTTAGTGAAGCCACCCAATGGTATACAGTTGCAAGTGTGTTGTGGTCAGTATTTTGAGCCATTTCATGACCTCTTCTGAAATGAGGTTATTTTGGCTTCCGCTATCTACAAGGAATTGTAGTGGAGAACCCTTCACCCACATCTGTGAATGGAAGAGGCTCTCCCCCTCCTCTAGATCCTCGGGTTCCTCCCTCTAGAGCTTGGTGGTGGAAACGGTGGTACTGGGATTCGCATCAATGATTTTCTTACATTTTTCATCGCCCTTGTCTAGTTCTAAATCGGGATTAGAATATGCATCTAATTAAGGTGCCTTCAGTTCAATTGTTTGGCACGACAATCATTTGTGATGTGAGTGGGGCTATTATGAATTTCACACCACTTCCCCGTGTCCTTCTTTGGATTTGTGGTGTTATTCTGAGTCATTCTTATTTGTATTTGCCCCTTTTTATGTAGTTCGAGGGCATTTTTCCCTGGCTTCAGACTCATGGATCCATATTCTTACTTATTACGCTTAAATTTCTTCTCAATATTGGCAGCATAGAAATATGTTCTGCCAAGTGAGGTAATGTTAAGGTACTCCATTTCCTCCTAAATGTGTCTATGAAAAAATATGTGGTACTTGAGTACCAAATGTCTCTCTGAATCTTTAATAACCAACTTTTTGTGCAGGGTATGGAAAAAATTCGTTAGTTCGTGCAAACATTGATCCCTTTGTTGCCACAACATGGTCCATTGGATGTACTTGTCCTCATAGCTCCTCACAGGACAATATTGTTCCTTGATTCCATCTCGGAACAAATTACAAGTGGGTGCAGCTAAGAATAGAGAGGGTCTCCTCCTGTAATTTTTCTCATAGTAGGTTTCTATTAGTATGAATCCTTTGTCGAAGTGTACGAAAAAGGACCACTTTAGCTACGCATAACTAATAGCCCTAACAGCAAAAGTGGCTGCCAATATCTTCAGATCTGCGGTTAGTTGAACAAAAAGAGCTGCAAAAACCAGATCTATGCATGGAAAGACATTAAGCAGAAAAAACAAGGGTTTGCTCCATATACCAATAGACAAGACAAGAACAATTTTTGAAAGAATTTTTATATTAATTGGGCACCTGGGAGGAAAACAAGAAGGCGTATCCAATTCTCCTCAGTGGCATGGGTTCTTGGAAGTCCTTAGCGCTTCAGATCTAAGATTTCTCTCTCTTGTTGGTGCAGAAAACCCAATGCAAAGAATAGAACTCAATGGGAGCTCACACAACAAATGACAGAAAAATGTGACCAAGTGTATAGATCCAGAGTGATCTAATAGGCAACAAAAGGTGAAGAATGGTAGGAAAAACCCTCCTATTTATAACAAAATATTGAGTCATTCTAGATCTTGGTGCATGGGTTAACCAGATCTAGATCCACTTTTTATGGAATATTTTATTATATTTGTTGGAGGGAAAAGGTATTTGACTTGGGTCAAATCCCTTGATTTGTCAAAAAAAAAAAAAAAATGATTTATTTATCTTTTTAAGGAAGCGGTTAGAAGATAATCAAATAAATAATGATTTATTTAATTATTTAAGGAAGTGGTTGAAAGATAATTAAATAAATAATGATTTATTTAATTATTTGTGGGTGATTTGGTCATATTTAACAAGGAATATTATCTAAATAAGATTTAAATAATTATTACTCGAAAATAATAAGATAAATGAAGGTTTATCTAATTAATTTCTTTGTTTTTGGGTTAAACATGACTGGGAATAATAATTAAATTATGGTTTAATTAATTATTCCATGAGGAAATCAAACAAATATAGGTTTGTTTAATATTTCCTTTTGGGGTTTCCTGTTTAGACCATAAACAACCTAATAAATGTGGTTTATTAAGTTATTTTAACATAGTGAAGGCAATTTTACTTAGGGTAAAATTGGTCTTACATGGTGTACTTGGGTCCATCTAATGATAATAGGTTAGATGACCAAAAAATGGTGTAACAGTTTCCCACCATTCTTTGACATGGGGAGTGGCTTTGAGGAGTGCAAAAGTAATATTTTCTTGGTCGGAGAAATCATGGACCAAGAAGTACCCTTACAATAAATTAAACCATCTATCTATGATTTCTACATCTATATGTCCTTCAAATATATTAATGTTGAAGTTAACTTGCACCTTGAAAGGAATGGCACCTCCAGAGTGCTTGCGGGATGCATATGCGTCGCCGGTGGGCAACCGTTGAAGGCTCTAGGAAAAGTTATCTATCATCGCGTTCCTTTGTTTCTCAAGGACCTCCTCGAGCAATAATTTGATAAGATAACCTGCTCCCTCATATTTATTTTCTTCTACCATGGGAGGTCGCTGGGGTTTACTAGGCTGATCTTGCAAAGGTTCAACCAGATCGAGCCCTAACTCCCTATACCCTCACCTCGATGGGGACATGAAAATAAAAATAGAGAAAGAGTAGACCAATATGATACCACTAATCCAAATTTATTCAGGAACACAAAATAATACACATATAAACATAAATAAAAATATATAGTGGAATTAAAACTCCATTTCATTAAAATAAATTGACTGAAATATGCTTACAGACATAATGGAAATAAAATAGCTAAGGTGCTAGTAGCTTATCTCTGAAAGGAGATGTGACGGCTACAGGCCTCTGAAATATGTTACAATGAGGCTCGATGGCATATTTATTTTTAAGAAATAATGGAAAACCCTAAACATCCAAAACCCTAACCCTAAGAGATGAAGCACCAGAACTATGGGCCTTGTTTGGGTAAATTTGTACACTAACTTCCCGGGGAAGTTACTTTGGCATATGATCTTCGTTTGACACGCCCAATACCTCATTAGAAAGATCTATTCGAGGAATACAACTTTATAGTGAGAAAAATCAAAGGATCTTCCATGTTTCTCCCATTTTTTCCAAAAGATTCATTTAGGGCCTCAAAACGACTTCGAAAGTTCAGGACCTGAAAAACTGCTAAAAATAGTAAACTGTGCTGAAACTGAAAAACTGAAAGAAACAATGGTAGGAGTCCAAGTGGAATAGGTTGGTGGCCACCAATATCCACCTGGATTGATTATTTCATGACTGAAAATACTAATATCCAAGATCAGAGTTCATTTTTTCTCCTTTATTTTATTTATCAACCATTAGTATTTGTTTTCCTTAATTAGTTATATACTCTGTCTCATTTCATTCTTTTTCTTACAATTTCTCAAGTAGTAAAAGGATTTTTTTCTATCATGTTTTTAATATATTTATCATTATGTTTATATCTTTATTTTTTTAGAACTGGACTCCATGCCCAATGGTATGTTTTGTAAACAACCTAACCAATTTCATCCTATGAACTAAATATAGCAATAGATATTAAAAGTGAAACCTTCTACTATAGTGACCTTTGGGTACTACTTGTGTTTTAGGGAGAGAGCTCTCTCCAGGTTGAAGGGCCATATTTCAACCTAAAATAGGTTTGAGTTTATCTTTGAGTTTCTCCCACAACCACGGTTTTCATTCAGTGCCCACTTTCATTGATAATCTCCCACTTTTAGTTGTTATTCTACTTCTATTTCGGTTAGTTTTTCAAGTTGTCACTTTTTCACACCTTCACTTTTGTGAGTGTAATTTTCAAGTTTAATAATGTCACTTTTACTTATTTTCACTTTAATGAGTTTCTTTTTCATGAGATATTCTCTCTGGAATGTGCCATTTTCAATGTCGTTTGCATCTTGTAAGTGTCGTTTGTACTTTTCTCTTACTATCACAAGTGTCGTTTGTACTTTTCTCTTACTGTCACAAGTGTCATATCTTATGCATGAGAAGTGTCTCACATAATATAAGAAGATTTATGGTTCGTATAAAGGAGTAATTTTTGTGTTAATGATCCTTATTTATCATATAGACATATATTACACTCATTCCCGAATTTTCCTGCATTGTCGCACAAGTGTCATCACTATCGTCGTAAGTGTACCTTAAGTGTGACACTTCGAGGAAGTTCTTGTATTGTCATCAAATTTTGGGGATCATGTTGTTATTATCTTCTGATTGATCAATGTTGTGTTTTTTACTATTCTGAGTGTGTGATCATGTTCAAGTTTTATCCATGTTCACTTTGATCTCATTGATCCCACACTTAGTCAGATCTTGAAAAGTTCCTGCTCAAGCAACTTGACTTCACCCAACCTTATAGAAATGTGCACTGCACAGTATCAACCCTTAATCTTATACATTTCCTCTTAGAATTACAAAATTTTCAATTTCAGCCTCCTAAAACTGCGCATTGCGCAGTATCAATGTTCAACCCTACCCCTTGAGCTCAAAAACTACACATTTTAGCCACCCAGTCAACTCCTTTTGCGCATTGTGTCAAGCCTCAAAATCTCAACTTCCCTACTTGAACTATGGAAATTTTCAATCCCTCTGCCTCTCTACCTCCAAAGATATTCCCTAGAAAATTTAAAGCCTCAAGAACTCCTCCTTGAGCTCCTAAAATGCACAATCATCTTTCCCAGGCCTCCCTGAACCATGTACTTCACAGTCTCAAGCCTCATTCCATACTCATGGCCCCTGGAACTATGCAGTGCACAATCCTTGAGCCTGTCTCTCAGTCTAGCACCCAATTCCAAATCAACCATGAATTTTCATGAAGCATGTTATAGCAGGAGTTTATTAGTCTGATGTTGTCTCGTCATGAGTGGTTTTCAGTTGCATGTATTATATATTGCAATGAAAGGATGATGATGGAGGAGAAGAAGAAGGACCATGCTAGGAGACACTTAAGAAGCTAAAAATTTAATATGATCATCAAGCAAGAGGATTAAGGAAAACTAGATTATGATGCAATACCAAATATTAGGACCACATGAAGATTCCATACCATTCATCCCCTTGCATGTTGAATATGAATAAAAAAGCATATCTGTCATGAAGATTAAGTACTAAAGACACCTCTTATTAATATTGAAGACACTGAAGCAAGAGAAGTAGCTTGGCATTGCCAATTCATCATGGAGTCCATGTCATCACTATAAAGTTGTGACTTGTACCAATTCCATCACAATTCCATGTGTCTCCATGTGTCTTGCCACATTATTTGTGGTATAATGATGTAATTATTTAAAGGAAAGGATAAAATGTAATGTGTGGAAGTTTGAGAATCATAGTTGGAATATGAAAAGTCATAGAGTCATATGTGGACAAAATAGTCTTTAGGAAATGTCCAAAGTCTTTAAGAAGTTCAAAGGTCACATTAGAAGTCTAAGATTCATGAGGGAAGTTCAAGATTCATGGGGATATGAAAGATCATTCCTCTTGTTATAAATACACCCTCATAACTCAAGCAAAGGTATTTTGTAGGCTTAACCTTTGGAGAGCTAGCCTTGGATTCTATAGCTTGGCATAAGAGAGAAGATCATTCTTTGGAGAAGCAACAAGTGGATTAATGTTACACTATTGGAGCTAGTGGCTTGGTATTGTAATTATGTATTTGTATATTTCACTCATAATCAAAAGATCAATGAGCCAACATATTTTCATGCATGTATCGCGAATGCAGTAATACGATTCTTTGTATGTTTCTGGTATATGTTTCGTTCACAACTGTAACAACCCCTGGTTGTTCTTTCATGTAAATAAAAATCAGACCAAGGTCATGGGACACGCATTACAAGTTGAATGTTGGGAAAAAAATAGTGATCGGTATCACTATTTATTAATAAATGGCTATGGAAATTGGAAAAAGCATTGGAAAAGGAAAAGTGGCTTTAGTTGACATTTTATTTATGAAATAAAGGAAAATATGAGAAAATGGAGATGAAGGGTCACAAATTTGCATGTAAGAAAAATTGAAGGAAAATTAGAGGACAATGATAAAATCATGAGGCATCAGTGATAAAAATGCTTATGAGGATCAATTTCTATCTTTTTATTAGTTCAATTTTGGAGCTCTCTTCTATTCTTTCATTCTATGATGTAGGAAACATAATTTCCACTTACAAATTAGTATAGTAAAATATTCAACTTTACTAAGACCCAAGTTTTCTCTTCAAATGATGCAATTTTATTCATTCTCTGCCATTTAGTGTGCAATTACATATTCCACCCTATTAATACATATAACATTGAACTGTTGCAGCATTATGAAAACTCCACTTTTCAATAATCAATGGGTTCTTAAAGGACCATGGTATATAATAATGGATAATTAAAAGTTGGCATTTGGAATCCACTTAAAGAAACAAGCCAATGTACTTCTTAAAGCACCATGAATAAACAAAGAAAATCAATTTCGTTGACTTGGCATTTACTTAAGAAAACAAAATACCACCAGCTGGTTGAGTCCACAGCTTCACACCCTCCACGGAAATAAAGCAAACAAATATGGTTCCATCTCTATAAGTTGGAATTTCAATTTGAGCCTGCACTATTCTCCACACGGTTCCTCAACGCAGTCTTTATGCTTGAACCTCGTTCATATAAATCAACACAGCTATCACACGGTGTAGTCAAGAAACATCAATCAACATAATTTCTATCCCACTTTGAGTGTTACACAGTCCAAAAAACACAGTCATTGCTAACAAAAGGAAATGACTACATATATATAAAATTCAACGTGACTGAAACCATTACTTTGCATTTCTGGAAGTGGTTCCATTTAGTCATCGGCAATGCTTCTCTGCATTGTGGTCAACCCACTGGACACTGGCAATCACTCTGTATATGCCAACGCATATGTCTAACACATCATTGGCAGGTGTTAACACTGTTTTAATATCTTCGATCCTTCGTTCCCTTGTGGTTGCGTTAAACTTCCTACAACTTCACTATCGTACGTGCTGCAGCCTTTAATCCATCCTTCTTTACTCTATCCTTCATTTGTTGCTTCTAACTCCATCCTTTGTTTGCAGTTCATGCAATATGAGGTTGCTTCTACTGCTAGCACTATTCCAAATGCACATTGTCTGTGCATTCTCCCATTCACATATATAAATATATAATGTGCGGGTTCTAACAATAAAAAAAAACATGCCAGACCAATCCAAATTACATTATTAATGCATGGACTAACTAATTCATTGATTTTCCTTTGCGTTTTCAATTTACACACTGAAAAACTTCTCTCTATCCCTTTTCCTCCCTATTTCCCCATTATTTATACTAGAAATATGAAACTATTCCTCTTAGAATAGGTTTCTTCTATAATTTTTGCAACAAATCAATACCTCCATATTTTTAAGTGTTTATCCCTATGTTGGCTCTATATCCACGCAGGGAAAGAAACCAATTCCTAATTTTATTCCTAATTGATTAAAAATACAAAAAAAAAAATATCCTCATAAATAAATAACGATAATAATAAAATAAAATAAAATACTACTACTAATGTTTATTTCTTTGGATTAGCCACAACATGTGAACAGAACATCACATTGTTTGCTAAGTCCTGATGCTCCTACATCAGACTCACGGGGAAGAAAACTGATCTTGTAATGCTTCATATTGATTCCCAACTTTTGTAGCTCTGCTGCAGTCATCCAACTGGCATCTTCCACTAGCTGTCCTTTCCACTTGACTAAATACTGAGAATAAGTTTGGCTCCTAGTTTTCTTTGAAAATCTCTTCTCCAAAATGGCTTCGACTTCCCTCTTTCCAGCTTTGGGCATCTTCTCTTCCCAATTTACCGTTCGGTTTTTTTCTACTGTGGTTTCCCCTTGTGATTATTCTTCTGGTTCTTGGTATAGGTACAAATCTGCAACATTGAAGATTGGTGATATTCCAATTCCTGTTGGAAATTTAACTTCATATGCATTTGAAGAAAAATTCCTTATGATTTTACATGGCCCTATCTTCTTCAATTTTAATTTGTGATAAATTTTAACAGGAAATATTTCTTTTCTTAAATATACCATAACCAAATCACCCACTTGGAATTATTTTTCTCGCCTCCTCATATCTTCTCTTTGCTTGTACTGCCTACTTCTTTCCTGCAATCTGTCTTTGACATCTTCCTGTAGTTCCTACATCTGTTCTGCAAATTCTTCCGCCTTTGCGCTCCTTACCTCTTGTTTTCCTAGATCTCTGATTTCATACACACCTCTTAGATGCATTCCAAAAACAATTTGGAATGGACTCATGCCAATACTTTGATTTGGATTGTCATTGTAAGCAAACTAAGCCTGAGCAAGGGCTAAATACCATTGTTTAGGATTTTTATATACCAAGCTTCTCAATATGTTTCCCAGAATTCTATTCACAACCTCAGTCTTTCCATCCATTTGAGGATGATATGCTGAACTGAAACTAAGGTTAGTACCTAGTTTCTTCCATAGATTTCTCGATAAATGTCCCACAAACTTGGTATCCCTGTTAGACACAATTCTTATAGGTAGTCCATGCAATCTTACAACTTCTGAAAAAAACAGATTAGAAATATGTGTTGCATTGCTTGTTTTCTTGCATGTAATAAAATGCGCCATTTTAGAAAATCTATCTACAACAACATAAATGGAATCATTTCCCCTTTGATTTTTTGGCAAACCCAAAACAAAATCCATACTGACTGCATCCCATGGTCAGTCGGGTATTGGTAATGGCTGATACAATCCTGTATTCTGACTTTTCCCCTTAGCATGCTGAAAAATCCTACATTTTTCACCGTTTAACATCAGTTTGCATCTTCGGCCAATACTAAAAAGTATTTACCTGAGAAAAGGATTTATCTTGTCCAAAATGTCTAGATAGACCTCTACTATGCTTCTCCTTGATTATGTTTTCCCTCATAGAACATTTAGTAATCCATAACTTATTACTTTTGAATAGTAATCCTCCTTGGATTATATAATAAAACCACTGGCTTCTATTATGGACTGATGCATTTTCTACATCTGCATAAATTTCTTTAAATTCTGCATCATCTTTATACATGTCAACCATCTCCTCGAACCCTACAACACCAACTTGTAACTCCTGCATAATTAAGTTCACCCTACTCAAAGCATCAGCAACTTTGTTCAATTTACCTCTTGTATGTTTGATTACAAAAGTTAAACTCTGCAAATATTCTACCCATTTGGAATTTTTTTGATTTAACTTTGGTTGGTTGTCTGTAATATCCTAGAATGGGAGCAGCTACACTATTGGGAATAATATGAGTTATTACCAATGTGGAGCTTCAGAAAATCATGAGCTTGGAAATATAGAGCAGCTCAATAGATGTAAATAACATCACACCAGTAGATGAAAGAACCTCAGCAACAAGATGATCTATATTCTCTTTCCGGGGTTGGGAAATGCAGCAATATAGAGCATAAAACAACTGTCTTCAGAAAATAACGCTATACAAGTGAGAAATGGGACTTGGATCCCTTATAATACATGATATATATATATATATATATATATATATATATATATATATATATATATATATCACATGCATAATTTGAGGTGAAACAAATCACTCTAGCTCATATTAACAGATCTCCCAAGTCTATGTAGCTAAAGTGAGCCAAAACCCCATAGCCTAACTTATGCAGCAACTACTGAAGCAAGGACTGTGTTATTCTAATGAGGGTTTCGACAGAAAATGAAGAAATAAGTATTATATAGAGTTTATATTAATCATACAGTAAATAAATGGAGGTTTAACCTCTTATACAGCAGAAACAAGACACTCGGCAAAGGTTTTCGGCAAAATGCATGAATAACAAACAATACTGCAAAAAATAACACAATTACTGCATCTTTGTATTATACATGGCTGAATATGACATGAGATAACATAATAATACAAAGAAACGTCCCTAGGCCTCTTATTAGCACTCCAGGAGGGAAATAAGCACCTCCTCATCAAAGACTAGCATAAAATCGAAGGGTGCAACCCTGCTGCTGCTGCCCCTGCATGAAAGACGTAGTTTTCTGAAGGAGACTTCATTGTGGCTTAATGTGGATGAATGGACCCAAGAAAAATGCTTAAATGAATCTCAAATCACTCCCCTTTGATCCCTTAAGCAATTTTATCCAAAGAGAGGATGGAATTCCTGCCCAGGAATTCCTTGCACTAAGCAGTGCAACAACTCTGGCTAAATAGCTGAAGCATGCAATTAGTCACAAGACTAAGATAGCTGAATACATGAATTAATTCCCTTTGATGCTATTCCTTCCTTTTATCTTTGGTGAGCCTCCTCACCATGGACCCCACACAATGTTGAGGTGACTTCCTCATGAAGCTTCCTCTTTCAAAACTGCGCTACCCTAGCTAGCCTTCCTCCTCTTTGTAGCAGCACTGTCGACTTAGTCAACTGGAACTAATCCACCTGCAATGCCTCTAATCACACCAAGGGATCTTCAATCCGGTTCTCATATGTGTGTCTAGGCTAATCGTTGTTCACATTGAGCTAGTTTACTTGAGGGATTTCTTCCTCCTCAAGAATGGATGTTGACTTAGTCAAACTTGACTATGTCTCCATCTAATTTTTCCTTGTTCACACTTGGAAGTGTAAAACCAACTCCTAAGGTGATCTCCTTCCTTACTAAGGTGGAATTTATTCATATTTTATTATTCATGGGCCTCTTTTCCCATTTATTCCTCTCCTAGGTGAAAGCATCAAAAGCTAATATTCCAATTTTCTTGCTTGCAAATTTGTGGAATATTATAGTCCTCCCCTCCCAAATTTTTCTTGTCCTCAAGCAACTGCAAGCATAGGACTGAAGAGAATCCTCTCCTCCCCTATATCATTCTCATAAGATGAAGTCTCCCAAGGATCAAGGTGCTGCATCATCAATATATCTCCAAGTTTCTCCTCCCGAGTGTGTAATCTATCTAAATAGCTGACATTATGTGACAGTGAAACATCTATGGAAGCAACAATGGGTTGTTTGAAGGTCCTATTGAAGTAGGAGGGCTGATATAAATTGGGATCCATCATCCCCCTTTGAATCTCTTCTCCCCAAGCTATCAACCAAACAAAATGAGTCACCTCCAAATTGGCAACTCATGCAAATCATCCGCCACCTAAAGCTCTGGCAAAGTAGGTGGGCTAAAATTCTGATCATGGTAGACATAGTAGCCTACCCCACACTGCCTTCCTCTCCACTTAAGAAAAATGTATAGGATTCGCTGATCTTGGGCTACAATAATGTTGCTCTCAAATGGCAAGAAGGAAGCTAGACCTCTAAAGGTCCCTCTCCTAGCGTTGTGAATCAAGTTGGCCCAAACCCTCTCATATATGATGGAAAAGAACTCACCACCATATGGAATCCCATCCATCTCATGGCCCTCCTCATTAAGAAACAAATATGTTGTTGTAGAGGCCATGTCTCCTCCCATGCTCCCCTTAGAGCATGCAATGTAAAAAGTGTGGGGATGCTCCTCCCCCAAGAACACATCCACTCTATGTGTTCCTCCTCCAATCATGCTCTTCATATAGGTAAAAATAATATCAGCAGGTAGGATCATGATCAGCATCATAACGAGAGAAATACTGAAGGTTATATGTGAGGCTGGAAGGTACCAACAGTCTCCCAAGTGGTCACAGCGCAGTCTTCCCCACTGCAGCTTCAGATAATAGCATGGCAAGTTGTTTCTTGATAGATGGCTAGTTGTGTAAGTCACCACATCTACCAACAAGTAGTAAATGGCTGAGTGTATCAATTGATCATACAAGAAGTAAGAAAACACTTTCCCCAAGTCATACAATAGATGGTTGTCTCCATCATAATAGCTGGCCAAAAATGGTCCATGGAGCCTAAAGAGAAATTTATCCCTTTGTAGAGAAATGCACTGCAAGGACATGGTAAGAGTATATAAATATAGTGTTGAACAATCAATAAGTGCAACAACAGAGTTGTTACCATGTGATGGAAGCAAGATGGTGACAAGATCCATATATGAATCCTCCACAGTGGTATGACATACCCATCTGAAGAGGAATGAACCACATGCTCCATGAAGATCCTCCTTCTTATTCTTGGACACCCAAGTCAAGGAGAACATACCATAGTAACCGATGAGTCCATCCACCACTCTCTCAATCTCACCTCCTCTATGCCCACCAAGTGCATCAAATATGAAGTGATCCTGGGAACACCTCATCAACAAGCTCATCCTCCAAAGTGACAGCATTGCTGGCCTATGAAAATAGGCTCCTGCCAACTCATAAATCCAATCTCTGACATGTTAAATGTCAAAGACCCCTCTCATAATGTTGCCATCTCCTCCCATTGCAACATCATGCAAAGTGTGAGAGAAACTCTGTCCTTGCTCTCTCTCAACCCTCTAAAGCAACAAATGTCTTTGTTACCCCAACATTACTCAATCATACAACCCATGTGGTGAAAATATCACATCATCATAATGCCTCCACACTCCTTGCCATATGATGAAAGTACCCTGCCAAGTACTCTCCTCCCACATACCCTTGGAAAAGAGTATGTCTCATGATGGACAAACTCTCTCAAGAGTAGCCAACGCAGTTTTGCCTCTTGCTGCCCAGTATCATAGATTTGCAAGTAGCTTTCCAACTCCTTGCTCTCTATCCACATCCTTTTATCCACTGATGGGTGCCTCCTACCATTCTCCACCTTGGTACTCTTCCAAAGAAGATTACCATCTTCCCAGATCAGATTTTTCTTCTTGCATTTCATGGGATGCTGAAATACAACTCCTTGGAGACCTCCTAGAGAAGATCTCTCACCGATGATCATCTTGAACCCATAAGGATCCAAGGGGGATGAAGGCAAAAACTCCTTGCTGCTACCTCTTGACAGCGCTGTAACCCTCCTCCAGGGTGTTTTGGATATCTCATGTGTCAACTCCCGGATGAACATTTGATTCTACATGAATTCGTTTGGAGAAAAGTTCACTCCATCCTCCAAGAATCCACATTCCAACCTCAAGGGTTGTGTGTAACTCATCAAATACCCATGAGAATGATGGTTCCTTTGTTCCTGGAACCATTCAAGGTTGCACAGCGCAATGCACTCTTGCTGCTCTACCTTAGCAACAAGTTTTGATCTTGGGACATATGAAAGCATATTTCCACCATTCTTAGAAAGATTTGTTGCAATAAGTAAAAGTGGAAATCTTCCCATACCTTGGTAAGATGCGGGAACCTCTTGTAGTTTTGCAAGGGCTCCTTCCTCCAATGTAATGGTTGCCCCAACTGCTGATGTAGAAAGCTGCTCTTCCAAGGCTGTGACAGCACTGGTACTTGTCTCTTCCCTTGGTGGTGTGGACCCTCTCTCCTCTGATATCTCTCCATCAAAAGTTCTGATCAGCTCTTGAGTGAACTCAAAAAAGGAAGTCACTCTTGTGTGGCTTAAATGATTCCACCACCAAGCATTGGCTTCACCCTCCAGGTGCAGCGTTGCAACTTTTGCTGCCTCCCTTTCTAGCACTAGATGAAGTAGGAAGAATGCCTCAAGATTTCTTGACCAAGCTCTTGATGTAGTTGACCCATAAAATTTAGACAATAGGAATCTATTTCCTTTGATCTCTCCCTTGCTGCAGGGTCTTCTTTCTTCTCTCAGTTGAATGAACTGAGGAAAATCTAGAGTCTCTTTGGAAGCCCTAGGTTGGCACTTGTATTATGCCAAATACCCACTCAGAATTTCATGCTCTAAGTGGTCTCCTTGCTCTCCACTTCCTCTATGAGAACAGGAAGTGCATGCATCTTCTTCTGCTTCTTGAAACCTTCTAGAGGTCTCACTGCAACTCTCTCCTCCTTGAAACCCTCTTGGAGTCTTAATGCATTTCTCTTCTTCTTTCTTCTTGGATTTGAAAATGGATGAGAGTAATCTCATCCTCTCCATAATTTTTTTCTCCTCTTCTTCTTATTTCTAATTGGATCTGAAATCCACAGGCTGAGCCAAGATGGTAGCCTCAATACCACTATAACATCCTAGAATGGGAACAACTACACTATTGGGAATAATATGAGTTATTACCAATGTGGAGCTTCAAAAAATCATGAGCTTGGAAATGTAGAGTAGCTCAATAGATGTAAATAACATCACACCAGCAGGTGAAAGAACCTCAACAACAAGATGATCTATATTCTCTTTCACGTGTGGGGAAATGCAACAATATAGAGCATAAAACAATTGTCTTCAGAAAATAACACTATAAAAGTGATAAATGGGACTTGGATCCCTTAAAAGACATGATATACATCTCACATGCAGAATTTGAGGTGAAAAAAATCACTCTAGCTCATATAAACAGATCTCCCAAGTCTATGCAGCTAAAATGAGCCAAAACCCCATAGCCTAACTTATAAAGCAACTACTGAAGCAAGGAATACATTATTATAATGAGGGTTTCTATAGAAAATGAATAAAGAAGTCTTATATAGAGTTTATATTAATCATACAGTAAATAAATGGAGGTTTAACCTCTTATACAACATAAACAAGACACCCGACAAAGGTTTCCGGCAAAATGCATGAATAACAAACAGTACTACGGAAAATAACGCAACTATTGCATCTCTATATTATACATGGCTGAATATGACATGAGAGAATAGAATAATACAAATAAATGGCTGTAGGCCTCTTATTAGCACTCCAAGAGGGAAATAAGCACCTCCTCCTCAAAGACTAGCATAAAATCAAAGGGTGTAACCCTGCTGCTGCTGCCCCTACATGAAAGATGCAGTTTTCTGAAGGAGACTACATTGTGGCTGAATGTGGATGAATTGCCCCAAGCCAAATGCTGAAATTAATCTCAAATAACTCCCCTTTGATCCCTCAAGCAAGCTGATCCAAAGAGAGGATGGAATTCCTGCACAAGAATTCCTTGCACTAAGCAGTTCATCAACTCCGGTTAAATGGCTGAAGCATGCAATTAGTCACAAGACTAAGATAGCTGAATACATGAATGAATTCCCTTTGATGCAATGCCTTATTCTATCTTTGGTGAGCCTCTTCACCCCAGACCCCACACAATGTTGAGGTGACTTCCTAATGAAGCTTCCTCTTTCAAAACTGCGCTGCCCTAGCTAGCCTTCCTCCTCTTTGTAGCAGCGCTGTTGACTTGGTCAATTGGAACTAATCCACCTACAATGCCTCTGTTCACACCAAGGGATCTTCAAACCGGTTCTCATATGTGTCTCTAGGCTGGTCCTTGTTCACATTGAGCTATTTTACTTTAGGGATTTCTTCCTCCTCAAGAATGGATGTTGACTTAATCAAACTTGACTATGTCTCCATCTAATTTGTCCTTGTTCACACTTGGAAGTGTAAAACCAACTCCTAAGGTGATCTCCTTCCTTACTAAGGTGGAATTTATTCATATTTTATTATTCATGGCCCTCCTTTCCCATTTATTCCTCTCCTAGGTGAAAGCATCAAAATCTAGTATTCCAATTTTCTTGCTTGGAAATTTTTGGGATGTTACATTGTTTATAAACTGTAATGCATGATTATCAGAATATAACACAAACTCTTTTGGCAACAAATAATGTCTTCATTTTTTTCAAGCTCGTATGACAGCATAAAATTCCTTGTCATAAGATGAATATTTCTTCTTTGCTTCATTTATTTTTTCATTGAAGTATGCTATTGGTTTCTGATCTTGGCTCAGAACTGCTCCAATCGCAATTCCACTAGGATCAGTTTCAACCTAGAAAACTTTCTCAAAATTTGGTAAAGCCAAGACTGGTTTTTCAGTAATCTTTTTCTTTAGCAATTTAAAGTTTCGATCTGCTGCTTCTTTCCATTTGAATGGCTGATTAGTTTCTCTAATTGTTTCTATAATGGGTGCACAAATCTGACTAAAACTTCAAATAAATTTTTAGTAGAAACTTGCAAGACCATGGAAGCTTCTTACCTCAAATATGCTTCTAGGAGTTGGCCAATTCACAATTGCTTGGATGTTCTCTGCATCCATTTTCAACCCTTCCTTAGAGACTACAAACACCAAATAAATTAGTTCTTCCTTCATAAGGTTTAACTTCTTTGAATTTATTAGCAGTTTTTATTTTTGCAAAGTCTTTAGAACTAATTTAAGGTGTTCTAAGTGCTCCTCTTTAATTCGAATAAAAATGAGAATATCATCAAGATAAAAAATTACAAATTTACCCATATATTCCTTCAAAACTTCATTCATCAACCTCATGAAGGTACTAGGTGCATTAGTAAGCCTGAAAGGCATTACTAACCATTCATACAAACCATTATTTGTTTTGAATGTGGTTTTCCATTCATCCCCTTCTCTCATTCTTATTTGATGATACCTACTTTTCAAATCTATCTCAGAAAAATAATTCGATCCACTCAAACAATCCATTAAATCATCCATTCGTGGTAAAGGAAAATGATACCTGATGGTGATTTTATTTATTTCTCTAGAATATGTGCACATGCACCATTCACCTCATTTATTTGGACTGAGTACTGTTGGTACAACACATGGACTGAGGCTTTCTCTGATTAACCCTTTATCCATCGACTCTTGCACTTGTCTTCCAACTTCGGCATTTTCCTATGGCGTCAACCTGTAGGTTGCTTTATTCGGAAAATTGGCTCTAGGCATTAGAGCAATATGGTGACTAATACTCCTGATGGGCTTTAACTCATTTGGCAACTCATCCAAAATAATATCAGAAAAATCATTCAACATATTTCGAATTTCTTCAGGTAAATATTCTAAATTTGTAGAAGTTAAAATTACCTTGGGTCTCCCAACAATAGAAAAATGCATCTCCTCGCCCTTCTGGACTTCTTGCAACAGGGTTTTTCCACTCATCAACATAACGTTGTTTCCAGGTGCTTCCTCATTAGCTTCATCTTTCAATGGCAGCAGTGTGTTCTTGTTCCTATCTTTCTCAAGAGTATAAGTGTTTCTTCTACCATCATGCATGGCTTTTCAGTCAAACTGCCAGGGCCTTACTAGCAATATGTGACATACATCCATCGACATTACATCACATAAAATAACATCCTTATAAGTACCAATATAAATTTCAACTTACATTGTTCAGTTACAACAATTTGATGGCCTTTTTGAAGCCATGATACTTTATAAGGAGTGGGGTGTACTGTTTTCTCCAACTTCAATTTGTCCACCATCTCTGTAGAAATAAGGTTATTAGTACTACCGTTATCAATTACCAGTTTGCAACACTTACCCTTTAAATTACATACAGTTTTGAACAGATTCTTTCTCTTAGCTGGTTCTTTGGCTTCCTTAGTTTCTTTAAGAAATATCCTTTTCAACAACAAGGATTCTCCAGCTTCGGGTGGTTCCTCTTTAGCTGCAGTCTGAGGAATTTCTTCCTTTGTTTCAACAACATTCACGTTTCATTGGGTTGCTGGTCTATTGTGAGGGCAATCCCATTGCACATGTCCCCACTCACCACGTGCAAAGCACCGAACATCTCTTCCTTGGCCTCTACCTCTGGGCACAAACCTTCCGCGACCATAATCTCCTCTTTGTGGTGATCTATTACTCAAACTCCCTGCCTCATTCTGGGATTGTTGAAATCTGGGTTTAAATGTTCTCCTTCCTTTTTCTAGAATCTTGCCTCTATTTTTCTGATTTTGTTTGCACAACATCTTTTCTTCTGCCCTCAAATTTGCTTGATAGGAATCTACAATCGTCTTCAGATTTAATAAGCTGATCTCATCCTGTATTTCATATCTCAAACCATTTATATATATAGCTACCTTTTCTATGTCATCTTCAATATGACCCGCTCTAATACTCAGCTTATAAAATTCTTCAGTATATCCTTTGATAGTCATGCCCTTTTTCTTTAAGTTTTTCAATTGTCTAAAAAGATTTAATTGGTAATCTTTCAGCATGAAATTACCTTTCAATTTACTCACCATATGATCCTACTGCTTGATTTTGTTTTTCCCTTTTCGTTTGCTTGACAACTGCAATTCATCCCACCACAGGGTTGCATGACCTTTCAATCTCGTGGCTGCAAAATTCACTTTCTTCTTGTCATTGACTTCTTCATAGTCAAAATATTTGTCTAATGAACTGATCCAGTCCATTAGTACCTCCACAGTAAGATTACCATCGTATAAAGGTACTTCTACCTTTGGTATGCTACTGGCCTTTGCTAGCATCTTCATGACTTTAGTTGTCTCGCTTTCTTCCTCCACTTCTTCGTCGGTGGTCTCTTATTCATCGGCACTGGAAACACCATCATCTGTCACCCTCCTCTGAGTAGTTTCCATTGTAGCCATTCTTGTACGCAAGTGCCATATTTTTCTAGAAAAACTATGTTTGCTATGGGTCTCCCTCGACCTATCCTATCTCGGCCTACTCTAGCTCCTCTTCTAGGTGGAATTCTCTGCAATGCTCAAGAACAACTCAACGGCACTGATACCAAAATGATGTAGGAAACACAATTTCCACTTACAAATTAGTATAGTAAAATATTCAACTTTACTAAGACCCAACTTTACTCTTCAAATGATGCAATTTTATTCGTTCTTCACCACTTAGTCTACAATTACATATTCCACTCTATTAATACATATAACATTGAAATGTTGCAGCATTATGTAAACTCCACTTTTCAATAATCGATGGGTTCTTAAAGGACCATTGTATATAATAATGGATAATTAAAAGTTGGCATTTGGAATCCACTTAAAAAAACAAGCCAACTATAATGTTCCAAATCAGGAAAATGCTACAATAATAAGAATATCTCAAGGTATTCTAAAGTTGGAGAACCAGCAATATGAAAACACAAATAATGGAGCAGCAGCAACATCCAACTCATAGAAATGTGAGAGAAATCCATAGACATCTCATTAAATAATAGCAGCAACCAATGAATACAAGATCTTAAGGAAAAAGGTCACTCAATATAGGCAATGCTCAGCCTCAAGAAACAAGTACAAGATACATGATAAAATACTGCTACACAATGCATACCAAGCTATGATAGCGCAGTTTTATAGAGAAACTGCATGCTACATATGTCAAATACATAGATATATCAATACATGGCCCAATACAACATTGGGAGTGAAGATCTCACCTCCCAAAGGCTACCTCATGTCAATCGTGGAAGGATTGGCTGTAAAATACAAAATGTGAAAAATGTCGGAGTTGCTGGGTAGCAACTGCAACTCAGAAATAGAACTAGATAGAGAGGTTATAGATGATGCCCAAACTGAATATGCCTCCTCCAATGGATCTTTAGACCAAAAGTCTGATCCTTTCACCAAAGATCTTGCCCTCCAATAATCTGCAAGAGCCCCACTACAAATGCTCCACTCAAAATAATGCAGTCACTGGATGGAACTGCGTTATAGGGCTACAGAATGAGTTGGCCTTGATGCCAAAGTCTGCAATAAGCTTAGGAATTCCTCCAATATAATCTCCCAAAGGGAAGAGAGTCTTCTCCTCTGAAAAATAGCTAATGGAGGTGGTGTAGTGAACCCTCACTACAACACCCAACAACACAGTATTATTCTGCTGCAGAAATAACACTGTCTTAATGGAGGATGCTTGGCCTCAAGCCTAGATGTGAGGAAAATGAAGAAAAATCCCTCAAGAGGCCTCTCAAGAAGAAGAAGGAATCCTAAACAGAAATTCCCCCAGCAATTCTTGCTAAACAACAAGGAATTCACAATTGTCTGAATAGACAATGTGATGAATAATACAAGCATGAGAAACAATGGTTGCCTTGCCCTCCTTTTAAACAAGTGAAAGCTCTTTCTCCATGGGCCCCATCCATTAGGGTTTCATCCACCAAATATCCCTTTCCTCATTCGCACTGCGCTGTCTTCCAATTTAAGCCACTCCTCCTATGGCAGTGTTGTTGACTTGGTCAAACCTAACCTTGTCCACTTGCAAATAACCCTGTTCACACATGAGGGTGTGCAAACCAGCTCCAAATATGATCCCATTTCATACTATGAGGGATTTTATTGAGAATTTCATTATTCATGGGTCTCCTTACCCATTTATTCTCCTCCTAGGTGAAATTAGCAAAAAATAATGTTCCAATTATCTGCATGAAAATTTTGGAACATTACAGTCCTACCCTCTCAAAGATTGCTTGTCCTCAAGCAAGTGCAAGGATAAACTGGAAAGCCTCCTCTCAAGGCATGGAGTCTATGAAGTGTTGAGGAATATTTTCCTCATGTGGATCCTCCATCTCCCAAGCAATCAACCATGCAAAATGAGTTACCTCCCAACATGGTAACTCCTGAAAGTCTTCTTCCATCTCTGGCTCCGGCAATGTAGGTGGGCTGAAAATCTGATCATGGTAGACTAAATATCCAACCCCACGCTGTCCTCCTCTCCACTTAGGATAAGTGTAGAGTGTATGTTGATCCTGGGCTGCAATGACTTTTCCCTCAAATGGCAAGATGGAGATTAGACCTCTAAGGATCTCTCCTCCAACGTTATGAAACATGTTGGCCCAAATCATCTCATATGTGATGAGTTGGAAGTCATCATCATATGGCATCACATTCCCCATATGGCTCACCTCATAAGGAAACAAGTGAGCTACTGTAGTGGCCATATGATCTCCCGTGCTCCCTCTAGAACATGTAGTGCAAAGTGTGTGGGAGTTTCCTCCCTCCAAGGACACATCCACCCAACGTGCCTCTCCTACAATCATGCTCCCAAGAAAGGTTGTCACAATATCATCTAAGGGAACCATAAGGAGAATCATGTTGGCTATCATGTGAAGTAAAGGAGAAGGACAATGTTCCCTCAAGTGTAGCCAACGCAGTTTGACTCTCCACTGCTATAGAAAATAAAATGATGGGTGGCCTCCCCACCATTTTCTTGCTTCCCCAATCTCCTGGAGAAAGTGAATGATGTCATGTGAAATGTGAGTATGTTTTCCATAAGAAATTCCCTCCCCGTATCTAATTATGGAGTGATCATCCATAATGGCCTTATGTATACCATCAAATCCAGAAGGAAGAATAATCCTTCTTTGAGATAATCCCTGCATATATATGGTTAAGAGATGCATATATATAGAAAAATCATCATGCAAATCAACAATAATCTCACCATATGTTTTTCTCATAAAAATGGAGTGGCTCATAGATGAGTCTCCCCTCATCCTCAAAGGGAAAAGAGTTGACTATGCAACCTCCTCAATCTCCTCATGATCCATGGAGTGCCTCCTCAAGTTATTCAAGTGGTTCCTCCCACAAGAAGACAAGAAATGTAATGTGGAATTCATGGTTTTCCCATTGCTCCTCATAAAACATATAGCATGAATAGTAAGGAGAATCATACTCCCAATGGGCATCTCCATCACATATCCCACTCTCCAAACAAAGCTTCCCATGAACATAGAAACATCAACAATATATGGAAGAAAAAAAATTTGAAAACAAGCTATCACATGACAACCGGAGAGTGAATCATAGTTCCACTCATGGAACCAACGCAGTGCATCCTTTTCCTACCTTAAAAGAAGAAATAACAAGTGCTTCACCAGCCACTTGTTTGCTACCACAGTCATCTCATAATGTATAAATATGAAGTTAAAATATGGTGTCAATGGTACACACCGAGAATCATGTGGCTTCCCCCACAAACCACCAATGAGATAGCCAATCTCAATGCTACAAAAGGCTGCAAGTACATTATTATACAACATGCAAGAAGGAACAACTCTTCTTGATACATCATGTTGCTCAAACATGGAAAAGAAGTAAAATAAAAAAAATGTGAAATTATACCTCCTCCATCATGTACTTGAGATCTTGAGCTGAAATGGCTCAACAAGAATTTGTCCCTCACCTCCAATGAGTAGGGAAGTGGCTATGACCTCCTCTCCATTACCATCTGGGCTATGCATCTCTCCTTATGCTAAAACATATCATATTGGCTTCTCTCCCAAGTGAACTCCTCCATCAAATGGAAATATGTATCAAATCGCATAGAATAGAAGTCCTTATGTGCTGCATGTAGCAGCTTCTCCTTGAGACTAGAAGATCTAGCCAAGAAGATCCTGCCATAGGAATAGATGAACATATCATCCACCATGTATCTATCACCTCCATCTGGGTCATCGAAAATCATGCATGCACCAAGATCCTTGGAGTTATCTATCAAAAGTTGAGACCTCCAATAGGGATCAATCCTCCTAAGAGACATCGTTGGTGATCTAGCATATGAATCTCTCCTCATGCTGCTGCCTGATACTTTGACATCCCTCATGCAAAATTCATCCTCCAAAATCTTCACCTCTCCAAAATCCAAGAGCGGTGAATCCAAAGACAAGATGTCTTTCTCCCATGATAGATCTAGTGGCCTCCCTGGTGGAATGCCTCTATGCAGTGAGACATCAATGTCAAGAGTGGACTGTACATATGGTTGGGCAACCTTGCCCTTGCTCTCACAGTGCAATACAGTCTGCCTCCTCTTTGCACTAGCTCTCTGAAATAGAGAGGGTGTGTGCCTCTCATCACATGATGCTGCTCTTCCTCCCTTCCTTCTCCTTCCGGCTGTAGTGCTACACAACCATGTTGTTCACTGATTGTGCTTGGACCTTCATGTATGATATCCTGGAGACTTTCTTGCCAAGATGCAAGCATCCCTCTACTTGGAGAAAGGGCTCCTCCTTCCTCTGCATGAGGTGCTAGATCCACTCTATAAATTACAGCGTTGTTGCCCTCAGCTGCCTCAACATGAGTGGGCAACCCTCCAATGATTGGATCCTCTTTTGGAAAATGGATCTCTATGCCTCCTTGTGCCAAAATAAAAGATGAAGGTTTTTCCTCCAATAAAGTATCATGCAAGATATCAGCCTCCTTCATGGTTCTCTGAAGTGTTTTTGAGTCTATGGTTTCCTTCATCACATGCAAGGGTTTTGTTTGTTTGAAGGTGTTTGTTCCCTCCACATGTGTTTCGGAATTCCTCCTACCAAATCTCTTTATAAAAGTTCTAATGAACATTGCATAGGAAGAGGTATTTACATTTTTTTAAGTAAATGAATCAAATAACCACCATGCATAGACCTTACCTCCAAAGTGCAATGCTGCTATTCTGGTGGCTTCATCTTCAGAAATTTGATGTTGCTATAGAAAGGTGTCTAGCTCTTCTATCCAAGCCCTGGCTGAATAAGTAGGGGAACCATCAAAGATAGATAGAAGAAATATATCCTCATTATGCTGCTTGTTCCTCCTCACCATGATCTTTCAAAACTCTAGAAAAGTAATATGATCTCTAAACCCTCGAGTTTGAGATTCATACTCATGCAAGAAACCTCTAAGAGTTCCTATCTTCGGCATTCCTTCTTCTTCTTCTTCTCTCATGGAAAAACTGGCCATGTGATCGAGCTATATCTCATAGGGTTTAGTTGCATGCTCACATCCCCTATAAGAAAATCTAGATTTTGACTCAGTTTCAAACCCTCTTGGAGATCCTGTACAAATCTCCTTACTTATCTTCTCAAATTCTTCATGAATGCTTAGTACAGATCTTGGAAGAAGCTTGGTAAGCTTATCTTCCCTTTTCTCTCCATATAATGGAGTCTTCATCTTCTCTCTCCTTGATAGCATGATGGCTGAGATCCACCGGCTGAGACAGAGATCATGCTTCGATACCACTGTAATGTTCCAAATCAGGAAAATGCTACAACAACAAGAATATCTCAAGATATTCTAAAGTTGGAGACCCCACAATATGCAAACACAAATAATGGAGCAGAAGAAAAATTCAATTCATAGAAATGTGAGAGAAATATATAGCCATATCATTAGATAATAGTAGCAACCAATGAATACAAGATCTTGAGGAAAAAGGTCACTCAAGATAGGCAATGATCAGCCTCAAGAAACAAGTACAAGATACATGATAAAATATTGTTACACAATGCATACCAAGCTATGATAGCGTAGTTTTATAGATAAACTACATGCTACATATGTCAAATACATAGATATATCAATACATGGCCCAATACAAAATTGGGAGTGAAGATCTCACCTCCCAAAGGCTACCTCATGTCAATCCTGGAAGGATTGGCTGTAAAATACAAAATGTGAAAAATGCCGAAGTTGTTGGGTAGCAGCTGCAACTCAGAAATAGAGCTGGATAGAGAGGCTGTAGATGATGCCCAAACTGAATATGCCTCCTCCAATGAATATTTAGAGTGAAAGGCTGATCCTTTCACCAAAGATATTTCCCTCCAATAATCTGCAAGAGCCCCACTGCAAATGCTCCACTCAAAATAACGCAGTCACTAGATGGAGCTGCGTTGTAGGGCTAGGGAATGAATTGGCCTTGATGCCAAAGTCTGCAATAAGCTTCGGAATGCCTCCAATATAATCTCCCAAAGGGAAGAGAGACTCCTCCTCTGGAAAATAGCTGATGGAGGTGGTGGAGTGAACCGTCATTGCAACACGTAGCAACACAATATTATTCTGTTGTAGAAATAATGCTGTCTTTATGGAGGATGCTTGGCCTCAAGCCTAGATGTGAGGAAAATGAAGAACAATCCCTCAAGAGGCCTCTCAAGAATGAGAAGGAATCCTAAACAGGAATTCCCCCGGCAATTCTTGCTAAACAGAAGAGAATGCACAATTGTCTGAATAGACAATGTGATGAATAATACAAGCATGAGAAACAATGGTTGCCTTGACCTCTCTTTAAACAAGTGAAAGCTCTTTCTCCATGGGCCTCATCCATTATGGTTTCCTCCACAAAATATCCCTTTCCTAATTCACACTACACTGTCTTCCAAAGTAAGCCACTCCTCCTATGGCAGCATTGTTGACTTGGTCAAACCTGACCTTGTCCACTTGAAAATAACCCCGTTCACACATGAGGGTGTGCAAACCAACTCCAAAGGTGATCCCCTTTCATACTATGAGGGATTTTATTGAGAATTTCATTATGCATGGGTCTCCTTATCCATTTATTCTCCTCCTAGGTGAAATTAGCAAAAATTAATGTTCCAATTATCTGCATGAAAATTTTGGAACATTACACCAACGTACTTTTTAAAGCACCATGGATAAACAAAGGAAATAAATTTCGTTGACCATGGCATTTACTTAAGAAAACAAAATACCACTAGCTAGTTGAGTCCATAGCTTCACACCCTCCACGGAAATTAAGCAAACAAACATGGTTCCAACTCTATAAGTCGGAATTTAAATTTGAGCCTGCGCTAATCTCCACACGGTTCCTCAACGTAGTCTTTATGCTTGAACCACGTTCATATAAATCAACACAGCTATCACACGGTGTAGTCAAGCAACATCAACCGACATAATTTGTATCCCACTTTGAGTGTTATGCAGTCCAAAAAACACAGTCGTTGCTAACAAAAGGAAATGACTGCATATATATAAGATTCAACGTGACCAAAACCATTACTTTGCATTTATGGAAGTGGTTCCATTTAGTCATCGACAATGCTTCTCTGCATTGCGGTCAACCCATTGGATGCTAGAAATCCCTCCATATATGCCAACGCATATGTCTAACACATCATTGGCAGGTGTTAACGTTGCGTTAATATCTTCGATCCTTCATTTCCTTGTGGTTGCGTTCAACTTCTTTCAACTTCACTAACATACATGCTACGGTCTTTAATCTGTCCTTATTTACTCTGTCCTTCGTTTATTGCTTCTAAATTTGTCCTTTGTTTGTAGTTCATGCAATCTGAGGTTGCTTCTGCTGCTAGCACTATTCCAAATGCACATTGTCCCTGGATTCACCCATTCACATATATACATATATAATGTGCAGGTTCTAACAATAAAAAAAACATACCAGACCAGTCCAAATTACATTATTAACGCATGGACTGAATAATTCATTGATTGTCCTTTCTGTTTGCAATTTACACACTGGAAAACTTCTCTCTGTCCATTTTCCTCCCTATTTCTCCATTATTTATACTGGAAATATGAAATTGTTCCTCTTAGAATAGGTTTCTTCTCGAATTTTCTCAACAAATCAATACCTCCCTATTTTTAAGTGTTTATCCCTATGTTGGCTCTATATCCATGCAGGGAAAGAAACCAATTCCTAATTTTATCCCTAATTGATTAAAAATACAAAACAAACTAACTATCCTCATAAATAAATAACAATAATAATAAAATAAGATAAGATACTACTACTAATGTTTATTTCTTTGGATTAGCCACAACATGTGAACAAAACATCACATTGCTAGCTAAGTCTCAATGCTCCTACGTCATTCTATCATAATCTTGCCTACTTAGAGTATTCTTGGAGCATGCTTGGAGCACTTTGGAATACACTAGATTTGGAGAAATAAGGAAAACTAAAGTAGGAAATCACAAGGGAACATGTGGATAAAAAGATAAACTAGATTGATTTGTAGGTCACAGGTTGCATGTGTGATATCATTATTGGTTTATGGATGCATGGTATATGCATGTGATTTTATGGTTCTGTGTAGTTGTTAGTATGGATCTTGATTCGAGGTGTACGAAAAAATACCACTTTAGCTGTGCATAACAAATAGCCCTAACAGCATAAATGACTGCTAATATCTTCAGATCTATAGTTAGATGATCAAGACAAATGCAAAAATCTAGATCTATGCATTAGAAGACATTAAACAGTATAAAAATAAGATTTACTCCATAGATCCAATAGACAAGACAACAATATATCCAATGAAATTTTTATTAATGGCACCTGGGAGGAAAACACAAGAGGGTGTTCCCTGTTCTCCTCAATGGGATGGGTTCTTGTAAGTCCTCAGCACTTCAGATTTAGCATTCCTCTCTCTTGATGGTGTAGAAAACCCAGACAAAAATGGGGAAAAATATGGCTATGATAATGGATCGATAGCCCGGACCCGAAAGTTGAGATCGAGTGATATTTAGGCAACAAAGGTGACAAATGAATGGAAAACCCTTCTATTTATAACAAAATATTGAGTTAGTCTAGAGATTGGTGCATAATTAAAATATTATTAACCAAATCAAGATCCAACTTTTATGGAGTATTTTATTATATTTGTTGGAGGGAAAAGGAATTTGACTTGGGTCAAATCCCTTTATTTGTAAATTATAAATAAATAAATGATTTATTTATCATTTTAAGGATGTGGTTGAGTAATAATCAAACAAATAATTATTTATTTAACTATTTAAGTGTGATTTAGTCATATTCAATAAAGAATATTATTTAAATAAGGTCTAAATAATTATTATTAGGAAATAATAAGATAAATAATGATTTATCTAGTTAATTTCCCTGTTTTGGGTTAAATATAAATAGGAATATTAATTAAATTGTTGTTTAACTAATTATTCCTTGAGGAAAATCAAACAAATGTAGATTTATTTAATGTATCCTCATGGGGTTTTCTGTTTAGACCATAAACAACTTAATAAAGGTGGTTTACTAAGTTATTTTTCATAGTGAATGCAATTTTACTTAGGGTAAAATTGGTCTTTCATGGTGTACTTGGGTCCATCTAATAACAATAGGTTAGATGACAAAAAAATGGTGTAACTGATTTCCCCCCAGCGTGCGAGCATTAGGAGCTAATTGTATGACCGAAGTACGCTGTAAGAACTCAAACACTAGACATCGAAGGGGAATTCAAAGAGAGAGAAGTATAAGGTAGATCAAAGTGCTGAAAGAACTAGACCCTGAGGAGGTGACTTGTAGGTGCGACAAGTCTTTTTGATAAGTGAGTACCTGCTATAGGCGGCAGGGGAGGCATCTCTATGCCCGCCGAGGAAATAGTACAAACAATAAGGTGTCCAGAAAACCATGAGACGACATAATGTTGGCATAAACATGAGCCAGATAAATAACACGATAATGAATCCCACATACATATTGTGCTTGGGATAACAACCAAGACTTGTAGAATGATATTTGATTACATGAGATATAAATGCAACCCAAATGCCCCTAAAAACAAGAAAGGGCTCTAAAAATATGATTGATACATGCAAACAAAAAGGCGCTGCAAGCAGATGAGGCCGACATCATCAAATGTATGGAACTTCATCGAAGGCTGTAATGAAGAGGTCATCCGAGTGTGTGGGGGGATACCTGTAGGGCCACCCCCTCATGAGGGAAGAGACATCTCACACACACCCAAGAATCATTGATGTCAACTGCTGCATCACTGAACCATCAAGTATACGGATCTCGATCATGTTGAAAGGAGCTGGAGTTTAGAAGCAATCAAGTCAAAGGGCAATAAGGAGTCCCTTTGTCTGATCCGAGGCACCGAAAAAGAGTGGAATCTGGAACCAAGGTACACCTGCCCTCTAGACTTGTCTTTTGGAATGAATGAGCTGATCTCGACAGAAGGAGGTCCACCATAGGTGAGGCAATAAGGGATCCTCAACTAAGGCACGAGAGAAAATAGTAGAGTGACTGACAGAATGACACCGATGATGATGATAAAATGGGGGGGGACTGAGTAGCGAATGGACAACTTCCCTTGTTAGAGCACAAATGGCATGGATTACCTGGTAGCGCTTGACACAATATCATGAGGGATAGGGGACAGTGGGACTGAAGGCCATAATGTGTGACATGAGAGAGGGACTAAGCAATGAAGGATGGAGAACTATGGCGGGATGCGAAGGGACTCGGGATAGACTCCATGAAAGCAATGATGACTCAACTTGGATGCTCTAAGCAAGGGTGACTCGATGGTGCTTCCACATAGAAAAAAGGGTACAATGGGGACCATCAAAGCATGAGTACAAGATGGTAAATCACAACGAAAGTCGACACAAGCGTGGACAAGTATGGGGGCAACATCGTGCCCCCGGTACGAGTGTTGCAATTGAAGAAATTTGATTTTTAGGAAGGGTGAAGTGGCGCTTCTTGGAAAAAATGTGCTCTGGTGAATTATCAAATCACTAAAAAGCATGGGCTAGCTACCTAAAGAAAATAAACATGCGTTACCGGAAGGAAATGTTAAGGGTAATATTTCTTTAGATAGAGTGAATTGCAAGGATTGGGAAGGGGATGGCCTTCGAATTCCTCTAATAGATATGCTCCCTTACCTAAATCCTTCTGATAATGTAAGTTACTAGCCATAATGAGTCAAAATTCCCATGACCAAGGACATCATGGGCCTGGTCATACACTAGAACAAGATCACCTTCGTGAAAAGTACGAGGTTGGAATTTTCAGTCATATTGAGCTTTGGTGCATTTCTTAGCGGCCTTAATGGTTTGCAATGCAACACGGCGGTCTTCGGAAGCACGTTCAAGCATGATAAGTCTCTGTTCTAAAGGTTGGGTGTCAGGGAGAAGTTTGATGGCGAGATGAAGGGAAGGGATTTCACACTCGATCGGTAAAACTGCCTCCTCTCCAAAAACAAGGTGGAAAGGAGTGAACCTGGTGGTAGTTTTAACAGAAGTTCTATAGGCCCACAATGCAGGGAAGAGCATAAGATGCCAGTTTGTTTTTTGCTTATCCACCGTTCGTTGAAGTATGGTTTTAAGAATTTTATTGACTTATTCAACTTGGCCATTATGTTGGGGGTAATAAGAGGAGGAATATTGGTGCTCAAAGCCCAATAGTGAGGATAGCTCTCGCCATATCTCATCTTCAAAATGTCGGCCATGATCGGAGACCAATTGTTTCGGAACACCGAATCGAGCGATCACATGGTTAAAGAAAAAGAGGGCTGCGGAAGCTGTCATGTTGTTAAACATTGGCATGGCCTCAACCCATTTAGTGAAATAGTCAACCACCACGATGATATACTTATGGTTACCAGCTGATGATGGTCGACACTCCATAAAGTCTATGGCCCACTTGCAGAAGGGGCCAACAAAGATGACAGGATGGAGGGGAGCTGGAGGGGCTCGTGCCTTGGGGGAAAAATGTTGGCAATTGGGGCAGTGTTTGACTGCCTCAATGCAATCACCAAAGAGAGAAGGCCAAAAGTACCCAGCGCGCATAATTTTCTGGGCAGTGGCCATGTTGACACCTAATCCTATGGATGGGTGTGCATATGTATTTTTGTATATTATTTATTATTAGGAAATAAGGAAGGCCAAGAGTCATTGGGAGATGAATCCCAATAGCCTCACCTCCCATCTATAAGAGCATGCACATTCTTCAGCTAATACACATTCTAGTTTTGAGGAGTTACCTCCTGGTTTGACATGGTATCAGAGCCAGCCCCACAATTGGCATTTCTGCCCCGTGGTGTAACTCCCTATCCTTTGCTCAGTCATATTTATTAATTGTTTTCTGCTGCTCTTAATTGCTAGACTATTATTCTGCATTTTTTTTCCTATTTAGCACTGACATTTGCATCTCCAGCTCCTGCAGCTCCTGCAAAACTGCAGGCTCTGTCAATCTGCAAATTGCAGGCTCTGCCATTATGCAATTCCAACAGTCCTGCAACTCTGTCATTCTGCAGATTCAATTTCAAATTTTTTTTGTAACGCCCTTTTGGGCCTCCTCATTCATCCCTGCACTCCTCTCCATTCACTCACCTCCCTCTCCTTTTATCCCTGCGCCCTCACACACTTCCCTTCCCCTGCCTGCATTCTCCATTCCCCATTCCCTGCATATCGACCTCCACCAACGCCTCCCCTTCTCCATACCTATCGACCCATTCTGGTGCCCATTCATTTCCCTACCTCACTGCTATCTCCCTCACTGTTCTACGCACATTCCTCCACAGTGGTTTATATCCAGCGCTACATCCCACCCTATCTATTTTATTTAACACGAGATATCCGGCGTTCCATTCTACAACTATGGCTGTCACACATATATATACAGCGCTCAATTTTTCAGTCTCCGCGCTATTTGTCAATACGTTCCACAGCACTCTCACACAGCAGTCTCCGCGCCCACGCTATCACTGTTCATACATATTCCATATACATTAAATGTTGTCCATTGTATATACATAATACGTTGCATAACGCCCTCTGTGTAAACGCTGAACGCTGTCCATTATAAATGCTGAACGTTGTCCATTAAATGGACATTGTGTAAACACTGTCTATTTACATCTATACGCTGTCCATATTACATTATTGACATCCATACGTTGTCTATCTACATTAACGCGTAAATTGATTTTCAACGCGGTTCGCGTGAATACATCCAGCCCACTCACACCTTCATCTGTATTTGTCACCTTATTCACAATTCCGCCCGAATTATGCTTATTTGTCACTATATTCAAACGCAAGTCTCTTTTATATAATGCATTGTCATTTATACGCAACTCTCTTTTATATAATGCGTTGTCATTTATACGCAAGTCTCTTTTATATAATGTGCAAGTCACCACCATTTTAATAAGCAAGTCATGGTATGCGTTGTCATGTAATGCATTATAATACACCGCCCCTCCATTTCGCCCTTCCACACCACTTTTCATTTTCACAATTCCGCCCCCCTCCCATTCATAATTCCATTTTTTTTTTTCATATACATTTTTCCCAAACAAAAAAAAAAATATTTTTTTTTATGCAGAATCAGTTTATAGCAAAGAGAATTTTTTTAAATTCAGTCTTCAGCAAGTTTTTTGAGCAGAATATTTTTTCCAGCAAGAGTTTCTGCCCTTTTAATTGAGTATATTTTCCAGCAATAGATTTTTTTGTTTTCTCTCCTTCAAGAGAAATTTTCCAGCAAAGTTTTGGTTTTTCTCTCCTCCTTCAAAAGAAGATGACAGTCCCTTCATATTCTAAAGAGGCTGCCTACTTGGCACAGAGAGAAAAGAGACACGCTTCAGGTCCATCCAGAGGAAGAGAAGGCAGAAGACGAAGAAGAAACTTCAGAGAAAAGGGGGGCAGACAATCTAAAGCCCTGCAGCAAACAAATCAAGACAGAGGTAAAATTGATGACAAAGACAAAGGTAAACCAGTTGAATCAGCTCATTCTGTTCTAGCACATTGTAACAATGGAGTAACTGAAAACCTCTTTGATGTTTCATTTACTTCATGGAGAGATGATTGGTTGCTAGATTTAGGAGCAACATGTCACATGACATTTAGAAAAGATTTTTTTGAAGATTTCACTGACAAAGTTGATGGAGCAGTATATTTCGCAGATAAATCCAAACTCAAGCCATCGGGGCTTGGCACAGTCAGGCTTAAACTGCCTGGTCTTCCTGATCATATCCTACATGAGGTTCTATACCTCCCGGAGTTGAAGAGAAACTTGTTGTCCCTCATCGAAATCCGGCAGCAAGGACACTCAGTTCACTTGTTTGATGGCAAGGCAGAGGTCAGATCAGCATCAGATCACTCACTTGTCATGGAGGGAATAGAAGAAGAGAGACTTTTGAAGCTGAAAGGTTCATCTGCTCATGCTCAAAACTTTGCATTCAGTTCATATCATGATGAAGGTACATTTCCATCAAGTCTTTTATGGCATGCTAGATTTGGACACTTAAATTATGACAGCCTTCGTTTGTTGAAGAAAAATGGTGTTGATGGGCTGCCTACAATTCCTAGAAAACCTAAGGAATGTGATGCTTGTATTCTAGGAAAGCATAGCAAACAACCATTTCATGATTCACACTCAAGAGCACATAGGAAACTTGAACTTTTTCATTCAGATTTATGTGGCCCTATGCCTATTGCTTCTGCAAATGGAAACAAATACATGATGACATTTATTGATGACTACACCAGAATGTGTTGGATTCACTTACTGAAGAATAAGTCTGATGCTTTTCAAACTTTCAAGAATTTTCATGCATGGATTGAAAATGATGCACAAACACATATTGGCTCTCTACGTATTGATAATGGAAAAGAATACACCTCAAATGAATTTGAAAATTATCTTCGTCAACATGGAATCAAACATCAAACAACAGTGCCATATAATCCACAACAGAATGGTGTAGCTAAAAGAATGAACATAACCATTTTAAATATGGTCCGCTCCATGTTATTTTTCAAGAATGTAAAATTGATGTTTTGGGCTGATGCAGTTCTATGTGCTGTTTACATAAAGAATAGGTGTCCTTCAAGTTCAATTAGAAACAAAACTCCTTTTGGAATGTGGCATGGCCACATTCCTTCGGTAAAGTATTTCAGGGTCGTTGGGTCCACCTGTTATGCCTTGATACCCAAGGGTCAAAGGAACAAACTTGGTGCTAGAAGCAGAAAATGTATCTTCTTGGGGTACTCCAATACCTCCAAAGGATATCGTCTCTATGATGAAACAAATAAGAAGTTTGTGATAGCAAGAGATGTCATATTTCTTGAATCATCCAAGAGTGACAAGGTTGTTGAGCGGCAACTTGATCGCCTGGATAGATTCACACATGCAAAGTCTTTCAAAGAATTTGATAATGTGATTCCACACCTTGAAGGGGGGATTCCGATATTGAATCAAACTGTGGAATCATATCCTGAAGCACTCTCTCCCCCACATGAAGAAACCACCATGGATGACACATTGGATGATGTGATTGACAAAATTGGGAGATTGAATCTTGAATCAATCCCAACTCAGTCAAGTGACCAGCCAGGGCCATCTCAGAAAGGTCCCCCCAAATGGCTGACAAAGACACTGGAGGATGTTCATCCTGATGAGGTTGGAAAAACAGGAACAAGAAGTTCCACTAAAGAAATCGAAGGTGATGTAGATAATTCTGATTCCCCTGTTGATATGGATATTGCTTATAACTGTGAATTGAGTTTGTCTACAGATCATGAACCAAATTCCTTCAAAGAAGCCGCTTCTCATGATGAATGGAAAGAAGCGATGCAGAAGGAGTATGATGCCTTGATAAAGAATGGCACTTGGAAGCTGGTTGATCCACCTTTGGGAATGAAACCAATTGGCTGTAAGTGGGTCTACAAGAACAAGTACAAAGCAGACGGCTCACTTGACAAGCACAAGGCCAGGCTTGTGGCAAAAGGATTCGCACCGAAGGAAGGAATTGATTATGAAGAAACGTTTGCTCCCACAGCAAAATGGACCACCATCCGGACTCTCTTTGCCTTAGCAGCTCAGAGTGGATGGAAAGTCCATCAGATGGATGTAAAAACAACCTTCTTGAATGGAGATCTAAAGGAGAAAGTTTATATGTCCCAGCCAGAAGGATTTGTGATAAAGGGTCAAGAACACAAAGTTTGAAAACTTGTAAAATCCTTTTATGGCCTCAAGCAAGCACCACGAGCCTGGTATGAGAAATTGACCGAGCATCTTCTGAAACTTGATTTCAAACACTTTGATCTTGATGATGCAACTTTGTTTGTTAAGAAAGTTGGAAAAACAATTGTATATCTTGTGGTATATGTAGATGATCTTTTGATAACAGGGAACAATGAGAGCTATATTGCATCCATGAAGAAAGAGTTGAAGAAAGGTTTTGAAATGACTGATTTGGGCCATGTTCATTACTATTTGGGTATTGAAGTAATTCAACATCCTAAATTCATATTTCTTTCTCAAAAGAAGTACATTGGAGATCTCTTGAACAAATTTGGCATGGATGATTGTAAACCCTTAAGCACTCCAATGGAACAAAACTTGAAGCTCACATATATTGAAGGGAAGGAATTTGAGGATGCAACTAAGTATAGACAGCTTGTAGGAAGTCTTATCTATCTGACCACCACCAGACCTGACATCTCATTTGCTGTTGGAATCCTCTCAAGGTTCATGCAGAAACCTTGTGAAGGACATTGGTCTGGTGCAAAAAGAGTACTAAGGTACTTGAAGGGGACTCAAGACTTTGGACTCAAATATACACAGGTAGGCGACTTCAACTTGACCGGATACTCTGATTCAGACTTTGATGGTGACAAAGAAACAGGGGTGTCTACTACAGGTTACACCATGAGTCTTGGATCAGGAGCTGTCTCATGGAGATCACGCAAACAGTCAGTTCCAGCAGATTCCACGACCGAGGCAGAATATGTGGCAGCAACTGAAGCAACAAAGGAAATTGTGTGGCTCAGGAAAATCCTGGAAGATTTGCAGATGAAACAAATGTATTCCACTCCACTCATGATCGACAACACTTCTGCAATAAAGTTGGCCAAGAACCCAAAGTTCCATGATCGAACAAAGCACATCAATACAAAGTACCATCTAATTCGACATCATGTTCAGGCCAAAACCATTCATCTACATCATTGTTCCACAAATGAGCAAGCTGCTGACATCTTCACCAAAGCACTTGGAAGAGAAAAGTTTGAAAAGTTCAGATCGATGCTTGGACTCACAACATCCCTTCGGATTAAAGGGGGGAATGTTGACACCTAATCCTATGGATGGGTGTGCATATGTATTTTTGTATATTATTTATTTTTAGGAAATAAGGAAGGCCAAGAGTCATTGGGAGCTGAATCCCAATAGCCTCACCTCCCATCTATATAAGCATGTACATTCTTCAGCTAATACACATTCTAGTTTTGAGGAGTTACCTCCTGGTTTGACAGGCCAGACCGGAGAGGTGGCCACCGCAAGAACCACTATGACAGGCATTGAGGACTTGTTCTACTTCAGAGTGTGTGAGACAACGATGAAGGACATAATCTACACCACGATGATAAAAGTCGTCACCGATAAGAAGGTAGCGGGGGGCCTGGTGTCGAATACGTCATCGAGCATCACGGTCAAGATGGAGGGCGAACTTTTGAGTTCACAAATAAGTGAGGATGTCCCCATACCAGGGATCATCAGCGGAAATGGAAAATAAGTGTTCATTGGGAAAAGTATCATTAATTGGAGGATCCTGCGTACCTGTAGGTAGTTCGGAAATGAGTTCAGCGAGGGCTAAACCTTTCTTACTTTTTGGGGTGAAAAATTCAAGATCGAATTCCTGGAGGATCACAATCCAACGGGCATACTTCCCACTGATGATTCGACGACTCAATAGGAATTCCATGGGGATGGAATTAGTCACGACCTTGGTGGAACGCATGAGGATGTAATGACAAATTTTTTGGACTGAGAACATGACAACCAGTGCTAATTTCTCTTCGTGGGAGTAGGATACAAGGGGTCCTACGAGGTTCTTACTGACATAATAGATAACATGCTCAATTCTTTGTCATCTTCGTGACTCCAGCGACTGAATGGGTGGAAGCGGAGATATACAAGATGAAATCCCTATCAAAGTCAGGGGGACGAATCAAGGGAGCGGATGTGAGAGCATTATTCATGGCATTAAAATATTTTTTAGCATAGGCATCCCATACAAAATGGATATTGGAGTGGAGGAGTCTAAGGAACCCATGCATGGTGGTGGCATAGTCAGGTATGAACCGGCGAAGGAAATTAGCTTTGCCTTGGAGGCTTTGTAACTGGCGTAAAGTATGGGGGATAGGAAGCTCAAGGATGGCTTAAAATTTTAATGGGTCAAGAGTGATACCATATTTGGACACAATGAAGCCTAAAATATGGCCAGCGAGCACACAAAAGACACACTTCAGCGGGTTAAGGCAGTTATTATACTTGCGACATTGGAGAAAGATGGTCCGTAGATCATGAAGGTGTTGTGCCTGATGTTTAGAACGTGCGGTAAGGTCATCTAAATAAGCAAGGATAATATGAGCCGGGTCATGGAAACAGTAAGACATAGCCCGCTGAAAAGTGGCTCCTGCGTTTTTAAGGCCAAATGGCATGACTCTATAGGCAAAGGTTCCCCACAGACTAATGAACGCAGTTTTGAGTTGATTAGCATGACGGATAACAATTTGGTTGTATCCAGAGAAACTATCCATAAAAGATAGAACCTCGTGCCCCACACACTCATCAATGATTTGGTCAATGAATGGTGTGGGGAAGTTTTCTTTGGGAAAATCTTTGTTCAGATCGTGAAATTCAGTGCAGACACGAATGGTGCCTTGTTTCTTGAGAACGGGAACTGGATTGGGCACCCAAGTGGTGTATTCAATAGGATAGATAAAACCAGCCTTCTTGAGCTTATCGATTTCAGCTTTAACAACTTCTCATCTAGAAGGATTAATGGGTCTCATCTTTTGACAGACAGGATTAGCATCAATCCATGTATCGATATGGTGTTCAATAATGGCAGGATCAAGTCTGGGAATTTCTGAATAGGACCAGGCGAAAATATCGGGGAATTCTTTGAACTTGGTGTAAGCTTCAACCTCTTCCGTGGTGCAATGGGCGCCTAAAGTGATATTTTCTTCAACCCCTGGTTTGTCAGAAATGTCAATTTTAATGGTAGGAGAGATAATGGCCATATTTCCTTCTTCTAAAGCATCGAGTGCAGGGATGGGATTTCTAAACCAATCGACTTCGTTAGGAAGGAAGACTTTAGTTTCCACAGCATATTGGTCATGGGATTGTTGCGAGAGGAAGTACGCACGGTGGTGCATATCATTCCATGGAAAGTTGGGATCGGTTAGTGCTTCCATAATGTCTTCATCGGAGTGAAAGATGGGTTGAAAAGAGGAAGGGAGGTCTCTTTCCGTGGTAGAGCAACCTGACTCATCATCATGTGAAGAAAGGCGTACATACGCAACATCATGGGGAGTGACCGAAGAAAAAGTAGATAGACGATCTACCGATGTTGAGCCTAGGGTGATCGTTTGTGGGAGGCCAAGCGGATCATCAGGGGAACTCTCCATGGGGGCTTCCACCAAGGGTCTTATGGATGATGATAGGTAGAAAAAGGTGGCCGAAGGCTCTGTCATGTTGGCATCAGGAGGAGGGGTGCCAATGGGAGTAGGCAGATCCGAAGCAGAACACGTGAACAAGGAAAGGGGGTACTTTTCCTTTAGTGCCCCCTTGCGAGCTTTTCCCTTCTTACCCGAAATTGTCGCAATAGAAAAAGGTTTCAGTTGAGGTGACTGAGGCACTGTTGCAGTGGGGGGAATTAGAGAGACCGGTTGAACCGAGGTCAAAGCAAGATAAGGTTTTGGGGTAGCAGCTAGAGGATCAAGGAGGTCATGAGTACTATATGAAGGTAAAGGGCCAGGAGAAGGAGGTTCAGGAGGCTGATCAGAGGACATCATGAAAATCTGGTAATCAGGGGAACCAGGTGGGAGAGGTTGAGTGGCCACCTGTCCTTCAGGTGGTTGGGTAGCCAAAAATCCTTGTTGAGGTAAAGGATCAGTAAGCACAGCCGGTTGACTAGGTGAAGGGTTGGGAGGAACGGAAGGAATGGCTTGCTGTCCTCTCAAAGTTTCTTGAGACTCCCATAGCTGTTGCATATGTGGTAGAAGAGGACAATCATGCGTATAATAACCATAAACACCACAACAAGAATAGGGCTTGTTCGTATGAAGAGGCCTATCCTGCTTGGGCTGAGTAGTGTTAGGATCATTACCTTGATTAGGTCCAGGATTACCAGGGGAAGCTTGATTTTGAGTGCCTTTCCTCTTCCTTTTTGAGGGAGGAGGATTAGTCGCGCCCTGCTGTGCATACACTTGTCCCTGAGGGGGTGGTATTTGTTGTTGTGGAGGTTGAGAAGGCAAGGGAGGAGGAGGTGCTAATGCTGGGGGAGGTGGAGCACGAGGCTGTGGATACGAATAAAAAGGAGGTTGGGTAAGAGTGTGGTAAATAGGAGGTTGAGAAAAGGGAGGAGGCATGTTGTATCCTAGATACGTGCTACCAGGAGGGGGAAAATTGCAGGAGGTGTTGGCCCCTCCCTAAGGAAAACCATAGCCCATGGAAGGTTCAGCATAAGGATTAAAGAGAGCTCCAACGATACCGTCGGTGGCGTGAGATGCCCCTGGTGCGTTGGTGTTGAGGTGGTAAATCCCCACTGCAGACAGAGGCGATCCCACTAGCCCTAGAGTGGGTCTAGAAACAATCAAAACATGCAATGACATTGGTTCCTAGTTACAAGAAAGACAAAGATCGTGGTAAGTAGCCTACCTCAAATCCCACGCTGCTTTTGTCGAGGAAGAAGTAGTGCTCTTCGTCCCTAGCCTGACAAATCACAGTCCTTCCGTTCACCACGTCTAGACACCTATACACATTCATAAAAAGGACGACATACAACATAATACTTAAAGCATGTAACTATATATCAGTCAGAGAAGATATAATTCATTGCATTACATAAAAGAGTAGACACAAGAATGGACCCAAAATCAAAGTCGCTTATATTAAAGATGAACAAAAGGGAGATTACAACCAAATGCTCTGACATTGTGATCTTCCTTCAGCGGGGCTTCCATTGGAGCACGTCTCAACGAAGCCTGTCGGGAATCTGGACAAAGCTCTCTCTCTTACGGGGTTCTCCTCGGCTCTTCTCTCAATAGTCGCCCAGCTATAGTTTTCTTCCCACAAGTTCAGCTAGCTAGCAAAGAGAGAGGGTAAGCTTTTATAGAGGGAGGAGGAGAGGTTAGGCTCCCTATAATCATGGGGAAGAGTCCTATCTCTTAGGAAGGGTCCATGAGAGGTGGAAAACCACTTCCTAATCAGGGAGATCTGGAGGCAAACAACCCAACCTCATTTTGGTGATCCGTTCTGAAGTTGTTAGAACCAAACTTCCGCCTTATACTGTTAAAAAACATTCCTTAAAAGGCTTGGCACAGGCATGACATAGGGACAGAGTGCCAACTGGCGCGCCCACTATGGTGCATTTTCCCCATTAGCGTGAGGGATGAACTGGCTACCCGCGCCAATGCCAAAACATGGATTTTTAGGGTTTTCCAGAGGAATTGTTCTTCAGGAGAATTCTTGTCCTTATGCAAAAGGATGCCATTCATGGAAAATTTTAGGGGCTAATATTCGCAGGTGGGCTAATTTTCCATGGTTTTTCCAAAAAAAATATTCGCCAATTTCCATTTTTTTATAAAAATGATTCGCCCAAATTTTACAATATAAAATTATTTTAATTTAAAAATCGCCAACATTATATAGAAAATATATATAATATCATTATAAATTTTAATAATTTTACAAATACATCATTAAACATTTTATAGTTTGCATATTAGGGACTAGTGAGATTCGCCAATTTTTTAAACTTCAAGATAATTTTTTATCCTTAAAATTTTCCCTGATGCCATTAAGGTATTTTCAGGACATCTTACTGCTCACAGGTCATGAGAATAGTCCTCCAATGTATGGGACGAGGGATTGTAGGGACGGTGACAAAATGTTGTGTAACAGATGCCCCCTAAAGCATGAGGTCCAAGAGAGAGGGAGGGGTGAAATGCCTTATGAGTACACGCCCAACTGAAAACACTGCCGTCGGAAAACCTACAAATACAAATACAACTGACGTCTTTGATACATGATATGTGGTATGGGGGTAGTCATCCATAATAGAGTGTACAAAAACCAGGATCCAAGGTATGGACGCAGCCATCCAGTAAATAAGGATCAACAAGTAGACTCAGGTATAGTCGCAGCCATCCAATCGAATGAGTCATGTAATAAATCATAATCAGCAGCCTAGATGTTTATCAGACAAAATCCAGGGTCTTGCGCTCCATCTCGACCCGAACAAAGTACAAGTTCGAGCATGTGAATATGTGAGCTAAAGTCGAACATGCAAGAACATCATTTGATTACCAGCCAATAATGAAAGTCGTTAACAGACGCGAGAGAAACCACCAATAATGACTATGGTTCTCAAGGTACAAGAGGTACAATCCACAAAATGTGAATAGTGAGCTGGCATCGAACATTCGCAGAATCATCCGATCGAAGGCCAATAATCAAAACCTTACGTCGAATGCGAAGGACCTGCCATTGAGGCATGCAGGCTCCAAGGTATCTGAAGGGAGTCTCTAGATCATATTCCTGGATAATGAGCTGAAGTCGACAGGAAGTGACCTTGATCGAAGGTGGGCCATAATGTTTCCCACATCATTGACACGAGATAGAGGGACATAATTTTTGTGAATCGAGACCAAAAGAGAATCAGAGGGAAGTTGAAAATTGCAAAGGCCAAATTCTCTTGAACAAATCGGCGGCACGACTTTGGATTTGGCAGTATTTGACATCAAAGATTTTTAGGTCATGGTGACGTGGCAAAGAATAGATGAGCGGTCAAAAAGGATTACCCAAACCCATGGAGTCAAGCAGATAACGAGAGGAGATGTCCCCAACCCGACACGAATGCAGACAAGTGCCATGTTCAAGAGCGACATACTGTTGACACGACTATAATAGTGGTTCCATTTCCCCCCACCATTTCTGGCAAGTACCCCAAATTTTTGAAAACAAGCTTGAAGGGGATAGCATGTGCTTGCGATATAAGTTTTTCCTTTGGACAAATCCATCCTAGTACATTTAATGAGCACTAGGAAGGAGGAACTCGAGTAACGTCATTACAACGGAGTCCGATGTCATCATTTTTTAACGAGTCTGACAAAGGAAGAACTCGATGTCTTTTCATGTTTAGAGAGTTTGAAAAGATAGCAGAAAAGAAAACTCCAACAGTTCCTTTTCGTAGATAGTCCCATAGATCCGAAAAGGTATAAAACTACGTCTGAGAGAACCTCCTAGTTTCGATAGGCTAGGGTATTCCTTTTTCGTAAATAAGCTATCCCAGCCCGAAAAAGGGGTAAACGTATACTGGGTAGATGTTGTTTCGCAGCCAATTTAACGAGTTCAAAATGACAAGCGACTCGGCAATATTTTCAGTTTTAGAGAGTCAGAAAAGAGCTGAAAGGTGACTCCAGTAGTGACTTTTTCGTGTTTTTACCGAGTCCGAAAAAGTAGAAAATACAACTTGTGTCGTCGTCCTAGTCGCGTGTATCTACACAAAAAGCAAGTGTAAAACCCATTTTTCGACAAAAATATAGTAAAATATCGACAAAACAAGTCTCAAAACCTAATTTTGATTTTGAAAAGTTATAAATATTACCAATGGTAAAAATATATTTACTTTTTACCTCTTTACCTCTTTGCAGAGCGATAGTGAGCCATTTCCGTCTTGCGGTGACGATTAAGAGAAATCCAGTGGACGAAATCGGATCTCGTCTTCTTCAGGTAAGAGCCGCTTCCATAAGCCATCTTTTAAGCCATATTTCATAGTTTTTAACTGTCATTTTGGGTCCTTGAGGGGAGGAATTGAAAATTTAGGGCCTCCGCGGTTGGCGCGGGTATCCAGCATGGACCCGCGCTAACCGATCCTTTTTCTAACAGGGGTCGTGCCAGGTGGTGCGATTGTTAGCAAAACAGCAACGCCAACCGCGAAACCCAATATTCCATTCAAAATTAATAGAAAATGAGCCAATTAATTGTTGTTTTAAGTGCCCAAGGGATCTTACAATGTGTTTATGACCAAATTGATCCAATTACACAATAAAAATGGTGATCGAATGGAAGGAAAGAGAGCACAGTGAAGAAGAAGAGTTGGAAATGAGGAATGAGCAGTGCATGAATGCTCTCCGAAATTGCGGTTTAAAGAAATTCTTCTTAACACCATGTCTCCAGGCTCAGCCCGAATTACTGCAATATCTGATAAGTATCTGGGATGAGGACGAAGATAAGTTTAAACTTCGAGATCAAATACTTGAGCTCGAAGTGTCCAACGTATACTTCATCACTAGACTGTCACGCAGAGGTCCAGTTCCTATCTTGACTGGCACTAGGCACTCAGGTGAAAACATGACAATGGTCATGGAAAGAGTGTGCGCAAGGGCACATAAAGGGTCAGGTAGCGGAAAGGTGTAAATTCAGACCATTCCTGATCTAGCACTCAGAGTAGTGCTACATACTATTACGCAAGTTGCAGGGTCGCAGGCACTGCACGAAGCTACCAAAACACAGCTCCTTCTCACGTCAGAATACATGAACCCAATAGTATTTGACTGGGCTACAGCCGTGACAATGAACATCAAATGGAAACTGACCAAATGTAAAAATACCAAACTAAAATAGTTTGGATATGGGTCCATCTTGGTATCGTTCTTCCTGGAACGAATACCTATCTTCCAGGGTCAGGGAGCTATAGTCCCAGATCCACCATTAAGAGAGCCACGGATGGCTCAATGGGCAGCATTGATGCCTAGGATAGGGGCGGCCTGAGTTCTTTGGATGGCTCCAACGATAGTTGATCATCATAGAGGGCTGACCCTATGCTAGCACTGATTTCACAGGAGACCCAGACCTTTCGCTCCCAGAAGGAGAGGACTGGGATGAGGATCTGGGTAAGACTCTTTTTAATTTTATGAGTTCTATGATTTTTTGGTATACATGCATGTTCTAACAGCTGATCCTATATGTATGTAGATGTTGGCCCAGAGAGGCCCACCGAAATGTCACCAGTGGCGAGGAGGACCCCTCTCGCTTATGACCCTCAAGGTGAGGGGGGCGAGGGGGACGAGCTCATGCAGAACTTGGAGGGGATTGCTCACGGAGTCCCAAACTATGCTCGTCTTGTTGATGTTCCTTTGGCTTATTAGAGGCACACCGTAGGGGTGCCTAGTCGACTCCATCTCTTACTGAGGCGGTTGGTGCGGGCAGTGACGTGCTACCATGAGCACCATGCCGATTAGTCTCCTAGGATTTTTATATGCATATTTTTTGAGAGACATGTTGCCTCCGGATATAACTCAAACAAACATGTATATTTTTGGTTTTATATGATGCACACGTTGCAAACACTCAACATATATATATACATCTATTTTCTACATGGATCTTGCTTACATATGATGATGTTTTTACATTTTATGCAAATTTCTAATACAATTTTATCTAATGTATCAGCTAAATAATATGCATAAATGACGACCCAATGAACAAGTTAAAAGTTCACACAATGCATCAAACCAACATATTTTATTTTTACACAAGCTTAAAAGCACAAACGCAAATTATGCTTGAAAAAATAAGCATGCCCCCAGCGTGATGACTCAATTCGAGGTGTACATGCCCCCCAAGCTTTAGTCCATAGGAAATGGAGTGAAGGTTCAAAACACAAGAGTAAGATTTTCGACATGAATTTTCTGAAATCTAACAAAACTCGAATTGAACGAGATCATGTTTCATTATTTTAACGAGGTTGACACACTTAAAAGAACTGTCCTCAGAGCCGCTTGTTTCATTTTTTAGGGAGCTTGACACAAGAAGAGGAACTATGCTCCAACGAGCTCAAAGGAGCAGGTTCAAGAGGGGGATAACCAGATGCAAAACGCTCGAGACAATTAGAAATTTCCCCTAGGCGAGGCATAATTGAGGAAAGATGATGTCCATCACTCCATGGTAGATCTTCGAGAGACATAGTCTCCACGATAGCTTCGTCAGACAGAAAAACTTCTCTCAAAGGATTGAGCGAATCTGCCTCGCCGAACCAAGGGGATTGAGAATAAACATCAATAGCCATGCTCAAAGGAGCATTATCAGCAGGAGGAGGATCTGATGCAGCAAAAATCTCACAATAATTGATTTCAACTGGGGTCAGAGGCATTGATTCTCCAAAAGACGTAACTTTTTCAGGAGAGGGGATGATCCATGGGTCATCCGGCCTAGAGATCATATTGACTTGAATGGTGTTTGGTGGTGGAATGGGAAAAATACCCATGAGAACAGGGTCCTTGAAAAGACCTGGTCCTATACTCTCGAGGGGATTAGGAATTTGAACCACGTACGGTACGTTGTTCTTGGAGGATGAGGTGAAGAAAGACAACTGATCGACAATAATAATCTTTCCCTCATGTGGAAAATTCAAAACCTGAAAGAGGGTGGACGAAATGCACAACATGGCATGGGTCCAACTGCGACCGAGTAGAATATTGTAGTTGAGTTTGCCATCAACAACTTCAACTTCGACGTTGACTGTCTTACCTTGCAATGTAATCGGTAGACTCACGAGAACACCCAACGGTTTTGATTCCCTTCCATCGAATGCCTCAAGGGCATTGGGAGATGAAGTGAGGGCTGGAGAGCCAATGGCCTTCCAGCAAGTAGATGAAATAATGTAGGTAGAGGCACCTTCGTCCACAACAGCTCTGTGAATGTTGAGGCTGTTGATACTATCCTGTATAACAAGCGTGATCTAATGCGGAAGTCGGGGGACAAAATTTTCTAGATCGAAAGTGAGAAGGCTAGAATCGGCAAGATCAATTTCGCCAATCGCAAATAACAAAGCTTTTCGTTGAGACAGACAACTCTGAAGAACTTCCAACGTGGACATTGCAGAAGGTGCCTATGCCAAATCCTCAACAATGTTGTAATGCTGAGCAGCACGGGCGTTCGGATTATAGGAAGTCTTTCGGAGAACACCTTTGGAAGGTGGTCGTACAATGGGTTCAGCACTGGGCCTTTCAATCTCCAGAGAAACAAAGGCAGGTGGGGGAGGAGGGCCATCAACGACTTCCTTCCCAGCTTCCTGGCATGATCTGGCATAATCCTTCGATCGAGTGGCAATAGAAATAGGTGCAGCACCATTCATCATGAAAACCTGAGACCCAAACAGTGTAGATGGTGAAGGCTGCTTGACCATCTAGGTCTGCTGAGATGGAAAAGGTTCCTTAAGAACTGCCGGAGTTCCCTTAGAGCCCCTAAGAATTTGACTAACCTCGGATCGTTGAGGACAATATTTGGTGTAGTGGTCTTCATCACAGATCAGGCAAGGGTACTTTGGTTTTCGCTGCGAACCATCATCAACACATGGTTTGGATGATTCTAGTTTTGGGGCATCGGATTTGGCTTTGCCTTTTCCCTTCTTCTTCCCTTTGGAAGTCTTGTCCGCAAGATTGGCCTGAACAGCATTGACCTCCACGGTCTTACCAGAATCTGAAGTAGTCTGAGGAGAAGAATTGTTGGAAGAATTCGATTTATGCTTCCCATTATAAGACTTGCGAGAAGTCTGAGAGACGAAACTAATAACACCATCTACTGATGGAGTAGCCAGTGCTTTAGAGGTCCCTAGCTGTGGCACATTAGTCAAGATGTCGTATAATGTGCCGGACTAAGAGTACACTAAATCGAGGTACTGGGCATGAGCAATGGCTTGTTCCTCGGTTACACATGCCCCCATAGCAATGTCTTGTGCATTCTTGTTGACAAAGGAGGTAGTGAACCAGTGAGTTAGAAGCTGATCAGGAATGTCAAACTTTATCAGACGATGACGACGTCTCCACTCATGAATGTGATCTGAAATATGAGTGGCCTTGTCCTATTTCAGAGATGTCAGGAGATGCATCCCGGCTTCGTAACGAACCGGTAATTGGAAATGTGTCAGGAATGCCATAGCTAGAGTATTAAAATCTTGAAAAATACCATGGGGCAACTCTATATACCATTTAGCAACAACACCGATGAGAGTGCGCTGGAAAAGACGTAGAATAATTGAGTCATCTATCCTAGAATTCGAAGAACACCACAAGTGGTATGTCATGACATGTGCTTGGGGGTCTTCTTCATATTTACCCTCAAACTTAGGACAATCACCAGGCACCTTCTTCGGGACTGGAGGCCAATATGGATTATGAAGAATCTGATCATTGGTCAATTTAGATATGTCTGGTAACTCCAACATGGTGAGAAAAGGTAACTGAGGGTTAAAAGGCATGCAAAGTCCTTGATAAGAACCTGTACCTGTATTCCATCCTGGTTGAGCATAACTCTGCCCCAATTGGTTCTGTCCTGGAGGATTCTGAACATAGGGGCATAAGCTGGATAATGAGGTTGGTATGGCAGCTGATAACCAGGATACGGGGATTGATAACTAGGATACTGATTCTGATTATACGTGGGCCCCGTTTGAATAGTGTATGGAGTATAAGTATAGCCTGGCTGTTAAGAGTAATAACCAGAACCTTGGGGCGGGTTGTAAACCGATCGAGACTGACCTTGAAGGTAATAGCTGCCTTGAGGTCGAATGGGCTACTGGTAAGTGGGGCCCTGTTGAGTCAAATAATTCGGGCGCACAGGTGGATTTGGCTGTGGCATAGAATAGATTGGCTGCTGAGCAGGGTTAACAGGTTGTGCAGGTTGTCTTGGTTGAATAGGTTGACCTGGCTGTGCAATTTGTCCTAGTTGAACAGGTTGATCTGGCTAATGAGGGAAACCAGGTTTCCCTGGTTGAATAGGTTGGCGTGATGGCAGGAGTGGGCCAGGTTGTGCCTGATAACCAGGTTGACCTATGACAGGATCATAAGATGGCCCTGGTTGTGCAACATTTTGACCAATCGGAAAATGAGGCTGCTGAGGTTGCACCAAAGGTTGAGAAGGATGGGTTTTCCCCCCAGGACCGTATGATGGTCCAGGTTGATACCCCGGTTTCCCTGCCGGTCCTTGAGGTTGCCCTGGTTGGACCACAGGGTGAGTTTGTGGAGGTTGACCTTGAGGATTGTAAGACTGCCCCTGGAGGCCATAAAATAATCGATGCTGGCCCAAAGGTTGTCCCTATAAGGGTTTTCCTTGCGGGTCATATGCATGCCCTAGCTGAGCTAAAGGTTGTCCCTAGAAGGGTTTTCCTTGTGGAACAGAAGCATATCCTTGCTGAAACAAAGGTTTTCCTTGAAAGGGTTGCCCTTGTTGATTAGAAGGTTGCCCAGCCTGGGTAGATAAAAAACCGTTAATATACTGATAAGCCTCATGAGCAGGAAAATGAAGGGGGTTTCCCTGCTCATCATATTGATATGGAAATACGTAAATCGGGACACCATCCACTCCATAATGGAAAAATTAAGGACGATTAAGTTCTTGAGAGGACTGACCAACCTCGGAGATCGACGGCTGTAAATACAACCGATACTCCTCGAGAGAAATGTTCTCAGGAATGACAGAAGCTATATAAATGTCTTCAGGAACTGACGAGGTCCTAGTTGACTGAGTAGTAACAACAGGCATAGACACAGCCACGTAGACAGTAGGTCGATGTGACAAAGGGAGATGTCGTGAGAGGCATCGATGGCGACATCCCTAACGAGGGAATGGTCATATTCATGGATGGAGTCGATATTCCCATAGAGGCAATAGCGGCCATGACCTGACTTAAAGACCTATATCTAGCTGGGAGCGTTGGACCAGGTGAAGACATAACATAAGGTTTGGGGATGTCTTCGGGAAAAAGCTGGTAATCCTCACCAGAAGTAGGAATTCCCTCACTAGGAGAGGGTAGGCCTTTATAGAGGGAGGAGGAGAGGTTAGGCTCCCTATAATCATGGGGAAGAGTCCTATCTCTTAGGAAGGTTCCATGAGAGGTGGAAAACCACTTCCTAATCAAGGAGATCCAGAGGCAAACAACCCAACCTCATTTTGGTGATTCATTCTGAAGTTGTTAGAACCAAACTTCTGCCTTCTATTATTAAAAAACATTCCTTAAAAGGCTTGGCGCGGGCATGACACAGGGACAGAGCGCCAACTAGCACACCCACTATGGTGCATTTTCCCCATTAGCGTGTGTTAGCCCCCTATGAATTTTTTGACAAGAAAACAAGGGGCTAAAATGATTTCGATCCTTTGAGGAATGAATTTCCCCTGAAAACACATCATCCCTGAAGCCTCCTTGTGCCTTATCCTTTCATAAATCCTCACTACTGTTTCCATGAGAAAAGCCTCTCTGTTGTGAAGAATAATGCCCAAAAGGCCTCCATTTTTCTTTTCTTTCATCCCCATTAAGCCTATGTTTTCATCCCTTTTTCCTTTCTTTATTTCCCTCCTTAATCCCCTAAATCATCCTAAATCCCTTTTTAAACCCTTCAAATACCCTTTTTCTGGTTTAAGAGTCCTTTTCTCCCTTTACCGAATCCCTTTTCAGCCTTAAAAACCCTCCGTTTTGGCTTGAAAACCTACTTTTTAACATACACAGGCCTAGCCCCTTTCGTCCAGCCCCCTTAACCATTTCCCCTCCATATGCCCTGCACCTGAGACCAAGTGTTGATGTCCTAGGCACTAGTCACAATCGGAAGGATCGTGGGAGCGCATTCCTTTGTTTCGCTTATCTTCCCCGATGCGAGAAAGGTTACCCTATCGGCTCCCAATTCGTTGTGGACCATCGATCTTTCAAACGTCCCTATGGTCAGCGCTCACTCCGACGCGCCCTTTTCCTCTTTCCTGTCACTTCCCCGATTGCATGTCGACCGTCGATCTGTTCTCAAATCCAACGGCTATTGCACAATCGCTCGCCGTCGATCGCACCAATCGCATTGTTGTTGACCCTCCCCGATTGGCGAGCTCCAACCCAGTCATAGTCGTTGATCTGCAGATAATCCAATGATCCGAAGCTAATCACTCCATCTCCCATCGGAGTTTCGGCCCTCCCATCACTCCCTTCCGATTAGATCTCAACCTTCCATCTCAGCCAGATCAATGGTCCACATCGCATTTCACATTCCATTGTATTTTTTCATCACGCGATCACAGAGCTTCATCACATCATCACAGCCGTCGATCTCCTCCTGAGATCCGGCAGACCAAATCAAATCACCCTCAGCCACTGTTGCCCCAGTTGCACCACCATTCCTCCAGGCCTCCATAGTATTCTTCCACCCTCGCCCTGGATTTTATGACAGGTTTATTTTACTATGTAAGGTATACAGGGTGATGAAATTCACTCTGCCTCCGTAATCGCAGTCACTGTGATTCGGAAATACAGAGAGGCCATTACAGAAGCGGTCAACATAACAGTAGAAGATAGATTAGAGGGATTCGGGCCTGATCAATTGCACGATCAGCACCTAATCCCGTATTCAAAGAATTAAGGTGCAGTTTGAAGATTAAAAGAGCACATGAAACAAGCCATATTTTCTTTCAGCATCAGTAGTACAGTTCTCAGACAGTACACCTCTGACAGAAGTCTCCATGCCTGCCTGAGCTCCCAAAGGCCAATTCACTGACAAAATGCTTCCAAGACTGTCAGGGCAGCAATAATGGAGGTATGGAAGCCCAGAAGACCTTCAGTCACCTTACTTGCTTCAGAAGATAAAACAGAGAGCCTTACAACCAAAAAGAACTTCAAAGAAATATCCAAGGTCAAATCTGACCTGACAAAGACTCTGAACTAGACCACAGAGTACAGCGTAGAGATATTAAGCAAAGTGGATGCGGAAACTTCCTCCACTCTGTCTTAATGGATCCATTTAACTTACATCTACTCCCACAGTTACTCCTTCTCCTATAAGAACTCCTGAAGAACACTTTGTAAAGGGTTGTGTTGTTGTAGTTGCTGTTGTAGGGATTCATTTTTTACTATTAGAACAGTTTTGGGAGAGAGTAGCAGAGTAGTTTGTAATGTAGTAGGCTGGGAGGAGAAATTTGGGACTGTAATCAGCCATTGTGCTCAGTGTATGTCACTGGTTTTGCATCAATTAATCAAGCTAATTTCACAGGATCCTGGTCTATTATTATGGGTGATGTTTCTCTTATTTCATTGTTTATTTACATTTTCCATGTTGTTCATTGGTCTTCTGGTATGCATCAAAAATCTAGCATAGGATTTACCCTTGCATGGTACCCTATGTTTCTGCTCTCCCTACCTTTAATGTTTTCTGCTTATAGTGAATCTAAGAGCAAATTCATGTAATTTAACCAGTGTAGTAGCTGTTATTCACTGCTAGCTGATGTGTGAATTTGGGTTTGTTGCTTAGTTGTTCTTGTTGGGTTCAAGCTATAGGATTTGGGATACCAGGGATTTAGTGTAAGCCATGTCCACTGGGGTCCTTGTTCAACAGATTTGCCTTTCCAAGATCCCATAAGCTGGTGTTAAAGCATTAAAGGTTAAAAGTCCTTTTCTGACCTTAGGCCTAGTTCTGTGTTTAAAATATCGAGTGTTTTCCCTTTGAGAGTATGCCGAATCAGATCTAGAGTTAGATGACCTCTGGTCTGATCTCAAGCTTCCCTTTGTGTCCCCCCCCCCATTCTCTCCTTAATGTTCCACTCCACCGTCTATCTCAAATATCCTTTAGTATAGATGACTTGCCCTATGAAAGCCTTGGCTAATTTTTTGCAAGTAATCTCCTTTCATGACTCCATAGCCCAATGGACGGCACAGCCTTAACCCATCCTCTTTTAAAGAAACATCCTATTGCTCTGCTCCTTTCTTTCCATTGCCTTCTCAGTCTATGATCTCATGACCAACCCAACAACCAACCAAATCATTTTAAAACCCCTTGTGTGCTTCATACCTAGCCTAATATCTCATTTTGAGCTTCAAGGATATATTATTCTTGCTTTATTGGAGAGATCCCTCTCCGGGTCCAGGAGGGCTAGATCCTAGGGCCCCAAAGTGGTTTTGATGTTGTCTCATCTTTTGGTCTTGCCAATCTGGCCAAAACATGGGAACCCCAACCACGTGAGGGATGAACTGGCTACCTGCGCCAATGCCAAAACATGGATTTTTAGGGTTTTCCAGAGGAATTTTTCTTCAGGAGACTTCTTGTCCTTATGTAGAAGGATGCCATTAAGGTATTTTCAGGACATTTTACTGCTCGCAGGTCATAGGAATAGTCCTCCAATGTATGGGATGAGGGATTGTAGGGACGATGACAAAATGTTGTGTAATAGTTGGCACCACCGGGTCTAGGAAGATCAGGTAGAACGGTATAAACATAACCCGAATGAGCGTAGATCAGGTCATATTTTAATGCAATTTGGAGAGCGGCTTCTTCGGTTTGAGGAAAGTGTGATACGACATCTTTCCCGATAGGCAACAAGAGAGTCCTAAGGAACTAGTCCATATAGACACGGTCTTCGAAGGTAGGGGCTCGACATAGGCTCCTTCTTCTCTGCCATTCCTGAACATGGTCAGATAGGCGGGTCACAGATGATTGATGGAAGGAGGTCAAGAGCTCGGTCCCAGTGTCGTAACAAAGGGGAAGCTGGAAATAATAGAAAAAGGCCCTGGCAGGAGTTGCAAAGGTGGTATGAGAGGAAGGGGCCTAATAAACATACCACTTAGAAGCTTCACCAATAAGCGTTCGTTGGAACAACCGAAGACAGACAGAGTCATCGGTAACGGAATTAGATGAACACCACATGTGGAAAGATCTAATATGATTTGAGGGATCTTGTATAGCAAGACCTTCAAACTTTTGGATGTCTGAAGGGAGCTTTGTTGGCATAGCGGGCCAACTAGCGTCATGGTGTATAGGGTCGTTTATCAACTGGTCGAAGTCGGGGAGGTTGAGGCCTGCCATGAAAGGGAGTAAGGGTGCAACTGGGGTAGTGTCTGTTGTGTCCCAATAGTGGTATTCCCGATGGGAGGGCCAGGGTTACCACCAGTATTAGGTCCTGCACCAAACATGGTGAAGGTGACAGGGGGAGAACCAAAGGCAGAACGAGAAGGAGAATCCAAAGGACTAGAAGAAGAGTTGGAGTGCGAACTCGTTTGAGGACTAACTCGAATCCTATGCCGAGGAGTAAGTCTCCCTACCGAAAACTGAGGATGAAGGCCAAGGAGTCTCCAGGATGAATGCCTTGATGGCGCAATGGTGACGACACAAACATGAAACAAAGGAAAAAGAGACCGAAAAGGGCAAGGAGGCGCAGGATCAACTGATCACAATGTCGAAACAAGGGCAGAGAGCTGCAGGATCAATTGATTTCAATGTTTTAGAGTCTTTTCTTGGCGGTGTTAACCAAGCCCTTTTTCGCTTAGGCTGTGTGTGTAAAAGTGTGTAAATTTTAATTTTTAAACCCAGACATTTGTAGAGAAAAGAAAAAGTGTTGTTGTATAGCTGTAAATAAACCTACAAATGATAGTATATAGGCCTGCAAAAACAGAAAATAAACAGCTAATAATGCAATAATCTAAACCCAAGAAGGTGGGCCTCTCAACAACTAGTCTGTAGGTGAGTGAAAAAACTAATCAAAACACACTAAAATAGCCAATAGATCTAAGGTCAGAAGGGACGGGGATCTAAAGGACAAAATCTGCTGGAAAGTGGTGCAGAAACAACAACAAATCAAAGGAATAATCGCTGTAAAAAGAGGTGGCGAAAGGCTATCTCCAGGAGGGAAGCGGAGTGCACCCTAAAGGAAAAGCCAAACAAAGCTAAATGAGGATATTTGGATGGATAACAAGATGATCTAAAGTGGATCTGAACGTGAGGTATCAGATCTGAAAAAATGGCTGAAGACTTTGAAATTTCAGACAACCTGCAACAGCAAAAACTCTTCCACAAAAAGTGGAGGGTACTGAAGCCCTAGGGGGCTAGGTTCCCACTTATTTGAGCAAAAATAAAAAGTACAGGTCCAAAATGGGCGGAGATGAAGGTTAGACAACCCTAAACAGAGGCTCAGACAAACCTAGAAAACTTTTAGAAAAATCCCTGCAAAAAGTCCAGGTCGCAGTTTCTCACCTGTTTTCAGCAGAGGTCGCACTTTTTAGGTAGTAAAGTGCACCCTGGAGGTCCAGGTCATAGGTTTTGGGCTGAAAAGTGTGACCTACACTTCCAGCACTCTCGGCAGCAGATTTCAGAAAAAGTTGCCGTCTCAGCTGCCGCTGATGTCTGTCACCTGCGCCATAGGTCCGAAAACACATGGAAGTCAGAATTTTTATCGTTTTAGGGTTTTATGGGTTAAAAACAACATCAAGAAATGAAAAAACAAGGGGCTGAAGAGAAATCCTAGGGTTTGAAGCAGCTGGATATGCAAGGATTAGGAAACAAAAGTGGTCGTAATCATAAACCTCTGTGGAGTCGCCAATTGTTAGTATGAATCTTGATTCGAGGTGTACGAAAAAATACCACTTTAGCTGCGCATAACAAACAGCCCTAACAGCATAAATGACTGCTAATATCTTCAGATCTGCAGTTAAATGATCAAGGAAAATTCTGCAAAAATCTAGATCTATGCATTAGAAGACATTAAACAGTAGAAAAATAAGATTTACTCCATAGATCCAATAGACAAGACAACAATATATCCAATGAAATTTTTATTAATGACACCTGGGAGGAAAAAACAAGAGGGTGTTCCCTGTTCTCCTCAATGGGATGGGTTCTTGTAAGTCCTCAGCACTTCAGATTTAGCATTCCTCTCTGTTGATGGTGTAGAAAACCCAGACAAAAATGGAAAAATATGGCTATGATAATGGATCAATAGCCAGACCAAGAGTTGAGATCCAGAGTGATATTTAGGCAACAAAAGGTGACAAATGAATGGGAAAACCCTTCTATTTATAACAAAATATTGAGTTAGTCTAGAGATTGGTGCATAGTTAAAATATTATTAACCAAATCTAGATCTAACTTTTGTGGAATATTTTATTATATTTGTTGGAGGGAAAAGGAATTTGACTTGAGTCAAATCCCCTTATTTGTAAATAATAAATAAATAAATGATTTATTTATTATTTTAAGGATGTGATTAATTAATAATAAACAAATAAATGATTTATTTATCATTTTAATGCTATGGTTGAGCAATAATCAAACAAATAATGATTTATTTAATTATTTAAGGGTGAATTAGTCACATTTAACAAAGAATACTATTTAAATAAGATTTAAGCAATTATTCTTTAGAAAATAATAAGATAAATAATGATTTATCTAATTAATTTCATTGTTTTGGGTTAAATATAACCAAAAATATTAATTAAACTATTTTTTAACTAATTATTCCTTGAGGAAAATCAAATAAATGTATATTTATTTAATATTTCCTTATGGGGTTTCCTGTTTCGACAATAAATAACTTAATAAAGGTGATTTACTAAGTTATTTTCATAGTGAAATCAATTTTACATGGAGTAAAATTGGTCTTACATGATGTACTTGGGTCCATCTAATGATAATAGGTTAGATGACCAAAAAATGGTGTAACATTAGTCATTGGCATGGAAGGTTGCCTAGATCGACAGTGGTTTTAGCCTTGTATTACCATTTCCTAGATAGCCATGTTTTTGTGGGTTTTTCCACTTGATTGTTTAAAATTTCATGCTCATAATTCCTTATGGTTGTGGGTTGGAAAGAATGCTCTAGAAGCCCTAGAATAGCTTGGTTTGAGTTACTAATCTTGGAGCCTAGGTTGGGACAAAATCTCTAGAGCCCTTAGTGGTTTGAGTTACTAGTCCTTGAAGTCATGTTGGATAAACGTTATGTAGCCCTAGAAGGTTGTGGGTTAAGTTACTAGTTCCTAAAGCCCTAGATAGCTTGGGTAGATACTAATCTGGTTGGTTAGTGATGTCTGACCATGAGGTGGCATCACTGGTTGAAGTGGTTAGGCCTTGAGAAGCCATCATTTTGTTTGTATCGTTTTATTCCATGAGATCCCACATTCATGCTTGACATATGGTGAGGGGGTAATTGGATGAAAGAGAGTTTTGGTTTAGCCCAACCTATGGTTGGGTGGTACATGGAATTCCATAACTTGGTTGGTATTTTCATATGTTAATAAGAGTTATTATTATATTGTGATTCATGTATATTTGTAGCAATTATTTTAGTGTTATTATGATGAGTTTCCATGGTTTATATGATAGTTTGTTTCTGGCCATATGTTGGTTATATGATGTGTATCATATATGGCTCTTGTCATGTATGGTTTACCTATTGATTGGTTTATCAATGTATGGACTAATAAATATTGTTGCAGCTATGAGTAGAGGGCATACAACCTTCTCAGTGATTCATATGAATCTCACACTTTTAGGATCAGATATGGATTCATGACTTGTAGCTTACATGCTTTTCATGTGTTTGAGGAAATATTTGTTATGTTCTAGGAAATATAGTCCAAGTTTTGCCTCTAAGTTTGAATATGTATCCTTTTTGTTATGTCATTTATGATTTTGAAAATTCTCATGAAATTATGCGGAGTGGTCTAGAGACTGGCCTAGAATTGTGGCTCAGATCTTGGGATCACACCCTCTAAACTAGATAATTTGGGCCAAAACCACAACTAGGAAGGTTTGTGTGTGCGGTTGGAGGCCTTAAACCACATGGAGTCCTTATCATGCATGTGGTTGGGGGTTAAGTTGTGTGAAAAGTAGCCCCAGCTCAAGGTTTGGTCACCTGGGGTGGTTCTTTGGCCCCTGAGTGTCCTGTAGCCCTAAGGGATGAGGCGATTTGTCAGTTTGTGGTAATATTGTCATCCACATTTCCTTAAACAAATCTTGGAGGTCATTTCATAGCATAGTAACTATTCATCTCATGTTTACCCAGACAGGCTGGTGAAATTAGGTAAATATGGGAGAGGTTGTTATAGATTGGTATCAGATCACCCAAGCTCAACAGTTGTACTATATGGAAAAATGTGTTTGTCATGCACACATGTCAATTGTCTATATGTTCATTTTTCATGCATTGTGATAGTCATTGTTGTAATTGTGTCATCATGTATAGGTTGATGGTGTTGATTTTGAGATGATTTATATCTCAATTTCATTATATATATATTGTGATAGTATGTATTGATTATGCAGACGAGATAACCTCCCCTCAACTTCACTGTGGTATGTTTGATTATGTCTATATTTGGTTCATATGACATGGTATGTTTTCAGGAATAATAATATCAATATGACTAGCAGAAACGTGGACTACAATTCCCACGATTCTCCCTATAGACCCGATGAACAACATGGTGATGTGTATTCCCCTAACATAGCAGATACATTGAGAAGTTTGAAAGTAGAGATCAGAAGTTGTAAGATGGATAATGACAAGATCATTCAGTCATAGGAAAGACTAGCCAGAGCACAGGAAAAGAAAGTGAGAGTTAATATAGTCCTTCAAATTCTATCATATTTGCAGAGACGGGGATTTCTTAGGATCAGTCATGGACAAGACAAAAGGACCAATGGGGCATATGGCAACAGATCTCAATCAGGATATAGGTTTGATATACAGTCATAGATTCTAGGTTATTATATGTTGGAAATACTGAGAGGGGGGTGAATCATTATTCCTTTCAATTAGAGCATTAGTTAATCTTCAATTATTATCAGTTTTTGTACAATGATAGCAACAAACAAAAGGAACAAAAATGCACACAGTTTTTAAGGTGGAAACCCACTCCGGCCAAGCTCCGATACCAATTGTTGGAAATACTGAGAGGGGGGATGAATCAATATTCCTTTCAATTAGAGCATTAGTTAATCTTCAATTATTATCATTTTTTGTACAATGATAGCAGCAAACAAAAGGAACACAAATGCACACAACTTTTAAGGTGGAAACCCACTCCGGGACAAAAACCACATAATTATTTTCTATTAATTCTTTAATATTCAACTCCAATTGAAAATAAAACTCCAACTTCCTAGAATCTAGAAAGTCATTCTTCTCTAGCTCCCACTGGATGGACGCTCCAACGCCCGAGATTCTTCAGTATTCAACTGAATGGATGCCCCAACACCCAATGGGCTACAACTCACCCTAGCACCACCCTACCATCCTATAGAAGAATAAAAGAAGAATGGACTCCCGTACCAGGGAAAATGGTCCACTTTACAATGATATAGAATGATGTAGAAGAAGAAGATACACTAGACCATTTACAATGACTTGGTAAAATGATACCTTTACAATGACTGTATGCAGTGCTGCCCACTTGAATACTTTATGTGATTAAATTCTTGCTACTGTTTTTCACCTTCGTTTTAGCTCTTGTTATGCTACCCTCTGTTACACCTTGCTTTGCTTTGCTGCCCTAGAAAGTCTAGTCCTTTGCAGCCCTTGACAACACATGATCTAGTGTTTTCTTGCCTTTTAGGAGCTCGATATTGAATATGGTGTATCTCTGTTATTTCAGATCGCCAATATGTGATTTTTAGTCCTGTAGTATTCCTCTGTGTCATATTTCCAATTCCATAGGTCTGACCCAATTTGGATTCCTCAAGAGAGAGTTATGCCCAATCTCTCACAATGCCTTAATTATGGACTGTTTCAGTAGAGCGAAATTGTACGACGTGCCACGTATCACTGTCTCTTCATTCAGCTCTGAAATTGATAGAGAGAAAACTAGAGTCTATGCACTATCTTCCAAGTTTACGAAATTCCAATCTGATACTCAGAGAGAGATTTATGATTATTTTCCAAAGGTCACTTCTTTGAGATGAATTTCAGGAGCCTACAAAAACACTGACTTCCACAGATCCTATCTCCGAAAATATTGCACACCTTCATCTAAAATTTTCACAGAAACTTCCTTAGGATTTTGGCTTCACCTCATAACAATTTGAGCTTTTGAAACTTTGTAGAAAAAACTTTAGAGTGAAAATTCCATGATGACCTGTTTCAGATGGTGAAATCCCTTACATGAGGAGGATATGAGGATCACAATTTATATAAATGCTTAGGTTGAGAGGGGCTTCAACAAGTGAACGTGGGAGGGATTTTAGGAGGTTAAAAAAATATTAATTATGACTTTTCAATTACCCATGCCACAACCCCATGGGGTTTTAGCCCACTAACTAGGGGTACAAACTTCAAACATGAATATCTCTCCAACCGTGAAGAATTACATGGCGTGCCATATATCAATGGAAACATCGCGACAAGTAGAAACCATCAAAATAATTATTGACCCACAATATACTAATTTGGTAGGTAAAAATTCCCATGCAATATTTGGGTAGCCCCTGGTGCTGCTTGGGTTGACATCAATGACAATCGTTGATCAACAATTATATACACCTAACAAAAGGGTTAATGACTATGGGTTCTATTTTAGTTATGGTTCAGAAAGACATCATCATAATAACTTCCACCATCTGTATAGGAGGAGTGAGAAGCAGTATTTTCTAAATGAGTTCAATAAATTATAGCATCCTACATTTGATGGAGAAATGAAGAAGTCACAAGATGCAGCAGCTTGTTTTCTTTAGATGAACGCATTTTTCTAATTGCATGATTATTCATAAAATATGAAAGCCAGGATAACTACTTTCAGTCTTAAAGGGAAAGCAGGAATTTGGTGGGAATATGTAAAGAAGGTCATAGGCATTAGAGAAGAGGAGCTGACTTGGAGTAAACTCAAGAGACTTTTTAGGAAGAAGTATCTATCTAAAAGATATTATGATGATAGGAAAAATGATTTATATGAGTTTAATTTGGTGTTAGTGTCCAACCCTAGCTCCCTTATTCATTTAATAAGCCTCGTCATAGTCTTAGTTAGTTAGTTGAGTCAATAAATCCCATAAGCAGTTATCCACATTAATAATAATTGTAAGTGGTTGTCCCACATTAGAGAAAAGGACCCTTATTAGTTATAAGTAAGAAATATTTAATAAATAAAGTGGTTAATCCATGTTATGCAAGGGACCATTATTATTTATGGTCTTATATGTCATAAATCTATAAATAGTCTTAGATAGCAAGGGAATAAGTATCAAGTCTTATTTTAATTGAGCTATGCTCTATTGGAGGTTCCCCCCTCGAAGAGAAAAGTGAGAATTGTATTATACTTTTGAATAATAAAATATATTTTCAACTTGTCTCATTTTATGTGATATTTCTGTGTTTCGGGTCATTTTGTTTTGTATTTCTGGTATTCTACTTTTCTCGCAGGTCAAGTGCATAAAAAGTGGTATTAGAGAACATTCTAGGGCCATGTGTACCTCCAATTTTCGTAGAATTTTTTTAGGCTAGAGACATGTTCCGACATATTTAAACCACCGTATATCATTGAGCACATAAACCTGCAGATTTGGGGAGCCATGCAAGCAAGAACTATAAGAGGTGGTCACACTTGTTGGAATCCCTTGTGACCCCTGTTGGTACCCCTTCATGTAATAGCGCATTAGATAGAAATGTCCACATATTGCACTTCCACATACCCTTGGGTATATCAGAAGCCCCCTTGGGTAACCTGAAACCTAACCTTAGATAATTGAATGACTTTCTTGTTACTACAATACATTAAGAACAACATTTGGGGAGATTACTCACACGTACAATAGGGTAGTTAGGTAGTATCGCTAAGGGTATGGTCGATCCTCCTTAGATAGTGCCCTAAAGTATTAGGTAGATTATTATTTTTGAACCCCTCCATATATTTTAATATGTAACACCTGAAAATCCTTTGATACCATAGTTCCCTTAGTTATATGAAGATCACCCCCTACCTTTTCGTCCAGATCAGATCCAGTTGTTGGGGTTTGACTATCATCAAACAGATCAAATTCAGTAGTTTGGGTTTTCACAGCACAGATCAGACTCTTTGTGCAAGGAGGATTTTGGCTTCCATAGTCTAGATCATATTGTCACAACACATTCTGTAGTACCAAGAGCTTTGGGTTTCTGTTACTACATTCTAGGCGCAAGTTTCACACGATATTTGGAAGTATAAATATTTACATAATTTGGCCACTACATTATTGATCAGCTGGGAGTAAAAATCCTTTTGAAGTAAAAATAAATAACACTTGGGGCCATCTTGGGAAGCTTGCAAGAGACCTAGCCCATAATATTCAAGACGAAGAATTGGCCACAATGGTACCATTCACTTGTAAGCCCCTAATTTCAGGTGGTCCCAAAATTTTCTCGACACTGCTTCAAGTGACCCACATCATTAGACTCCTAATATTTCCCTCTTTCTAAGCATACTACTCATAAGTTAGCTCAAAATTTGACTGAGGTTAGTGTATGCTCAGTATCAGGTCTCAAGTGATGCATTTGGAAAGTGTTGTTGAGAAGGTCGACAACCTTGAGAAAAAATTCAATGCCTTACAGGTTTCCTTTACCTCCCATCTCATATAAGTATTGGAAGCTATAAAGACACCTCGTGAACCCATGAGGGAATAAATAGTGTTGATGCACACATAGAACGAGAATCGAGTCATCACATTCATTTCCATGGAGATCAACAATATTTGAGCCACTAGACACCCAAGCTAGATATGTACAAATTTGATGGCTCTTACCCCATAGTATGGGTGTCACAAATGGAATAATATTTCTTCCTTAATAACATCTGGGAGGATGTAACTAAACTAAATGTGGGATTCCTTTACTTGAACCAAGAGAGATGGAAATGGTGGAAATGGCATCAAAAATGTTATCCAGGGAGGCAAACTTGGAGCATGTTCTTAAAAGCCATTTCTGACCACTCTAATTGGGAATCTCGCTTTTTGGGTCATCTCACTAAGATAAGAAAAATAGGTATAGTAAGGGACTACATTGCAACTTTTGAAGAATTTTTCATCATAACTGAAGTATTAGGAGACACCTTTTACATGGAATGTTTCATCAGTGACCTAAAGTAATCCATCCAAGCCCATGTCTAAATGCATCACCGAGATACTTTGTTGGACGCATGCTTCAAGGAATTAGATGTATAAGTCACCTTAAATTCCTAGTCCAAACATCCAAATTCCACTGTAAAGGCATGCCCCACCCAGGCTATGGGTCCCATATAAACACTTAAGGTTCAAAATGTGTCACCAGCAAAAATGGCCAAAAGAAGGAAAAAAAGACTATGCTACTACTGTGATGAAAAGTACTCTCGTGGACATAGATGCAAGGAACCAAAATTCTTTCAAATTCATGCTACTAAAAATTTCTCATTCGATGAAGCTCCATCCACTAAAGTGCTCGAGGAAGAAGTGGGTGAACCCCAAAATGACTCAGAAAATTATATCACAGCTACACCAAATGCGTCGGGTGTTAGTCATCAGTAATTTTTGCTGATTCTAAAGATGACTAAGTAATGGTCCTAGATTTCTAAAAACAAGATTTGTGAAATATTGTGAGTTTTAGAAATCTCATTGGCTTCATTATCCTAAGTTAAAATTGTTTCACTAAATTTCTCCCTCTTTTCCTTCTAAATTTTCACCTCACTGCTCCACAAAGACTTCATTTTCTGGGCCTATTAACCTAATTTTCACTACCCAACCCACACTCTCATTCACTCCATTTTTCCCTCTAAAAAACATATTTTTCCCTTTCTTAAACCCTCATGAAGCACACCCCTATTCCTCATTTCCCTTTACATGTCTTAAACAATGTAAAATTCCACTTTTACATTGTTTGGAAACCCAAACTTAAGCCTCTCAGGTGGTATATTTACATACATAAAACTATTTTTTATATCATAAACCTGCCCTTTTGATATATAGGCTTAAGCCCCCTTTTTCTTCTTGCCCTAGTCCCTTTGCACCCATAAGATCCTGACCTCTACCCCCTCTCTAAGCCCTTCCCTGTATAAAAATCTCCTCCGCCCCTCTCATTTCACAAACCCAGTAAAACCTTATAAAAGGGCTCCTTAACCATTTAAATTATTAAAATATGGGCCCCGCCTCTCATCATGCCCAGCGCCCCTACCAAACCTTATAACTTAATGAGTTTTCGTTAATTTATTAAGGCCTCGGGCCCATACTCCACTTAACCCCACCATCCAACTGGACCTTGCCACCTGTCCTCCACTTCCGCTGGCCCGATTACCTGTTCACAGCCTCCCGAACGCGCAATAGCCATCGATATCCTGTCCCAAGATATAATGGTCCCCGGTGCATATCGCATATATAATTGCACCGGGGTTAACCTTTTCTGACCTACATGAAATAAGTGATTTTTCCCAGCCACGTGTCGTGTCCTGAGGTATATCGTGTGCCTCCCACCAAAAACTTCTTACCGCCCATTCTCCGAGCGGTAAACCGCTTCCGTTTTTCAAAACCGTTTGTCCTCTGTGCTAAAATTCAAACCTTTCCCACCTCCATTCGAATTTATACTGGTTCCGCCTTCAGAACCTTACCTCCTGCACCATCTCCTCCTCTGCAAACACCCTTTGACAGCCCAAAACTGCAGAAATTGCAATTATGTGCCCTCCCCGCAGGTTTTTAACTAACAAATGGTGTTTTGGTGTAGGTTTTAAGGGTGGAAATGTATGAAATACATTCCACAGGGCCAAATTTGGTTACATAGAAAGCCTGGATGACGATCCAGGAGCTTGAACAAATTGATGATGGTCTGAGGGCTTGTATCAATGTTTTCCATCGATGAAACATGATCATCAATGGATGAAAACCCTCCTTCCACGAAGAAGAAGCCTCCCCTGCACACAGAAGACAAACACAGTCAAAGGAAACAGTGAAGAGAAGAATTTTGAAATATTAAAGGGCTAATCATCAATCAAAAGCCAAATCAGAAGGTTATCCAGTTAACAGAGATTGAAGGATAAAACAAAAATATTAAATGAACAGACAAAGATCAAACAAATTAAAGAAAAACACAAATACAAACAGACACTCAAAGCATAAAGGCCAAGTTTAAAGGCCTAATACAGATTTTAAAGATAAATTAGAGGCAAATTAATCCTAGAAATACATTTGAATGACTAAGCCTGTGGCAGATACTCTTTCGAAGATATTTTTGCCACCTAATGCTTTGTTTCCTTCAATAAAGCATTAGGCAGTGATTGAACCTAGTCAGAGATATTTTTTATCTACCAAGAAGTTATTGTAAAAGTTATGAATAGGCCTTAAAGTCAAAAATTTCACCTATATTCCCTTAGAAGTTAAGATAGGAGTTATTATTTCAGAGAAATATATGCAGACATTCCTACCTTGGGCCTTGCATGGTCTTCAAGGCAAGGAATTCATTAACTCTGTAATAAATTACACCCAAACCCTAGCTTAGCCTCACCTCCTCATTTGCAGATAAATATTGCATTTGAACTCATTATCTTGTTGGCATTTGATGAATCTTTGAAGTAATACATATTCTTTTGGAAGTTGAAAGAAATTGATTTCTTGGAGCTTGTGAAAGCCTTGATTTGTTTTGCTGATGGAGGAGGCTTGCTTGCAGGATCCTTGAGCTTGGTTTATGGTGAAGTGTTTCTAATTTGTTATTTTTTTCTTGTTTCATTATGTTTCCATCTTTCAATATTGTATTAGAGCAAAGGATTTAGGCTAATAAATGTTTCTAAAGGCACCTTAGTTTTGTTTTTTCTTCACTACCTTGATGTTTTCCTCTGCTAAGACATTTTAGAGAATTCTTAATTGCTCTCTAGACCCCCTAAGATTTTTTATTTCGTAAATAGTTTAATACAGTTGGTATCAAGAATGATTTATGGCTAACCCTGCTTATTTGATGCCACTAAAATACTAGTTTTGAGATATCTCTCTAAAGTACCGTTAGTTAAGTCTACCAAAGAGGTTTTGTTTCGATCATACCCTTTGTACTTGCTTAAATAATTGTTTTAGAGATATTCATAGCTATAATCAAGGATGTTTAGGCGCTCCCTCTTCTCTGATTACATTTATATGTGTGTCTTGAATTTTTTCAGTCCTTGAAGGTGAAATCACTAGAATTTAAATGAGTTTCTCGCCTTCTATATTTCATTGGAATGTTTGTCTTGAATAATTATCTGCTTTAGTTGAATCAAAGAATTTATGGTTTGCCTTGTCTATTGATTTCCTCTTTATTCTTATGATATTTAAGTCCCTTTTGTTAGAGTTACATGATAAAGGATTCTTAATTTCCCTTTGTCCTACTTCTATTCTCACAATTGGTTTCCATCTAATTGCCCTTAAAACCTTGAAGATCCATTGACCAAGTTAGATTTTCCATATGATGCTCCCCGATCTATTGATGAACCTATCATGACTTTTATAGACTCCATTGCCCAATGACTGTGAATTTTTCCTCATTTTTTCTATTCTGCTAGATCATCATACCCAACCAAAAAAATCAAAAAAACCCCACACTTAATAACTAGCCTAAAATCAACTATCTAAAGCAAACAAGTTCATATCCTTTGCAAACAAATAGAGAGAGCCCTCTCTAAGTCCAAGAAGTCTATGTCCTAGGACTCCAAAGACTGGTCTGATGTTGCCCTATCCATTTGTTCTACCAATCTGCTAAATCATGACCACAAAATAATGGCGATCACGGTGGGACATTTTGAGTTAGTGACAATATAAGTACTCCTTAGAACTTCTGAAACCATTTTCAAAACATAGGAAACTCAAACTGATAGTCAATTAGTAGAATCTAGTTGTTTCCTCATCCTAGCAAGGTGATAACTCAGCTGTAGGACACTCATTCAAGCCTTAAGGGCTACATAAAAACTCAGAAAACCCCAGAAAAACATCCCTATATTGGTTTTTTGTCAGTTATTGGTGGTGGACCATACACACCTATCCTCAAAACAACCAAAAATATCCACTTGGTGAATCCAATAGCCTCCAGTAGGCCTATTACTTCACTAGTTCTCTTTAGACTTCCTTAGGATTATGTCAAATCAGCCCTAAGAAGTTCAGAAGTCTAGCCCCATATTGTAGAAGTTTACTAAGCACTGAGAGAGGTCAACCTTCTGAAAATAGTCTCAAACTTTCAACCTCTCCAAATTTTGAGTTTGAAATCTGGCTTCACAAAGGACCTAATCCTCCTACTATAGTTGATAATCCAGAAAATATTTTGTGGAAAAATTCTAGATTTGGAATTTTAACTACTGTTAGGACTATTCATAGAGAAATCTCTGTTCCTGAACATCTTACAGCCTTGCAAGATCCTCAGTTTAACTTGCACCATACAAAGAACTTATTTAGAACCAATACACATAGTGAGATTACCCAAACTAACCTTGAGCCCATAGATTTGCAGCAGAGTTCTAATAGAGAAGCCTCTCCTTCCACTCCTCTTGATTTTCAACTTATTTATCACTTTAGCTCCTTCCATAACAAATCTGATCAAAATCAGTTTGTTGGTCCAAGTACTTCCACCACACCCATTCATACTTCAACTGTTCAAAACACTCCATTTCATCCCACATTCCCTCTCACAAACCCACCTCTTGTAAACCCTCCATTTTTTCCCATCATGGCAGCATGGTATTCCCCCTTAGTGTTACCCCAACCTCTGGTTCATTTACCAAATTATTACCAATCCAAAATTCCCCACTTCATTGGAACTGAATCTACCACTTCCCAACAACATGTAGATAAAATGAATTATGCCTTTGACTACATGGAAACAGAAGAAGAGACCATTAAGATGAGGATCTTTGCACAAAGCTTAGGAGGATAAGCCAAAAAATGGTTTAAAGTTTTAACTCCCAATAGCATAAATGATCTCCCTTCTTTATACCAAACATTCATAAACAAATGGGAAATTAAAAAGAACCCTCTCCAAATCCTTTCAGAATATAGAAACCTTAAAATAAAAGTTGGGGAAAGTGTCCAAGATTACTGCACTAGATTCAATAGTGTTTACAATGCACTTCCACCAAACATGAAACCTCCACTGGGCTTAGCCTTAGAAAAATTCCCAGAAGGTTTTGACCCAAACATGGCCTAACAGCTAAGAGAAAGGGACCCCTTAACACTAGAAGATATGCATAGGGGAGCTGTAAGTGTAGAAGAAAATCTGATTGAGAAAAGAGCTAGGTTGAAATCATAAAAAAGAGTTACATACAAAGATGAAACAATGGCCTCAACCTCATCCTCTGATGCCAAAATTGATAACTTAGTGAGAACTAAGTAAATCCCCAAAACAAAAATCGGAACCCAAATTTTAGAAGAGATCCTCCTCAAAACAGAAAAAGAGATAATGACCAACAAATTAGGCCTCCTTTCCAAGACAACTATGTGGATGAAGAAGGAAGGGAGACAGAAAGGTTGGAAGAAAATCATGTAAATCCGATAAGATCTGACAGTGAGGGTGATGTTTTTCTCACTAGAGAAGAACAAGGATTATTTTCCTCGAACCAAATTGAAAACAACCATGAGGATTCTAAAGATTATCAATTGGGATTTGAAAATGCTATAATGGAGGTCCATAGACAATATGATCTTAAGAGCAAAAAGAACCAAGAGGCCTCCAAGAATAATAAAACAGAAATTGCTGTTAGGAAAACCTCATAAAATCATCCTAAAAAGACAAAAACAATACCAACATTGTGGCTAAGAAAGATGATTTAAATAAAGACAAAACCAGCCAACAAAGTGTTGACCCAAGCTGCCCTAGTACTTCTGCTAGTGGCCCTGAGAAATTTGTCCAAAATAACAGTCCCAATAAAACTCAGCAAATCAGAATTGCTAAAAAGACTATGTGTGACAAAACAGATGTAAATATGTCAAAAACACTAACACCTTTTAGCCTTGAGGGAGAAATTGCCAAGATTAAAATTAGCATACCCTTAGCTGAACTAGTAACCCAGGATGTATATAAAAATCAAGTTTTGAAAGCTTTGAATATAGGAAATGATACTGATACTTTAAACTTGACAGATGATAAACCAGAATTGTTTTTTGGTCCTGAAGTAGAAGGAAAATACCAAGAAGGGGTTGTCCCTCCCTTCTATGTCAGCTTAAACATACATGATAAAATTTTGCACAATGCCATGCTAGACTCTGGTGCCTCCCACAACCTCATGCCAAAAGTGGTGATGGAGAGATTAGGCCTAGAAATTACTAAACCTTACAAAAACCTGTATTCTTTTGATTCAAGCAGAGTCAAGTGTTTAGGTCTAATTAAGGATTTATGTGTCAATATGGCACAAATTCCTGCTAAGGGTCTAGCTATGGACATAGTAGTTGCTGACATTCCCCCAAAGTATGACATGCTTCTATCAAGATCATGGGGAGCCGAACTTCTAGGGAGCCTTCAAATGGACATGTCTTATGCTACCATCCCAGTCTTTAACCAAACAAGAAGACTATACAGGGAATCTCATATGAAATATATGGTAAGCAACCTAGATAGGCCTAACAACTCTCCTGTTTATTCTATTCATTTAGACCTTGATTCATTTATCTTGTACAATGAAGATGAAATCAACAAACAAGAAAATGAAAATGAGAAAGAGTTAAGCCCACTGGAACAGCCAAATCTGTCCTCAAATGAAGAACATTACTGCTCAAACTTTGGAAGCCTTGAACAGCAAAATGAGGATGAGTGAGATAGAAACACTTTGGAACATGAGCTTTGATGGCTCTTTTGGCAGAGTTGGTTTTGGAGCAGGTGTATGGATATATAATACAAACAAAGGAAATTCCTACAAACTTGATTTCCAATGCACTAATAACATTGCAGAATATGAAGCTCTCCTCCTTGGCTTACATTTTCTTAAAAACATAGGAGCCAAGAAAATATTAGTCCAAGGAGATTCAGAGTTGGTCACTAGGCAAATAAAAGGGGAGTATTCAGCCAAAAACCCAAGATTAAGGGAATATAGGAATGTTGCCCTAGATCTCCTGAAAACCTTTGAGAAATATGAACTCATTTTCATCCCTAGAGCTCAGAATAACCTTGCAAATGAGCTTTCCTTTACTGCTAGTAATTGCCAAATACCCCAGGTAAATGAAAAATTCACTATCAAAGTAAAAAATCGGCCTACATTACCTGGCAATGAAAACTATTGGCAAGTGTTTGAGGGTGATAAGCACATTGATGATTTTCTGCAATCAAACAATGATTTTGCTGTACTAACACCTAGCTCAAGCCATCAAGAAGATTGTTTTGCTGGAAAACAAGCCCACAAAACAGATTTGTCCTCTATAGCTGATATAAACCAGTTTGAACATATTTATAAGGCATAATTACTTGAAAAACTAGACCAAAAAGACCTTGAGTTTTTACAATGTAAAGATGATATTATACCAAGGGGTCTTACACCACTAGAGGAGCTTTTTGATTTCAATGATGTAGCTAAAAAACCAAAGATGGAGCCTACAGAGACTAATGTGGAAGAATATAACATAGGCAGCATAAAGGAACCTGAAATGATCCAGCTATCTAAAACCCTTCCTCCTCACATCAAACAAGAATATATTCGAATTTTTAAAGAGTTTGGAGATGTGTTTGCATGGGGGTACAAAGATCTGAAATCATATGATACCAGCATTATTCAACATAAAATTCCTCTTAAGGAAAATCAGAAACCTTTCGAACAAAAAATAAGAAGGATAAATCATGTTTTATTACCTTTAGTTGAGAAAGGGATAAAAAAGATGTATGATGATAGGATCATAGTTCCTCTTAGATACTCAGATTAGGTTTCCAACCTTGTGTTAGTTAGGAAGAAGACCAGGGAGATTAGGCTTTGCATTGACTTTAGAAATCTAAAAATGGCCTCCCTGAAAGATAATTATCCCTTGCCTAAAATGGATCACATACTTCAAAAGGTGCTTGGATCTAAGAGAATATCACTCTTGGATGGTTTTTCAAGCTACAACCAAGTGCTAGTACTCCCAAGTGATGAACACAAAACTGCCTTCACCACACCTTGGGGTACATTCATGTATGTTAAAATGCCATTTGGTTTGATGAATGCAGGGGCCACATTCCAAAGGGCCATGGACATATATTTTTCAGAAGACATGGGCTACTTTATAATCATTTACCTTGATGACATTACTGTTTACTCTAAAATTGATAAAGAGCACTTAGTCCATTTGAGAAAAGTCTTTGAAAAATGTGGGAAAAATGGACTATCTTTGAATCCCAAGAAAACACTCTTTGGTCTACAAGAAGGAAATATCCTAGGCCACATAATATCTGAAGAGGTAATCAAAGTAGACCCCAAAAGGATTGAAGGCATATTGCAAATCAGCCATCCTAGAAATATCAAGCAGTTACAATCTTTCATTGGGAAGATCAAATTTTTGAAGAGATTCATCCCCAACCTTGCTGAGCTTCTAAGGAATATTGCAAACATGCTAAAAAATGAGACAGGAGTTAAATGAACTTTGAAGGCCAAACAGTCATTTGAACAAGTAAAACAAGTCCTCACTCATACACCAATTCTTATCAGTCCTGATTTCACCAAGGATTTCTACATTTTTTCATTTGCATCTGAACACACCCTTGCTGCAGTATTGTTGCAAAAGAATAACATGGGCCAAGAACAACCAATAGCCTTTTTCCGTACTGCATTAAGAGATGCTCCCCTCAAATATAATATCTTGGAGAAACAAGCCTTAGCCTTGATCAAAGCATTGAAATATTTCCGAGTCTACATTTTGCACTCTCATATCATTGCTTTTGTCCCACATACAGTTGTCAAGGATATTCTAAATCAAGACCCTGATGGAAAAATGGGAAAATGGATTGCTATTATATTAGAATATGATTTAGAAATCAGACCCACCAAACTGGTCAAAGGACAAGGACTTGCAAAACTTATGGCTGAATCAAATTTCCAAGTGTTACATAGCATTTTGTCATTGTCCCTGCAATCCCCAACTCGCACATTGGAGGGTCATTTATGTGACCAATAAGCAGTGTCATGCATTGCAAATACCATCCTTGCATCCCTTTTGATGAAAGAAACATTCTTCTTGTTGACATTTCCCTAAGCAGAGCTGTGAAAATCCCTATTTTTTCCTTGGCGCGAGTAGCTCATTACACCCTCGCGCCGACCAGGAAATTTAACACTGAGCCCGCACCACTTGGCGCTCTGTGCCAGTTAAACACCTGCGCCAAGTTGTTTATAGAATTTTTTTTTAAATAGAGGCAGAGGTTCCATTCCAACCACCTCAAGGATGAGTCATTGGGAGTGGTTAAACTGAAACAACCACGGACTCCTTCCTTTAGTTAGTAGTTTCCAGCTCCCTTGGAACTCTCCTAAATGATAGGACTCCCTCCCACCTTTTTAGGGATCCCTACCTTCTCCCTTTCCTCTATATAAGAAACTATCTATTTTAGTAGAAGCTATCTGAATGAATGAATAGCTAAACTAGGAGAATTATACTATAGCTAAGCTGATATAGAAGATAGAGTAAGAAATATTATGTTGAGAGAGCTCAAGTCGATCACTTATAAGAGAGCTTGAGTTCAAATTCCCTGACCAACATTTGAGACGCACTTTGTCTGAACCCCGCTGGAGGAGACTACAATGTCAAAGCATCGGTTTTACTCCTCCTTCTACTCATTAATATACATGACTACTGTTTGGTTCCACTATTGTGTTATGATGTTTATTTGATGTGATATGTTTAGCCCTCTTTGACTGGCTAATAGTTGTGAGTGAAACTATTCTATCGTATGTTGTTCTTTTTTTTTGTCCTATGTGTAGGTATCTGAGAGTGACAGCGAATGGATCGTGATTTTCCAAGGGAGGAGCAAGAGGCCACTACTCTTTCTGCAATATCGACAGTGTTGGATTCAAGTTAGGTCAATCTAGTGTGTCCTTTTGTTACTAGCCCCACCCTAGGGCTAGAGGGATCGTCTTTGTCCGCAGAGAGGATTTACCTTCATAACTGTTAGCCCCCTATAAATTTTTTGACAAGAAAACAGGGGGAAAAAATGTTTTTGAGCCTTCAAGGAATGCATTTCCCTCTGAAAACACATCATCCTTGAAGCCTCCTTATGCCCTTGTCCTTTGATAAAATCCCCACTGTTGTTCCAAGTTATAAAGCCTCTTTGTTTGTGAAGAAACGCCCAAAAGGCCTCCTTTTTCCCCTTATTTCATCCCTTCCAAACCCCTGTTTCATCCCCTTTTACTCCTCTCTATTTCCCCTATTAACCCTCTAAACCATCTCAAGTCCCCTTTTAAACCCTTCAAGTACTCTTTGTTTGGTTTAATAAACCCTTTTCCTCTCTATCGTTACCCTTTCCCAACCTCAAAATTCATTAAAAGGGGAAAAAAACCCACTTTCTACCTTATAATAGGCCTAAGCCCGCAAACAAGTTCCCCACATGCCCAAGGGTCAGAACAGAATTTCTATGTGTTAACGAAAAAAATCTGATGCGATTGAGTTTGGTCTGTAGCACCGCGGATACAATCTCTGTCGTTGAGTTAAATAGATCTAACGGTCCGCGCTATCCCGCTTCCCCCACTCCTATCGCAATCGCAATTGTCAATCGCTGCCACTTTCCACCCGTTGTGATTGCGATCCCCCAACTACATCTCCATCGTTGATCCATGATTTGATCCGACGGCCCAGCGCTAATCGTTGCATTCTCGTCGCCCTTCCTCTTCCGCCCCTCCGATTAAAGTTGAACCGTCGATCTCTATCCAGATTGGACGGCTGGCACTCCATCGCATCACGCCATTCACATCGCACCTCCCTTCTGCGCCTTGTGATCGCGATCCTCCGATCCGATCCCGACCATTCATTCCTTTTGATCCAACGGTCTAGATTTCTCCTGCTCCACTCCTTTGACCCTTCTCTCCCCCCCACCGATTTAATCTCCGCCGTCGATCCCTTTCATGATCCAACAGTTGGCATTGAATCGCTCCAATCGCAATCGCAAATTCAAAACTGTGCCACCCGCTACGCTTCACAATTGCGATCCGCCGATTCCATCAGGTCCGTCTATTGATCCAAGATCGACGACCCACATCGCATATCACATCCATTCATATTTTCTCATCGGGTGATCGCAGGGCTCCATCGCTTAATCTCCTTCGTCCGTTGATCTACTCCTGAGATCCAACGGTCTAAGTTTAATCGCCCTCCACCATGACCAGGTCCCACCACCCATGGTCCATTTCATATGTTTTTCGTTGCATTTTCCCATTTCCTTTGTGTGTCGCCCAACTTCCAAACGTCATCCCGTCCATCAATCTCCACCGTTGATCATCGCCTCCAAAACGGATCGGACAGCCCACATTCATTCTCTCATCAAAACTCCAGTTCATTGCATTTTCACCTGTTTCCTCCACGACCGCCATTTCTACAGTTCCGCCACCATTCCTCCGGCCTCCACAGTAAATCTTCCGCCACCGTCCCCAGATTTTATAATTGATTTATTTCATTTTGCAGGGTTTTCGCCAGAGTGGTTTTTCACTCCGTTTATCATAATCGCAGTAACTGCGATGCGAGATGTAGAGAGGCCATTTCAGCATCGACCAGCGTATCAGCAGAAGAGATTCAAGGGGGTTAATGCTCATTATTGATGTAATTTATGCTTAATCCCGCATTCAAAGGAAGAGGTGCAGTTTGAAGACTAAAGAGCACACCAGCAAGTCATGTCAGCGCTACAAAATAGCAGAAGGCATTTTCTCCAGAGGTACACCTTCCTACAACAGTCTCCTTGCCTCCTCGAGCCCAGAAACAGTTAATTACTCTGACACAAACTTCTTGAAGACTGTCAAGACCACAGTTATGGAAGAATGGAGACCTGAAGACCTTTTCAGTCACCTTACTTTCTTCAGAGGACAGAACATAGGGCCTTACAGCCAGAAGGACTTCACGAAACATTAGAGTCAATCTTAGCCTGACAGAGTCTCCCAGACCATACCAAAGGTACTTACAGCGATGCAGATTTCCATTAAGCAGAGTGTGCATGAACTCTTTCTCCACTCTGTCTTAATGAGATCCATTTAATGAATATCACCTACCATTGTTATTCTCTTCTCCTATAAGAATTCCCGAGAACATATTGTAAAGGTTGTTATTGTGGTTTCCAATTGTTGTTAGAGGGATTCATTTTGACTGTAGAACAGTCTTGGGAGGGAGTAGCAGAGTAGTTTGTAATGTAGTAGGCTGGGAGGAGAAAGTCTGGACCGTAACAACCAATGATCTCAGGGTATGTGATTGGTTTTGCATCAATTAATCAAGCACATTTCTTTGGATCTTGGTCTATTGCTACGGGTGATGTTTTCTTATCTTATTGTTTTATTACATTTTCATGTTGTTCATTGGTCTTCTAGGCTCGCATCAGAAATATGGCATAGGATTTACCCTTGTTAGGTACCCTATGTCTCTTCTCTCCTTGCCTTCAATGTTTTCTGCTGTATGTGTTATCTAAGAGTAAATTCAGCTAATTTAACCAGTGTAGTGGTTCCATATGTTGCTAGTTGATGTATGAATTCAGGGTTTTCTGCTTGGATATTCTTGCTGGTGTCAAAGCATTGAAGGTTCAAAGTCCTTCTCTGATCTATAGACCCTGGCTCTATTAAATTTATCTATGTTTTTCCCTTGGAGTATGCTAAAGCTAACCTGGAGTTAAATGACCTCTGGTCCGATCTATAAGCTGCCCCTCTGTCCCTCCATCGAAAGTTTCCTTTGAGTATGTCCAAGCAGGTTTGGAGTTAAATGACCTCTGACCTGATCTATAGACAGAAATTGGGTTGTTTTCCTTCTTTCACTTTCAATCCATTATGTTCCATTCCACCATCTATCTAAAAAGATCCTTTAGTGTAGATGACTTGCCCTCTGAAAGCCTTGGCTAGTTGTTGCATGTAATTACCTTTCATGACTCCATAGCCCAATGGATGGCACTCTCTTAACCTATCCTTTTTGCTGAAACATCCAGCTATTTTGCCCCTTTCTTCCCATTACCTTCTCAGTCTATGATCTCATGACCAACCCAGCAACCAACCAACCAAATCATTTTAAACCCCCTTTGTGCTTCATACCTAGCCTAATATCTCATTTGAGCTTCAAAGATATACCATTCTTTGTTTTATTGGAGAGATCCCTCTCCGGGTCTAGGAGGGCTAGATCCTAGGGCCCCAAAGTGGTTTGATGTTGTCTTATCTTTTGGTATTGCCAAATCTGCCAAAACATAGGAACCCCAAAATAATGGCGACTCCACTGGGGACTGAGACCAATCAGCCTGATTTGGTAAATCACTGTGGTGGACGGTAAAATTTTGAATCATCCACCTGGCGACTCCACAGTTCCTAACTGATTAAAAGACTCCACTGGTGATCAGTAGGCCGCTGATTACCTTTGTTTTCACATGACTCCACTGGGAGACCAGTCACATTACAACATCATTCCCACCAATGGAAGACTCTGAGTTAAGTCCCCTTGAAGAGTTTCGTTATGGAATATTAGGTATACTAGCCCAACTCAGAAGCAAAGACCTTCCAGAGGTTTTCCATTCCAGCTCAAGATTCAATGATCAACCTGAGCTGAAGAATTTTTTTCTAGAAGTGTTGGTGAAAAGGTATGAAGCTGAGATTGAAGTTCTGAACTCACAAGAGAAATCATACCATTTCAGAGACCCCAGAGCATTTTTGGAAAGTCTCCCTTCCCCTAAGAGGGAAGATATTCCACTGCATGTTGAAGTAAAAGAAGAAGGTGATCAGGCTTTCAATAGCCACTTTGAAGATGCAGTGGAGGATGTAGTAATCAAAGCTGCCTAGGATAAAGACAGCCTACCAATCATGGAGGGCCTAAAAGAAGAACTTGTACATCATGTGTTCATTGATCCTGTGGAAAAATATATGGAGGCCCTAATTTGCTCAAATACTCCAGCATTGATATTTAACACTGGCCAGATTCATCAGGAGTGGTCACTACTGATGGTGACCTCAGTTTTGAAGAACTACATGAAGAGCACCTTGTGGTTATCTCTGGCAGGCAGTCAATGCTCATATCCTTTTTTGCTACTGCTTGACTGGCTGCATTGGCATTATTGTATCACCTAGAACATCAGAGATTTCCAAGTATACTAGGATAGGTAGGAAAGATCAATAAAGCTCAGTGTGTGAGTATGTAGGTAGTTGTTTTTAATTTCTGCAAAGTCCAGCAAGCCAGACAGTCTAATCCTGGCTTGACTATTTTTCAATTTATGTCTCAGAATATAGAGAAGAAATCTGCTAGACAGTTTAATCCTAGCAGATATAGTTTAGATAGAGAAACATATGAGACCAACAGTCTAATCTGGTCTCATGGAGTGATAAGGGTAGAAGTAGAATAGGTTTATTTTCCTACTTGTAAAAAATTGATAATGTAAAGGGTCTGCAAGTCTGAATGCACCCAGAAGAAAAAATATTAGAACTATAGTCTGGGTAGGAAGTTTCTTGGGAGAATGTTTACTGCTGATATGATGTCTTCATGTTTTGTGGCAGCTGATCCAAGAGAGAAAATGGATGATTCAAGTACCAGGCATCTGGCCTACACCAAAGATCACTTTCTGGATTCTTGACTCCTTCAAGAAGAAGCCATCCCCATGTGGAGCCACTGTTAGCCCCCTATAAATTTTTTGACAAGCAAATAGGGGGCTAAAATGTTTTTGAGCCTTCAAGGAATGCATTTCCCTCTAAAAAAACATCATCCTTGAAGCCTCCTTATGCCCTTGTCCTTTGATAAAATCCCCACTGTTGTTCCCAGTTATAAAGCCTCTCTGTTTGTGAAGAAATGCCCAAAAGGCCTCATTTTTCCCCTTATTTCATCCCTTCCAAACCCCTATTTCATTCCCTTTTACTCCTATCTATTTCCCCTATTAACCCTCTAAACCATCTCAAGTCCCCTTTTAAACCCTTCAAGTACTCTTTGTTTGGTTTAATAAACCATTTTCCTCTCTATCGTTACCCTTTCCCAACCTCAAAATTCGTTAAAAGGGGCAAAAAACCCACTTTCTACCTTATAATAGGCCTAAGCCCCTTTCGGCTAAGCCCACAAACCACTTCCCCACATGCCCAGGGGCCGGAACCAGGCGCTAAGGTCTTAAGCGCTTATCGCAATCGCAACCATCGGGCGAGCACATTTCTATGTGTTAACGAAAAAACTCTGATGCGATTGAGTTTGGTCTATAGCACCGCGGATACAATCTTCGTCTTTGAGCTGAATAGATCTAACGGTCCATGCTCTCCCGCTTCGCCCGCTCCGATCGCAATCGTAATTGTCAATCGCTGCCACTTTTCGCCCGTTGCGATTGCGATCCCCCGACTACATCTCCGTCGTTGATCCATGATTTGATCCGACGGCCCTTCACTAATCGTTGCGCGCTCGTCGCCCTTCCCCTTCCACCCCTTCGATTAAAGTTGAACTGTCGATCTCTATCTGGATCAGACAGCTGGCACTCCATTGCATCGCGCCAGTCGCATCGTACCTCCCTTCTATGCCTTGCGATCATGATCCTCCGATCCGATCCCGACTGTTCATTCCTTTTGATCCAACGATCCAGATTTCTCCCGCTTCGCTCCTTTGACCCTTCTCTCCCCCCCGCCGATTTAATCTCCGCCATCGATCCTTTTCGTGATCCAACGTTTGGCATTGAATCGCTCCAATCACAATTGCAAATTCCAAACTGTGCCACCCGCTACGCTTCCCGATTGCGATCCGCTGATTCCATCAGGTCCGTCCATTGATCCAAGATCGACGGCCCACATCGCATATCGCATCCATTCATATTTTCTCATCGGGTGATCATGGGGCTCCATCGCTTAATCTCCGTCGTCCGTTGATCTACTCCTGAGACCCAACGGTCTAAGTTTAATCGCCCTCTTCCATGACCAAGTCCCACCACCGATGGTCCATTTCGTATGTTTTTTGTTGCATTTTCCCATTTCCTTTGTGTGTCGCCCAAATTCCAAAGGTCATCCCGTCCATCAATCTCCACCGTTGATCATCACCTCCAAAACGGATCGGACGACCCACATTCATTATCTCATCAAAACTCCAGTTCATTTCATTTTCACCTGTTTCCTCCATGACCTTCGTTTCTACAGTTCTGCCATCATTCCTCCGGCCTCCACAGCAAATCTTCTACCACCGTCCCCAGATTTTATAATTGATTTATTTCATTTTGTAGGGTTTTCGCCAGAGTGGTTTTTCACTCTGTTTATCATAATCGCAGTAACTGCGATGCGAGACGCAGAGAGGCCATTTCAGCATCGGCTAGCGTATCAGCAGAAGAGATTCAAGGGGGTTAATGCTCATTATTGATGTAATTTATGCTTAATCCCACATTCAAAGGAAGAGGCGCAGTTTGAAGACTAAAGAGTGCACCAGAAAGTCATGTCAGTGCTACAAAATAGCAGAAGGCATTTTCTCCAGAGGTACACCTTCCTACAGCAATCTCCATGCCTCCTCGAGCCCAGAAACAGTTAATTACTCTGACAGAAACTTCTTGAAGACTGTCAGGACCGCAGTTATGGAAGCTTGGAGACCTGAAGACCTTTTCAGTCACCTTACTTGCTTCAGAGGATAGAACAGAGGGCCTTACAGCCAGAAGGACTTCACGAAACATCAGAGGTCAATCTTGGCCTGACAGAGTCTCCCAGACCATACCAAAGGTACTTACAGCGATGCATATTGCCATTAAGCAGAGTGGGAATGAACTCTTTCTCCACTCTGTCTTAATGAGATCCATTTAATGAATATCACCTACCATTTTTATTCTCTTCTCCTATAAGAATTTCTGAGAACATATTGTAAAGGTTGTTTTTGTGGTTGCCGATTGCTGTTAGAGGGATTCATTTTGATTGTAGAATAGTCTTGGGAGGGAGTAGCAGAGTAGTTTGTAATGTAGTAGGCTAGGAGGAGAAATTCTGGACTGTAACAGCCACTGAGCTCAGGGTATGTGACTGGTTTTGCATCAATTAATCAAGTACATTTCTTTGGATCCTGGTCTATTGCTACGGGTGATGTTTTCTTATCTTATTGTTTTATTACATTTTCATGTTGTTCATTGTTCTTCTGGGCTCGCATCAGAAATATGGCATAGGATTTACCCTTGTTAGGTACCCTATGTCTCTGCTCTCCTTGCCTTCAATGTTTTCTGCTGTATGTGTTATCTAAGAGTAAATTCAGCTAATTTAACCAGTGTAGCGGTTCCATATGCTGCTAGCTAATGTATGAATTTGGGGTTTGCTGCTTGGATATTCTTGCTGGTGTCAAAGCATTGAAGGTTCAAAGTCCTTCTCTGATCTATAAACCCTGGCTCTGTTAAACTTATCTCTATTTTTCCCTTGGATTATGCTAAAGCTGACCTGGAGTTAAATGACCTCTGGTTCGATCTATAAGCTGCCCCTCTGTCCCTCCATCGAAAGTTTCCTTTGAGTATGTCCAAGCAGGTTTGGAGTTAAATGACCTCTGACCTGATCTATAGACAAAAATTGGGTTGTTTTCCTTCTTTCACTTAATTTTCCATTCCACCATCTATCTAAAAAGATCCTTTAGTGTAGATGACTTGCCCTCTGAAAGCCTTGGCTAGTTGTTGCATGTAATCACCTTTCATGACTCCATAGCCCAATGGATGGCACTCTCTTAACCTATCCTTTTTGCTGAAACATCCAGCTATTTTTCCCCTTTCTTCCCATTACCTTCTCAGTCTATGATCTCATGACCAACCCAGCAACCAACCAACCAAATCATTTTAACCCCCTTTGTGCTTCATACCTAGCCTAATATCTCATTTGAGCTTCAAAGATATACCATTCTTTGTTTTATTGGAGAGATCCCTCTCCGGGTCCAGGAGGGCTAGATCCTAGGGCCCCAAAGTGGTTTGATGTTGTCTTATCTTTTGGTATTGCAAAATCTACCAAAACATAGGAACCCCAACAATAACAAATTGGCGACTCCACTGGGGATCAATGCGAGTTTATCGTGTCACCCTATTGGGTCAGTTTCAATTATTGGTTTAGTTATCTATCTTTTTCTGGTTTTTTTGTTGAGTTTCCATCCTCTGTTTAGCTCCAAAGTTTCAAGGTTGACCTCTGCTCATTAGGTTAGGGTTTTTCCTCTTTTTCCCATAGGTATCCATCTTGGTGCATTTTTTGTCTGGCCAGTCACGCCGATTGGCACAGTTTGCTCTTTTAGCACTTGCGCCAACTCTGTATGGTGCAGATTATAGCCTTACAGTCGCACCAACCCCTGTAGGTTTTGGTTTGAATTCCCTAATGCATATTTTGGTCATTTTTTCTTGCTTCTGGGTTATTTTTTAGTGTGTTTAAGCCTTTGCAGACTGTGTTGACTACTGTAGAGTTGTTTCCCTCAATTGTTTGTCCATTTTCCTGTTGGTGTCATTTAAGACCTTAGGGTTTCTGAGCGTTCTTGCACACCGAGCCTTCTACTCGAGAACAAGTCTCTTTGATTGTTATCAGTCTCGTTTCGGGTCATTAGACTGAGTTTTTCTTGATCCTTTTGTTTTGCTAATTGAATGGTCTTTTCATTTTTCAATTAGTCCTTCTTCTTCAATACTTTGAGCATCGATTACTTTGCTTTCTTGGGTCGCTTTGGGAAATTCTCTTTTTTGATTGAATTTTTTCTCCATTAGCTTGCATGTTTTTGTGTCTGTTTTGCTTTGGCTGAGTCATTCAATTTCAAAACCTTACATTCGCAAAACTCAAACTAGTGTTTATTTTGTTTTCCATTGAATTAGTAAATTGTGTGCTTTATTTCATTGAAAATTCAAAATCAAAAAATATCTTTGCATTCTTTTGTTGCATCGAAAGTGAAACATTCCTTTACATAACTAGAATTTGTCAATCTAGGAAGGAATTTCGTTTTCAATTGATTGCATTAAAGGCATTAGAAGTTTCTTCGCATGTTTTCTTTGCTTGCCTATTTGAAAGATTTCTATCCTTCTTATAACTAGCATTCATCGAATTGAAATGATGTTAATTTGCATATAGTTTGCATCTAGGAAGTTGAGCTCCACATCCGATAGGGCCTAGAAATTGAAACATAATCCAAGATTAATTTTAAAATTTACTCAATGAACCTAAGGCAACATTGGAACCTAACGAAACATTTGTAGTGCTCTAGGCTAGAGATGTGTTCCGACGTCTTAAAACCTAGTAGTTGTCGCTCGCCTTTTCACTTCAGACAGTGCGAGTACGGACTTGTGCTCCCCATACCGTCGTGTATATAAAGGGAGACCCCTCTAGGTTGTAATCCTTTTATCCATTGGAAGCTGAGTCTACCGCCTTGTAACTGTGATATGCTGAACACAGCATTCAGGGATACTACCTGTACATACGTCAAGTCCTTGGTCATTTCTATTTCATTTGGTCACCAAGGTGTATATGGCAGTTCACGGAAACCTGGTACACCCTCTTGCTTAGAATTCCTAAGAAGTCATTTCAATCTTTTCTTGACTCTTTAAACAAGAGAAGAGATCATCGAGCACTTGTCCTTTCATGCTCATTTCAAATTGAAAGTGACTAGAGTCATCATTTTCCTGTTTCTCAACTCTTAAAACATGAAACGGTGAATTTTGGTTTTAGTGTTATAAAATTAATCACCTACGATTAAACGTCCATTAAAATTTTGTTACTTGGTTTGATTGATTTCCTTGCTTCTTGATTTTGGTACCTTCGATTGGTTATCTCTTTTCCTTCCTGTTCTGATTTATAGTCAAAGTGGCGGAACATCCAGTTTCGTCATCCTCACTACCTCCTAGTGGTGGTTCTTTTTCGGACGCTTCTTTCAAAACCCCTAAATCCACTAGATCTGTTGAGTTCTCGCAGCCTATTCTTCCGTCTATCAAACCCCTTACTACTCGATATCCACTTGACGAACTGGTTGAATTCAATTGGCTTCCTTCAAGTGCTTGGTCTGGTTTTGAGGAAGAAGGGGAATTTCCTCCTCTTACGTCTAGATCACCTTTTGTTGTTGCTGCGATACCTCCTAGTCCCCATAGTCTTTTTGAAGATCTTACATTGGACTCAGATATGAATTCCTCCAATCCTGTTGGCAGTGAAGGAATGCCTGTTTCCATAGGAGAATATCAACTCTTTCCTGAAGATCTCTCTCATGCCTTTATCCAATATTCTCCGCCTTCGGTGTCACTTCCAGTTGGCTATAGGTATTTGAGTCAGATTATGTCTGGTGTTGCATCCATAGCACAATCTAGCACAGTAACTCCCCCTCGTAGTTTGATCCTTCCTTCGTTAGGACCATCGCCTTCGACATCAGATCCATTGGTTGTTGTTACATCTGTCCCAGTTCAACTTACCATCTGTGTGGCTTCGTCTATGCCTTTGGTTTCTACTTATGAATTTGACAAGCATGTGTTGGATATTCACCGAAGTTATGCTCCTTCGACGGAAGCCTCGTCTACTTCTAGTGTATTTTCCACTACTCATGTGATTCCTGGCAGTCTAAATTTTGAATAATATATGTTGGCTATTCAGCAGCAGAATTCACAGGGTTCTTAGTAGTCTCAGGCTCCTGCTAACCCTCTATTCCATCAATATGATGTGGTTGGTAATCCTAGTTATTCATATCCGCTTTATTATGATGAGCGTGGTATTCCGATTTATTTGCCTCCTATTGATCCTCATCAATTCGTTTCTCAGTTTAGAGCTACTTTACCTGTGCAACCCTCTAGCTTATAAGGACAACCTTCCCAGGGACAACCTTTAGCTCAGTAGGGCCCTTCTTACAATCCACAGGGAAAACCATACAGTCCACAAGGCCAACCTTTACAAGGACAGCCTTTGGTCCAACATGGACAACCCTCTGGTCCCTCAAGTCAACCTTTGAATCAACCTGGATCATCTTTTGGTCCTAGGGGGGAAATTTATCCGTCACAAAGACAACATGTTGCACCTCAATCACAGCCGCACGTTCAGTATGGCCCAAATATTGTGCAACAAGGACAACCCTTTGGTCCTTCTCCGAGTCAACCTGGTCATCAGGGACAACCTGGTCCATCTCAACCATCAGGCCAACCTTTCCAACAAGGTCAACCTGGTGGCCCTCAACAACCATTTCAATAGCCAGTTCAACCAGCTCAGCAACCATTGTAGCCTGCCCACCAGCAGATTCCTTTGTTTCCACAACCGGTTTTACCTTTTTACCCTGCTCAATAGCTTGCTTAGCCTGCTCCACAAGGTCAACCCATGCATCTGCAGGGCACCTATTACCCTCAATTTTCCTATCAACTGGTATATAGCTCACCCCAAATTCCATACCCTCAAAATCAACCAGTATATGGTGCACCTCAGATTCCTTACCCTCAAAACAAACCTGTGTATCAACAACCTCAAAGTAATACTTACATTCCACAGTAGAATCCTTTTGCTACTCAGCAAGGACCTCAGTGGTCTACTTCGACTCAATATCTTGGTCCTCAATCCCAGTATCAACTGAATTATCCTGTTTTAAATCCCTATGATCCGAATCCTTCGGGACAGAATATATGGGGACAGAATCCCTCTCGGACTAGGTGGAATGTACATACAGGTCCTTATCAAATACCTCTAATGACTTTCAATACTCAGTTACTATTTCTTGCTACGTTGGAATTAGCTGATGTGTCGAAGTTGACAAATGATCCTATTCTTCATAATCCATATTGGCCTCTGGTTCCGACCAAGATTCCTGGTGATTGTCCTAAATTTGAGGGTAAACTTGGTGAAGACCCCAAAATGCATGTGATGACTTACCACTTGTGGTGTTCCTCTAAATCTTGGGTTGACGATTCTATTCGTCTCCATCTTTTCCAACAAACTCTTACTGGTGCCGCTGCAAAGTGGTACATTGAGTTGTCTCGTCGAGTTTTCCAAGATTTCAATTCTTTGGCAATGGCATTCCTTACACATTTTCAGTTACTGATTCGCTATGAGACCAGGATGCATCTCCTCACTTGATTGAAACAGGACCAAGCTACTCATATCTCGGATCATATTCATGAGTGGTAGCATTGTCGTCGCATGATCAAATTTGAGATACCTGACCAGCTTCTGAATAATTGGTTCACTACCTCCTTTGTCAATCAGATTTCCAAATACATTTCTATGGGAGCATGTGTAACCGAGTAACAAGTCATTTCTTACGCCCAGTACCTTGATCTCATGTACTCTTAGTCTAGCGCATTATATGATATCTTGCCTGATGCTCCTTGATCTGGAACTTATAAACCGCCAGCGACTCCATCCGTTGATGGTATTATTGGTTCCATATTGCAGACTTCTCAGAAGTCTCCTTCATCTAACTCTGGGAAGAAGAATTCTACTTCTTCCAATAATGTAGCTTCTCAGTCAACTTTGAATTCTAGCACACCCGTAGAAGTGAATGCTATTCAGGCAAATCCTACAGATAACACTTCCAAAGGTAAGAAGAAGGGTAAAGGTGAGGCCAAAGCCGATGCCTCGAAACAAGATTCTCTGAAACCTCATTCTGCTGATAGTTCTCAATGCAAACGGAAGTATCCTTGTTTGATTTGTGATGATGAGCACTTCACCAAGGACTATCCTCGACAGTCTGAAGTGAGTCAATTACTCAAAGGCACCCAAGGAGCTCCGGCCATTCTTAAAGAACCTTTCCCTCAGCAGACTCATATGGTAGAGCACCCTCAATCCTCTGCTCCATCTGGTTCACAAGTGTTCATGATGAACGATTCTTCACCTGTTTCTATTGCTACTCGATCGAAAGATTATTTTGGTTCACATTAGGAAGTGAGGAAAGAGATCGCTGATGGTCCTCCTCCTCCTCCTATTTCTGGCCCTCTTGAGATTGAACGGCCTAGCACCAAATCCATTGTGCGACCACCTTCCAAAGGTGTGCTCCGCAAGTCTTCGTACAATCCCAACGCCCGTGCTGCTCAACATTACAGTATTGTTGAGGATTTGGCTTAAGCGTCGTCTACAATTTCTATGCTAGAAGTACTTCAGAGTTTTCCTTCACAATGGCTTTACTATCTGTGATAGGTGGGATTGATCCTACCGATACTAGCTTGCTTGCTTTTGATTTAGAAAATTTCGTCCCGCGACTCCCGCACCAAATTGCGCTCATCATTCAAGTTGGTATAAATGGTTTGAATATTCACTAGGCCGTTGTGGATGAGGGTGCATATACCTATGTTATGTCATATACTTGTTGGAAATCCATTGGTTCTCCAGCTCTTACCTCATCACCCAATTCCCTTGAAGCATTTGATGGAAGAGAATCTAAACCTCTTGGTGTTCTCGCTAGTTTACAAATCACATTAGAAGGGAAGACAGTCAATGTCGAGGTCAAATTCGTTGATGCAAAACTCAATTATAATATTTTCCTCAATCACAGTTGGAATCACGCCATGTTGTGAATTCTATCCAATCTCTTTCATGTTTTGAAGTTCCCGCACGACGGAAAGATTATTACTATTGATAAATTGTCTTTTTTCACTTCTTCTTCTGAGAACAACGTTCCGTATGTGGACAAGATTCCTACTCCCTACGAGAGCATAGGACTAGGCCTTTTCAAGGATCCTGCCCTCATGGGTGTTTTCCCTCTTCCACCGCTGAATACTGTTCAGGTCAACATGATTTCTTGAACCGTTGACCCCTGGGTTATCCCTACTCCTGAACAGATCGATTCGTTTGGGGATTAAATGCATTGAGTCTGACTAAAATTGATTATTGTGAAATAATTACTGCATCGGACACTCCGTCCTTTGATTTTTCTCCTTTGAGCATGACTCTTGACATCTATTCTTAATCCCCTTATCTTGGTGATTTTGATTCACCAGATCCTTTGAAAGAAGTGTTTCCTTCCGATGAGGCTATCGTTGAAACCTTGTCTCTTGACGATCTGTCGTGGGATGATGGTCATCATCGTTCCTCGTTTCTACCAAGCCTCGGAGCCATGTCTATATGTCTTGAGCATTTTTCCTCTCAGGTTCCTTCTCCTCTACTTCAAACACCTGTTCAAGTCCATGAAGTTGTTTTGGAAGGTAACCTGAGTAACATCACTCAGACGATGCCTATCGACATTTCCATTAAACCGGAAATCGTCGAGAACATCCATATTGGGGTTACTTGTTCTTTGGATGAAGTACAATTTTATAATAGCCTTTTTCATGAATTTCATGATGTATTTGCATGTTCCTACGAAGAAATGCCTGGCATTGATCCTAGCATCATGGTACATGATATTCCTACTTACCCCGGTTCAAAACCTGTTCGTCAGCGTCTTCGTCTGGTGCATCCTAGGAAAGCTGCTGCCATTAAGGCCGAAGTGGAAAAACTTCTCAAAACTATTTTCATTTATCTGATTCCCTTGACAGAATGGGTTTCTAATATTGTTCCTGTAGACAATAAATAGAGCATTATTCTTGTCTGTGTTTACTATCATGATATCAATCAAGCTTGTCCTAAGGATAATTATCCTACTCCTTTCATCGATCAAATCATTGATGACTGTGCTGGGAGTTAGATATTTTCCCTTATGGACGGTTTTTCGGGCTATAATCAGATCAAAATTCTCTCAAAAAATCAACACAAGACTACCTTCATCTTTCCTTGGGGTACCTTTTCATATAAGAAGCTTCCCTTTGGTTTGAAGAATGTCGGGGCCACATTTCAGCATGCGATGTCTTATGCCTTTCATGATATTGGTCACATCATTCAACATTATCTGGATGACCTTCTGGCTCATTCAGCTAAGCATAGGGATCATCTTGACAATCTTCATCATATTTTTCTTCACTGTAGGCACTATAATATTTGGCTTAATCCGCATGTGTGTGTCTTCTACGTCGATTTCGGTAGACTCTTGGGGTTTATTGTTTCAAAAGATTGGATTCACCTGGATCCTCTCATGGTTGAGGCTATTATCAATCTCCCCTCTCCTTCCTCATTGCATCAATTGTAGAGTTTACAAGGGAAAGCTAATTTTCTTCACTGTTTTATACCTAACTATGCTGAGGTAGCTAAAGGATTCACACAATTGTTAAAGTAGGGCATTCCTTTTTACTGGGGTGCGATCACTTAGAAATCTTTCGATGCATTGAAAACATTGTTGGTAAATGCTCCTCTCCTCTTCCCTCCAGATTATCATCATGATTTTTCCCTTTATTTGGCTACCGCTTTCAACACGATTGCCATGGTTTTGGTACAAGACGATAATGACAGTCATGAGCATGTTATTTATTACTTGTCTCGTAACCTTTTCGACCCCAAAACGTGTTATGCCCACGTCGAGAAGTTAGCATTGGCCGTTGTTAAAGTTGTTCAACGTTTTCGTCATTATATTATTTTGCATATAGTGACGGTGATTTCTAAATGCAACCCCATGACCTACATATTGTCTCGAAAATTTCTGTGGGGAAAATACTCAAAGTGGATTTTCATCCTCCAAGAGTTTGATTTGGAATTTACTACTGCCAAATCTAAGAAATCATTGGTCTTTGCTAATTTACTTTGTTCTCTACCTTCTGACTCCACTCCTTCTGATTCTGAGGATGTCATTCCAGATGATTCGCTTTTCTTGATTAGCACCCTCGATCCATGGTACAGTGATATCATCGTCTATCTCCAAACTTCATCTTTTAGATCTGAGTTGACGAAGGATGCCCGCCAACGCATCCACCATCAGTCGCAACCTTATCGTATAGTTAGAGATACTCTTTATCGTATTGGAGTCGATTCCATAATCCGGTGATGTTTGACTCTCGAGGAAGTTGAGAAATATCTGAATGATTGTCATAGTGGTGGTCACATGTCTGGTTATGCTACTACACAGAAGATTCTTCATGCTGGTTATTTTTGGCCTTCTATTTTCAAAGACTGTATTGTTGCAGTTCATAAATGCCATGATTACCAAATTTATCAACGCAAGTTGTGTACGCCACTCGTTCCTCTTCATCCTGTCATTACCATTGGTCCCTTTGCAAAGTGGGGCATCGATTTTATGACGTGTAACCCTCACTCGGCCGGGGGGCATGCTTATATTAACGTAGTCATGGACTACTTCACCAAATGGGCCGAAGCAATGCCTACACTTACCGCTGACGGTATACAGCTGCTCATTTCATGTTCAATCACATTATTGCTAGGTTTGGTGTCCCTCAAGCCATCGTTACCGATCATGGTTCCCATTTTCAGCATTATATGGTGGTAGAGTTGACTTCTAAGTTGGGTCTGTGTCACTACAGCTCAACGCCGTACTACCCTCAAGGCAATGGCCAGGTTGAAGCTGTGAACAAATTTCTTGTCACGATGCTTCAACGTACGATTGGGATCCACAAATCAAATTGGAATCTCATTTTATTTTCGGCTCTTTGGGTATACCGAACCTCAGTTAAGAACGCAACTGGGTTCACTCCTTTCCAGTTAGTTTATGGCCTGGAAGCTACTCTTCCGATTGAATGTGAAATACCTTCGCTCAAGTTGGTTGTTGAATTACTGTCGAATACTTCACCAGAAGAAGAGCATCTCCTTTATTTATAAAGGCTGGATGAAAAACTCCGCTTTGCTACTCTCGTTATTAAAGCACAGAAAAAGCGGGTCAAAGCTCATTTTGATTATTCAGTTTCCCCTCGTTCTTTTGCTGAAGGAGATCTCGTCCTCCTGTATGACCAAGCTCGTGATAAGTTGGGGGTAGTAAAATTTCAACCTATGTGGCATGGACCCTAGATTGTTAAACGTGTGTTGCAGAATGGGGCCTATGAGCTAATTGACTACGAAGGTCATCCTCTTCAACAACCCATAAATGGGTTGTATCTCAAAAAATATTATGCGTGATTCATTCATGCGTAATAGGTGTACATAGGTTTTGTTTTAATTTTTGTACATGTTTTCTAGTTTGGTGTGCTTTGTGAGCATTTGCCTGCTTATTGGGTCTTGCTTATTGTGCAGATGTCTATTACTCCTTATGTCGGTTTCGTGGATGGTGCTTCTTGTCGTACTAGGACTTTATCTTTGGCAAACTAGGTAATTTATGATCCTGCTGTTGAGTTGATAGATCTGCAAGGAATTTTTCTAGGAAGAACTACAAACAATGTCACTGAATATAGCACTTTCATTGAGCTATTAACCGAGGCGATAAACCTCAACATACGTGCATTGCTTGTAAATCTAGATTCACAGCTTGTTGTTCTGCAACTCAATAATCATTATTCAGTTAGAAATCCACACATTCTGAGATTGTATTTACGTTTGTTGGAAAGACATTTTGATTTTATTACCTATCAACATATTCCTAGACGAATGAACACATTAACTGATACAGTGGCTAACATTGTATTAGATAGACATTTGCATAATTTGTAAAAGCATCATCATATATAAAAGATCCATGTAGGGAAATAGATGTGTATATATATATATATATATATATATATATATCCCATGTTTGCAACCGTGTGCATCATAACTTCAAAAAATACATGTGTGTTTTCGTTACATCCCGAGACATCATGTCTCTCAAAATATGCAGATAAAATAAAACCTAGGTGTCTAATCAGCATGGTGCTCGTGATAACATGTCACGACCATACTAGCTGCCTCAGAAAGCAATGAATTCGACTGGGCACCCCTATGGTATGTCTTTGGTAGGCGTGAGGAACATCAAAAGATGCATAATCTGGGACTCCTCATGTGATCCCCTCCAGGTTGCACACTATCTCATCTTCCTCACCGCCCTCGCCTTGAGGGTCGAAATTGCGAGGGATTCTCCTCGCTATCGATGACATGCCAGCAGGTCTCTTTGGGCCAACGTCTAAAACTACATGGATTTAATGTCAGAACATGCATAAATAAAAAAATCATAATACTCATAAAACTTAAAAATGAGTCTCACCTAAATCTTCATCCCAATCTTCAACCTTCGGGAGTGGGAGGTCCAGATCATCAGTGAAATCTGTACTAGAGTAGGGCTAATCCTCCACGACAATTAATTTTCATCGGAGCCAATCAAATAATTCTGGTCTCTAAGACATCTGTTGACTGGCCCCTACCCTTGGCATCAAAGTTGCCCATCAAGCCATCCGTGGTTCTCTCACTGGTGGTGTCAGGATTATAACCTCCTGTCACTGAAAAATGGGTATTTTTTTCAAGAAGAACGATACCAGAATAGATCCATAACCAAATTGTTTCACTTTGGTCTTCTTGCATTTGGTTAGTTGGCGCTTCATGTTTATGGTCACGGCCTCTACCTAGTTGTAGATGGTCAGTGCCATGTAGACTACAGCAAGAAGCAACTGTGTCTTTGTTGCTTCATGTGGTGCTTTTGATCCCGCAGCCTGTGTGATGGTATGCAGCACCACACATAGTGGCAAATTTGGGATAGTTTTTATATCAACTTTCCTACTACCTGATCCCTTTTGTGCAACTGGACATACCCTGTCTATCACCATGGTCATGTTTTCCATGCAGGGCCAGGTGTCGATTAGAATTGGTGCTTCTCCCCTCCGCGATAATCCTATGATGAAATACACGTCAGAGACATCAATCTCAAGTTCTTGATCCCGAAGGATGAACTTCTCTTGATTTTCGTCCCAAATGCTGACCAGATACTATAATAACTCTGGTTGGGATCAGAGACATGGCATTAGGAAGAATTTTTTCAAACTATAGTTTCTAAGAGCTTTCATGACTCTCTCATTTTCCATGGCTATCTCATCTTCTTCGCTATGTTCTCGTTATTTCCATTCAATGACCATTTTGCCTCTTTCTACCTACAAACACATTCATATGAGTGGTATTAGTCAATTTTGACCCTTAAATTTGTAAACAATTGGGGTATTTGATCCGCATTATGCCTAGAAATGGTTTGCACCGTTGGCGTGACTGTTTCCCAAACAGTCGCGCCAATGGGCACGCCCTAGTGTAAAATATCGGGCGGTTGGCGCGACTACATGCTCAAAACCCGCGCCAACCGTGAAGCCCTAATTTTTACATTTCCTCCCCCAAAATTCGAAATTGACAATTGCAGGAAGCAAGAAATGACTTAAAATAACAAGAGGGATCTCAGCTCTTATCTGGAGTTGATGGATTTGTTGGATTGGCCATTATCGTCGCCACAAGATTGCACAGTGAAATGGGTAACTATTGCTCCACAAGAGGTAAAAAGTGAAAAGTAATTATTTTTACCATTTTTGGCATTTTATAACTTTTTCACAACCCTAATTAGGTTTTAAGGCATGTTTTTGGATTATTTTACTATATTATTTTCTAGAAATGGGTTTTACACATGTCTCTTGTACAGCAACAGGTTTTTCATGCGACAATGATGAAGTAACGAGTTATATTTTATAATTTTTCGGACTCGGTAAAAACACAAAAAATTCACTAGTGGAGTCATCTTTCAACTCTTTTCTAACTCTCTAAAATTGAAAATATTGTCAAGATTCTTGTCATTTTGAACTCGTTAAATGGCTGCAAAATGATATCTACCCAGTATACTCTTAACCCTTTTCGGGCTAGAATGGATTATTTACGAAAAAGGAATACCTCAGCCTATCGTGACTAAGAGGTTCTCTCAGACACAGTTTTCTAACTTTTCCGATTTATGAGACTACCTACGAAAAGGGACTGCTGGAGTTTTCTTTTCTGCCTTCTTTTCAAACTCTCTAAAACATGAAAAGATGTCAAGTTCTTCCTTTGTCAGACTCATTAAATCCTGATGACATCGGACTTCGTCACCATGACGTTATTCAAGTTCCTCCTTCCTAGGGCTCGTAAAATGTACTAGGTTGGATTTTTCTGAAGGACAAACTTACAGTGCAAGAATATGATATCCCCTTCAAGCTTGTTTTAAAAAAAAAATTGGAGTACTAGCCCAAAATTGTGGGGGGAAATGGAACCAAATTTTAGTTATGTTGGCAATATGTCTCTCTTGAACGTGGCACTTGTCTGCATTTGTGTCAGGTTGGGGACATCTCATTTCGTCATTTTTTCCTTCATGGGTTTGGGTAATATATTTTGACCTCTCATCTGATCTTTTCCATGTCATCATGACCTTAGATCCTTTGATGTCAAATACTGCCAAATCTAGTGTCGTGTTGTTGATATGTTCAAGAGAAGTTTTCCTCTGCAGTTTTCAACCTTCCTCTGATCTCCTGTTGGTCCTTATCCACTTTCATCATGTTCCTCTGTCTCGTGTCGATGATGTGGGAAACATTATGGCCCTCTTTCGACCAGGTCACTTACTATCAACTTCAGCTCATTATCCAGGAATTAGATCTTAGAGACTCCCTTTTGGTACCTTGGAGCTTGCATTGCCTCAATGGCAGGTTTTTCGCATTCGACGCAAGGTTCACATCATTGGACTTCGATCGAGTGATTCTGCGAATGTTTGATGTCAGATAATTTTTCACATTCCATATATTGTACCTTTTGTACCTTGAGGGCCATCATCATCATTGGTGGTTTCTCTCGTGTTTTTTAACAACTTTCATCATTGGCTTCTAATCTGACGATTTTCCTGCATGTTCGACTTCAACTCATATATTCGCATGCTCGAAATTGTACTTGTTCGGGTCAAGATGGAGCGCAATACCCTGGGTTTTTTCTGATAAACCCCAGGCTACGGATTTTTTTGGATTATTATGACTTATTGCATGACTCTCTTGATTGGATGGTTGTGACCATACGTAAGTCTATTTATTGATCCTTCCTATTGGATGGTTGTGTCCATACCTCAGATCTCAGTTTTTATATACTCTATTATGGATGGCTACACCCATGCCACATGATTCATGTATCAAAGATATCAGTTGTATTTGTAATTGTAGGTCTTCTGACAGCAGTGTTTGGTTTGAACGCATTCTCATAAAGCATTTCACCCCTCCCTCTCTCTCGGACTTCATGCTTTAGGGGGCATCTGTTACACAGCATTTTTTCACTGTCCTTGCAATCCATAACTCGCACATTGGAGAGTCGTTTCTGTGACCAATAAGCAGTGTCATGCTTTACAAATACCATCCTTACATCCCTTTTGATGAAAGCAACATTCTTCTTGTTGACATTTCCCTAAGCAGAGCTGTGAAAATCCTTATTTTTTCCTTGGCGCGAGTAGCCCGTAACACCCTCGCGCCGACCAGGAAATTTAACACCGATCCCGCGCCACTTGCTTCTCTGTGCCAGTTAGACACCCACGCCAAGATTTTTGTGGAATGTTTTTTAAAAATAGAGGTGGAGGTTCCATTCCACCCACCTCAGGGATGAGTCATTGGGAGTGGTTGAACTGAAACAACCATGGACTCCTTCCTTTAGTTAGTAGTTTCCACCTCCCTTGTAACGAGCTCCCTCCCACCTTTGTAGGGATCCCAACCTCCTCCCTTTCCTCTATATAAGAAACTATCTCTTTTAGTAGAAGCTAGCTTAATGGCTAAATAGCTGAACTAGGAGAATTATACTATAGCTAAGCTTCTAGAGAAGATAGATTAAGAAAGATTGTGTTGAGAGAGCTCGAGTCGATGACTTCTAAGAGAGCTTGAGTTCAAATTCCCTAACCAACATTTGAGACGCGCTTTGTCTGAACCTCGCTGGAGGAGACTGCGGCGTCAAAGCATCAGTTGTACTCTTCCTTCTACTCATTAATATACATGACTATTGTTTGGTTCCATTATTGTGTTATGATGTTTATTTGATGTGATATGTTTAGCCCTCTTTGACTAGCTAATAGTTGTGAGTGAAACAATTTTGTCGTATGTTTTTCTTGTTTTTTGTCCTATGTGCAGGTATCTAAGTGTGACATCGAACGGATTGTGATTTTCCATGGCAGGAGTGAGAGGCCACTACTCTTTCTGCAACATCGACAACGTTGGATTCAAGGTAGGTCAATCTACCATGTCTTTTGTTCATTCATTAACTAGGAAGCAACACTTTAGCGTGTACTTTTGTTACTAGACACCCTAGGGCTAGAGGGATCGTCTCCATCCGCAGAGAGGATTTACCTTCATAACACCAAGCATTAGATATGAATATGGTTGATGCTTTAGAAAAACAGGAAGAATTCACTGCTCCATACATTGAAGAAATATTTATGAATTCATATTGGTATGTTGATATCATATATGTGCTTCTTTATCTCAATACTCCTTCTTTATCAAAGACAAAATCTAGATTTTTGAAACAAAATTGTTTAAAATTCTGCATTTTAGATGGAATGTTATATTGGAAAAATTCTCTTGGCATATTGCTTAAATGTTTGCTTGAGAATGATGTAGGAAAAATCATGCATGAGCTACATGAGGGAGAGTGTGGAGGTCACCTTTACTGGAAAACCACAACAAACAAGATTCTTAGAGCTGGCTATTATTGGCCCACCCTTTTCAATGACACTCAAAAACTATTCATGACTTGCCATAAATGCCAAATTTTTTATGGCAAAATGAAACTCCTACCTTTACCTTTACATCCCATTACTATTGAAGCTCCTTTTCAAAAATGGGGTTTAAAATTTATTGAAGAAATTCACCCAACCTCATCTTCCCAACATAAGTGGATCCTTACTGTCACTGATTATTTTACCAAGTGGATAGAGGCTATCCCTTCTAGAAATGCTACTGACTCAGTCATTATTAAGTTCCTTGAGACCAACATATTATCCCGATTTCATTGTCCTAGAATGATCATTACATATAATGTTGCTTCCTTCAAATCCAAAAGAATGGTTGATTTCGGCTATAAATATCATATCACATTGGGGCATTCCACAGCTGACTACCCCCATGATAATGGGCTAGATGAATCCTCCAACAAAATTTTGATCAACATTATCAAGAGACTATTGGAACATAATAAAAAAATCATGGCATAGTAAGCTAGTTCATGCTTTATGGGCTGATGGAATAACCACCAAGAAATCAATCATTATGTCTCCCTATCAGTTGGTATATGGCATGGATGCAGTCTTCCCAACATCCTTGGGAGTTCTAGTCATGAAACTCCTCCAAGAAGTGCAATCAGAAGAAAATGACAGGCAAAGAAGGCTTAATCAAACTATTCATTTACAATAGTCAAGAGAGGAGGTTTATAAAAGAATACAAGTATTTCAAGAGAGCATCAAGAAGATCTTTGACAGAAGGACTAAAGAAAATAATTTCCATGTTGGAGACACAGTTTTAAAATGGGATTCTAGGAGGGAAAACAAAGGTAAACATGGAAAATTTGAGAATTTGTGGAAAGGGCCTTATATCATTCATTCAATTAGGGGTCATAGTGCTTTCTTATTGCAAGGGATAAATGGAAAAGAATTGTTTGGAGGTCCTGTCAATGGCAGGATTCTCAAACACTATTTTTGTCAAGAATCCTAGCTTCAAATTTTTCATTCATTATATATAACATTACATGATAAGAGATCATAAAAAACAAAAAATTCAGAAAACAGAAAAAGGAAAGGAGTGCAAATTTGAAAAGAGGTACAACCCCATACCCAAAAAATAATACTACTAAAAGTGTGCATGCCTAAATTCCACTACTACTTCAAAACAAAGATCTTGTCCAGTCATCTAGCCTAATCATGGCTGAACATGTTTAAATTTATGTTGATAAGTAAGTGTAAAAAATGATTTTCAAAGATATTAAAGCTTGACTTATCAGAAATAATAGATTAGGGAATGAAAGATATTGGTTCCACATGCTAAAAACAAAACCAAAGAGAAAGATGAGGATGCATAACAAATGATAGATCACAGCCCTTGTCTTTCTAGTTACTTTTTATGCAAAATAATGTTTATGTGTAGCTTGTTCCAATGCCACAAACCATGGTAAGTTAGATTGCCTAATCCTGATTTGAACCATGCTTTCAATTTTATGTCAATAGTTTAGAGAATAAAGACTGCTAAATAGTTTAATCTTGGTAGTCAAATAGTCTAGGTAGAGAATAAAAGAGTTCACTAGCTTAATCTGAACTCTTGGAAGAAATAAGAATAGAAGTATATAGTTTATTTTTGTTTTAAAAATAAAAATGCCAAGAGTTTGTCAGTTCAAGTGCACTCAAGGAAGAAAAATTTTTAGGCCAAGCAGGTTGGGTAGGTAGAAATGAAGTTGAAGAAATCATGTGTTGCAGATTATTGAGATCACCATTTCAAAGAAATATCAACAAATAAAAGAAGGGAAAATCTGCCCAATGGAAGATGCACTGGTCTTCATAAACTCAGAGATTTGATAAACTGAAACTTCTGGACACCTCCAAAAAGGGAGCTGCCCTCCCCAAGTGGAGCCACTTTTAGTCATCAGTAATTTTTGCTGATTCTGAAGATGATTAAGTAATGGTCCTAGATTTCTAAAAACAAGATATGTGAAATATTGTGAGTTTTAGAAATCTCACTGCCTTCATTATCCTAAATTAAAACTATTTCACTAAATTTCTCCCTCTTTGCCTTCTAAAGTTTCACCTCACTGCTCCAAAAAGACTTCGTTTTCTAGGCCTATTAACCTCATTTTCACTACCCTACCCACACTCTCATTCACTCCATTTTTCCCTCTGAAAAACCCATTTTTCCCTTTCTTAAACCCTCATGAAGCACACCCCTATTCCTCATTTCCCTTTACATGTCTTAAACAATGTAAAACCCCACTTTTACATTGTTTAAAAACCCAAAATTAAGCCTCTCGAGTGGTATATTTACATATATAAAACTCTGTTTTGTATCATAAACCCGCCCTTTTGATATATAGTCTTAAGCCCCCTTTTTCTTCTAGCCCCAATCCCTTTGGAACCATAAGACCCTGACCTCCACCTATCTCTAAGCCCCTTCCTTGTATAAAAATCTCCTCAGCCCCTCTCATTTCATAAACCTCGTCAAACCTTATAAAAGGGCTCCTTAACCCTTTAAATTATTAAAATATGCACCTTGCCTCTCATCATACCCAACGCCCCTCCCAAACCTTATAACTTAACGTGTTTTTGTTAATTTATTAAGGCCCTGGGCCCATACTCAACTTAACACTGCCATCCAATCGGACCTTGCCACCTGTCCTCCACTTCCGCTGGTCCGATTACCTGTTCACCACCTCTCGAACGTGTGATAGCCGTTAATCTCCCATCTCGAGATCTGACGGTCCCTGGCACATATCGCATATATAATTGTGCCAAGGTTAACCTTTTCTGACCCGCGCGAAATAAGCGGTTTTTCCCCGCCACGTGTCACATCCTAAGGTATATCGCATGCCTCCCACCAAAAACTGCTTACCACCCATTCTCTGTGTGATAAACCAATTATGTTTTTCAAAACCGTTTGTCCTCTGTGCCAAAATTCAAAGCTTTCCCGCCTTCATTTTAATTTCTACTGGTTCCGCCTTCGGAACCTTACCTCCTGCACCATCTCCTCCTCTGGAGACACCCTCTGACAGCCCAAAACCACAAAAATTGTAGTTATGCACCCTCCCCGTAGGTTTCTAACTAACAAATGGTGTTTTTGTGCAGGTTTTAATTGCGCAAATGTATGAAATACATTCCACGGGGCCAAATTCGGTCAGAGAAAGCTTGGATGACGATCCAGGAGCTTGAACAAATCGATGATGGTCAGAGGGCTTGTATCAATGTTTGCCATCGATGAAACATGATCATCAATGGATGAAAGCCCTCCTTCCATGAAGAAGAAGCCTCCCCTGCACACAGAATACAAACACAGTCAAAGGAAACAGTGAAGAGAAGAGGTTTGAAGGATAGCCAAAGTGGAAGATTAGCCAGTTACAGAGTTTGAAGGATAAAACAAAAATATTAAATGAACAGACACAGATCAAACAGCTTAAAGAAAAACACAAATACAAACGGACAGTCAAAGCATAGAGGTAGAGTTTAAAGGCCTAATATAAAGTTTAAAGATAAAACAGAGGTAGATTAATCCCGGAAATACATTCAAATGACTAAGCCTATGGAATTTACTCTTTCAAAGATATTTCAGCCACCTAATTCTTTGTTTCCTTCAATAAAGCATTAGGCAGTTATTCAACCCAGTCAAAGATATTTTTTATCTGCCAAGAAGTTATTGTAAAAGTTATGAATAGGCCTTAAAGTCAAACATTTCACCTATATTCCCTTAGAAGTTAAGATAGGAGCTATTATTTTAGAGAAATATTTGCAGACATTCCGGCCTTGGGCCTTGCATGGTCTTCAAGGCAAGGAATTCATTAATTTTGTAATAAATGACACCCAAACCCTAGCTTAGCCTCACCTCCTCATTTGCAGATAAATACTGCATTTGAACTCATTATCTTGTTGGTATTTCATGACTCTTTGAAGTAATACATATTATTTTGGAAGTTGAAAGAAATTGATGTCTTGGAGCTTGTGAAAGCCTTGATTTTTTTTGTTATGGAGGAGGCTAGCTTACAGGATCCCTAAGCTTGGTTTATGGTGAAGTGTTTCTAATATGTTATTGTTTTTTCCTGTTTCATTATGTTTCCATCTTTCAATATTGCAGTAGAGCAAAGGATTTAGGCTAATAAATCTTTCTAAAGGCACCTTAGTTCTGTTTGTTCTTCACTACCTTGATGTTTTCCTCTGCTAGGACATTTTAGAGAATTCTTAATTGCTCTCTAGACCCCCTAAGCTTGTTTATTTCATAAATAGTTTAATACAGTTGGTATCAAGAATAATTTATGGCTAGCCCTGCTTATTTGATGCCACTAAAACACTGTTTTTGAGGTCTCTCTCTAAAGTACCATTAGTTAAGTCTACCAAAGAGGTTTTGTTTTGATCATACCCTTTGTACTTGCTTAAATAATTGTTTTAGAGAACTTCATAGTTATAATCAAGGATGTTTAGGTGTTACCTCTTCTCTGATTATAGTTATATGTGTGTCTTGAATGTTTTCAGTCCTTGAAGGTGAAATCACCAGAAGTTAAATGTGTTTCTCATCTTCTATATTTCATTGGAATGTCTGTCTTGAATAATTATCTTCTTTAGTTGAATCAAAGAATTTATGGTTTGCCCTGTCTATTGATTGCCTCTTTATGCTTATGATATTTAAGTCCCTTTTGTTAGAGGTACATGATAAAGGATTATTAATTTCCCTTTTTCCTACTTCTATTCTCACAATTGATGTCCATCTCATTGCCCTTAAACCCTTGAAGATCCATTGACCAAGTTAGATTTTCCCTGTGATGCTCCTTGATCTATTGATGAACCTATCATGACTTTTATAGACTCCATTGCCCAATGACTGTGAATTTTTCCTCATTCTGTCTATTCTGATAGATCATCATACCCAACCAAAACAATCAAACAAACCCCACAATTAATAAATAGCCTAAAATCAACCATCTAAAGCAAAAAAGTTCATATCCTTTGCAAACAAATAGAGAAAGCCCTTTTTGAGTCCAGCAAGGCTAGGTCCTAGGACTCCAAAGACTGATCTAATGTTGCCCTATCCATTTGGTCTACCAATATGCTAAATCATGGGACCACAACACCGGGCATATCACTACATGCGTTGGCTGGAATTTTTTCACCCCGGACTCTCAAAATTTGAGGTTTTACTAAACGTTGGTCTTGGTGGTGTTGATTGATATTGGTAGCACACATAACTTTATCCATAAGAGAGTAGAAGAAGTTTTTCATTATTTTTTACAGGCAGTATCTAATTTCAAATTCCTTATCGCTGATGGGGGGACCATGAAATGTGAAGGACACTATGAAAATATTAAGCTTCATATGGGGGATTATCACCTCAAAACCCACATTTTTTCCATTGAAATGGTTGGTTTCAACATTATCCTTGTTTTTGAATGGCTCTGCACACTAGGCCCTATCACAATGGATTTCCAAGAGCTATATATGAGCTTTAAGCAGAAAATACAAACTCATGCATTGAGGGGACTCCAGGCAGGTGTTCCTACTATCATCAGCTCACATTGAATGGAGAAGGTTTTAAAAAGAGGCCATCATGGGGTATTAGCCCAATTTAATTCCATCCAGGCCATTGAATCAACTCATGTTCATCCTAATATGCAACAGGTATTATATCTCCACCTACGGGCCTTTTATAAATGTAAGGAGCTCCATCCCTCTAGTGATGAACATGATCATAGCATCCCTTTTCTCCCAGGTGCCTAGCCGCCAAATTTCCGCCCATATTGATATTATTTTTCAAAAAATAATGAAATTGAAAAAATAATCAAGTTACTCCTTGAAGTCGATGTTATTCGTCCCAGAACCAACCCTTATTCATCTCTAGTGGTCATGGTTCTAAAGAAAGATGGAGAATGGTGTGTGTGTCCCGACTTTAGGGCCCTTAACAAGCTCACTATGAAGGAAAAATTTCCTACTCCAATGGTTCATAATCTGCTTGATGAACTACAAGGTTTCAAATATTTTACCAAGTTATACCTCCACTTGGGCTATCGCCAACTACACTTGAAGGAAGTTGACATTCCCAAGACCACCTTCTAAACACATGAAGAAAATTATGAACTCCTAGTCATGCCATTTGGTCTATGTAATGCTACATCCAATTTTCTGAGCCTCATGAACCACCTTTTGAAACCATATCTCAAAAAAAAATTCTTGGTATTTTTCGATGACATTCTCATCTACAACATAACATGGGAAAAAAACCTTCAACATGTTGACCAGATATTGCAATTGCTCCAAGATAAAAAAAATATTTGTCAAATTATCCAAGTGCTCCTTTGGAATGGAAGAAGTAGATTATTTGGGACACATTGTGGGTCATGACCGAGTGAGGGTTGATCTGAAAAAAAATTTAGGCAATGCAAGATTGGCCCCAACCAAAAACCTTGAAGATTTTGTGGGGATTCTTGGGTTTCACAGGCTACTATCACAAATTTGTTTACAATTATGGACGCATTTCCAAACCCCTCACTAATATTCTCAATAAAAATTCATTTCTTTGGAGTGACACATCTCAATAGGCCTTTTTGGCTCTCAAACAGGTCATGTGCTCCACTCTAGTATTATCCTTACCAGAATTCATCGAATATTGAATATGATTCTTCAGGTACGGGGATTGGAACACTATTAATGCAGGAAGGTAGACCATTGGCTTTCACCAGTCAACAACTATGTTGCAAGCATCTGGGTCAATCTTCATATGAGAAAGAAATTGTCGTCATCTTACATGCAGTACACACTTGTTGACCATACTTATTGGGGAATCATTTCAAAATCCATACTAACCATCATTGCCTAAATTTTTTTCTAGAGCAGCATCTATCATCGCCACAACAAAAAAAATGGCTTGCAAAAATGTTAGGATATGATTATGGGATAATTTACAAGAAGGGGCATGAAAATGTAGTGGTTAGTGCCTTATTGTGCCTCTTTGGGGACAAGGAAACCCTGTTATCCCTCTCTCTACCCATAATATATTGGATTGAAGAAGCCCATCACAAATTGTTCTCCCACCCTTATTTGTCCCAGCTCATTAAAAAATTATGAGTAGATCCTAATTCCTCATAGGATTACTCTTTGAAGGATTAGGTTCTCCACTATAATTATTGATCTAGGTGAATATTGGTGGCCACCCGCATATTCCACTCAGGGCCCCACCATTGTTTCTTTCATTTTTTCAGTTTCCTTAATTGTAGCACAATTTACTATTTTTGGCATTTTTTCGAGTCTTGGAAATCTGGAGCCATTTTGAGGCCCTAAATGACATTTTTTGGGAAAACTGGGATCAACATGGGTTGTTGACTGTTGTTGGTCACTCTAAAATTGTATTCCTTGGACAAATATTTCTAACAAGGTATTGTGTGCATCAAACAGAGACTGTATGCCAAAGTTACGAGCCCGGGAAGTTGATGTACCAATTTACCCAACGAGGGCCCATAGTTTTCGTGCTTCATCTCCTAGGGTTAGGTTTTTGGATGTTTAGGGTTTTCCATTATTTTTCAATAATAAATGGGAATTCGAGCCTCATTGTAACACATTTCAGAGGCATGTAGCCACCACATCTCTTCTCAGAGATACGATACCATCGTGCGAGCTATTTTATTTCCATTATGTTTGTAAGGTTATTTCAGTTATTTAATATCAATTAAATGAAGTATATTTTATGCTGCATCTCTATGTTTATGTTTATTTATGTATTATATTTTGTTCCTACATAAATCCGGATTAGTGGTATCAGAGCAGTGTGCTCTTTCTCGATATTTCTATGCATGTCCCCAATGAGATCGGGGTATAAGGAGTTAGGGCTCGAACTGGTTGAAACTTTTCAAGATCATGCTCACAAAACCCGACGACCTCCCACGGAGGAGGAAAAGAAATATGAGGGAATAGGATATCCTTTTAAAATATTTCTCAAGGAGGCCCTCGAGAAAAAGAGGAAGGCGATGACAGATAATGTTTCCCAAATCCTTTGACAGCTACCTACTGAAGACGCATATTCATCTGTTATCCACTCTGGAGGTGACAAACCTTTTAAAGTACAAGTTAACTTCAACATTCCCATATTTGAGGTCCAAATAGATGCGTACGCTGTATATAGTTGGTTGAATCTACTAGAACAATATTTTTAGGTTCGTGACTTTTCCAATGGGGAAAAGATTACTTTTTCACTCCTCAAATCTGCCCCCCATGTCAAGGACTGGTTGGAAACCTAATGTGAGAAAAAGGACAAGGGGGAATCCTCCTTGTTCTCAGCTCCACCCACCTGGAATTATTTCCATGAGAACATCAAGGAACAATACTACCCTATGTGGAGCTATGAGGACAAGTACATACAATGGACTACATTGTGGTAACAAATGGATCAATATGTGCATGAGCCGACGAATCTATTCCATACCCCACGCACAAAGTTGGGTATTAAATATTCGAAGAAACATTTGGTGCTTAAGTACCATAGTTGTATGCATAGATACATCAAGGAGGAAATGGAGTTCCTCAACATCTCATTTCTTAGTGCAGCATATTGGTATGCTACCAAGATTGAGCAAAAATTCAAATAGAATAAGTGAGACTTTGGATCTGCGAATCAGAAGCAAGGGAAAGCTACCCTCAAACCACAGAACAAAGGAAAAGTCCAAGGCGGGGTGGCCCAGGACATCCTGTCGAAGCCATAAGCGAAGAAAAACACCATGAATCCAAATAAGGACATGATAAAGTGGTGTAAGTTCCATAAAATCTTCACTCACAACACATGTGAGTGTTGGGCCAAGTAGTCACTGGTGGCCAAGCTGAAGGTTTCTCAATCATATGCATTTTCTGACTCTAAGTTAGAACTCAACAAGGGGAATGGAAAAGGGGAGAACGTTATCGATGTGGAGCCTAGTTCAACTGTTGACACCACCAATATCTAGAAGGAAGAACCTGAAGATCCAAAGGAGGGGGAGCACCTGTTACACTCGCAGATGTGGGTGGAGGGTTCCCCACTGCAGTTCATTGTCAAGAGTGGGAGCCAAAAGAACCTCATTTCAGTAGAGGTCATGAAGTGACTGGGCCTGCCAATCACAACACACCCATAACCATACACCATCAGGTGGCTTCACCAAGGACAATATCTTTGTGTCAGCCAGCAGTGTTGCCTTCCATACAACATCAAGCCCTTTACAGATGAGGTATTATTTTATGTTGCTACTCTTGAATTTTGCGATGTATTATTAGCCCAAGCATACTTATGAAAGAAATATTTTTTGTATGAGTGCCTCACATTGTTATTGTTACTTTGGGTAATAATTTGTATAGGATACCAGAGGTAGCACCGCCTACCGCCATCTCTGTGATCACCGTGAAGCAATGAAATAAGATCATTTCCAAAACCGGGAAATTTGTTTCCTTATCATCCACCCTCACAATAAGAAGAATACTGTGGCCATGTCCTCCAGGCAGGAATCCTTTGCACGGAAACATCATATAGATAATTTCGTGGAGGTGTACGCAGACATCTTTACCTCGCCTGCAGGGGTGCCTCTGCACTGTCAGGTTAGGCACACTGTCGATCTGACCCCAGGCATGCTTCTATCCAATGGACCATTCTATCAACACTTTATTCTAGAGAATGACGGAATCAAGAGGAATATTCAATAGTTGTTTCATAAACGTCACATTCGGCAAAGTTCATCACCTTGTGGGAGCCGAATCGTGTTGGTCCAAAAGAAGGATGGGACTTGGAGACTCTGTATTGACTATCGAGCACTGAAAAATATTATTTTTCCAGAATAGATATATGATCCCACGGATTAATGACCTTTTGGACCAATTCAATGGGGGAAAATATTACAACAATATGAAGTTCGGGTATCACCAGGTACTAATCGAACCCTACGATGTGTGGAAGACTGCCTTCAAAGCCAAGGAGGGCCTTTTTTAATGGATGGCTATGCCTTTCAGGTTGATGAATGCTCCTAAAACCTTCATGAGGCTGATGGAAGACATCTTGCGACCATTCACTAACTCATTCCTGGTGGTGTATTTGGATGACATCTTCATCTTCAACTAGATTTGGGAAGACCACCTCCACAACATTTGACAGGTCCTCGAAACACTGTGGCAATAGAAGTTGTGTGCCAACTTGGAGAAATGCACTTCTGTCATGAGCTAGGTTCAATATCTAGGGTACATTATTGATGAGAGGGGGGTGCATTTTGAACCAACCAAAATCTATGTCATTCAAGATTGGCCAACCTCAACCACTCTAACAGAGCTCCGCCGCTTTCTAGATCTTTCCAATTTCTATCGCAAGTTCGCGTTGGGGTTCTCTCATATCACTTTGCCTTTGTGTCAAGTCACCAAAGGAGGAGTGAAAGAAAAAAAATTTATGTATTAATCTCAACAAAATCCATTCACTGATTTGAAGCATCGGCTCTGCTCTGCATAAGTGCTCACATTACCATACTTGCAGCAACCATTTGAGATTGAGAGATATGCCTCTGACTATGCTATTGGGGCAGTACTTAATCAATAGAGGCATCCAGTGGCATATCATAGTGAGACACTTTCAAAAACATTCTGAAAGTATCCCACCTATGAAAACTATATGTATTGCATTATGCATGCCTGTCGATAATGGAAGCATTACATTTTCGGGAAGGAAACAATCATCCACATAGATCACTGAGCCCTAAAGTTGATATAGACATAAGGGAAGTTTCAGAACGATCACCATAAGAAATGGGCCACATACCTGAAATATTTCTAATTGAATATCAAGTAAAAACATGGAAACACCAATAATGTTACAAAATTCTTCAACCAACCGTCGATCATAGTGTTAACAGCTCTGCTCGACTCTTATGGGCACGAGACTTTAGGTTGGCTACATCTCTACAAATGTGATCCAAAATTTGGTAACACATACCAGACGCTCTATAAGGGTAACAAAGTTCCAAATTTTTACCTCCAAGATGCACTGTTATTCAACCTGGGACACCTTTGTGTTCCTTCAAGCGAGCATGCCAAGATGATTTGGGAAGTGCACTACAATCGGGTCAATGGACATCTCGGGGTCGAGAAAACAGTGGTAGTACTGTAGAAGTATTTCTATTGGCCGAACCTTTGACATTATATCAAGAAGTACATCAGATTCTACACTACCTGTGTCATTTCCAAACCTAAAAAGAAGGCCTATATACTATTTTTTCTACCCCTATTCGGCTGTGGGAATCCCTCTCCATGGATTACGTGTGAGGCCTTCCTTCTACCAAGCATGGAAACTACTGTGTTTTTTGGTCATCGATGGGTTCTATAAGATGGCCATTATGGCAGCCTACAAGACAAATATCACAGAAGAATCCATTGCTAAACTCTTCTTTGAGCGAGTGTGGGTACAATTTAAGATCCCATAATCCATTATCTCATATCGGGACTTCAAGTTCCTCAATACATTTTTTTCAAGTCTCTGGTCGATGTTGGACACCAAGCTCACTAAGTCCACAACATTCCATGCCCAAACTGATGGCCAAATAGAGGTTGTCAACAGGATGATTGTACGCATTCTATGTCTGTAAAACTCAAAGCATCCACGCACATGGGATGAAAGCATCCCCTATTTATAGCACAACTATAACCAGGCTCTCCACATCTCAACTAGCCACATCCCCTTTTAGGTGGGCTTTGGATTCTATCCACTATGTCCCATTGATGTGGCCATACCATTTGCAGCTACTCAGGCAAATTCGGCTCATGTCCAGTCCAAAGCCGACAAGGTGAAAAACTTAATTGAGCGCATTCATCACATTCACCAATAGGTCCATGACATATTGGATAGAGCCAGTGCTAAGTACAAGCAGTGACATGATCAATATCGGGTGCCACACAAGTTCTAGGTGGGTGACAAATTTTGGCTACATTTGCATAAGGAACACCTCGCTAGACCCCACCGCAAGCTTCGCCCAGTTTGATATGGGCCATACACCATATCTAAAACTATTGAGGATGATTCCTTCTAGCTCATTATTCCACCATTCCTTGCTCTACACCCAATGTTCAATGTGGACTTCCTTCGGCCCTACTTTCCACCATTTCTAGACACATCAGACATGGTAGAAAAACTCACACCAACAGAGCTAAACCAGAACTGCATGGAACAGGACACAAATTATCGAATCATGGAAAATAATATCAAGAACACTCGCACGTAGAATATCTAGTTGTATCGGGTTGTCAAATTTGGCCAACTCTTGCACCAAGCCAAGTGGCTCACAAAGGACCAAGTTCTGCAAAAGTTTCCTCATCTTATGGAGGAACTCAACGAAATGGAGACCATTTCTTCCTAACGGAGGAGGAATAATCCAAGTGGATATTGGTGGCCACCTACCTATTTCACTTGGGGCCTCACCTTTGTTTCTTTCAGTTTTTCAGTTTCGTTAATCGGAGCACAGTTTATTATTTCTGGCAGTTTTCGGGTCCTAAACTTCCAAAGTCATTTTGAGGACCTAAACAACATTGTTTGGTATAATGTTTGATATTAAAAAGATTTATTCCTCGGATATTTCTTTCTAACAAGGTATTGTGTGCATCAAATGGAGATCGTATACCAAAGTTACGACCCTAGGAAGTTGATGTGCTAATTTACCCAAACTGGGCCCATAGTTTTGGAGCTTCGTCTCCTAAGATTAGGTTTTTGGATGTTTATGGTTTTCCATTGTTTCTCAATAATAAATAGGCCTTTGAACCTCATTGTAAAATACTTTAGAGTCATGTAGCCACCACATATCTTCTTAGAGATATGCTTCAATCGCTTGAGCTAGTTTATTTCCATTATGTTTGTAAGCTTATTTCAATTCTTTGATATTAATTAAATGAAGTATATTTTGTTGGATCTTTACGTTTATGTTTATTTTTGTATTTTATTGCGTTCCTGCATAAATATTAATCAAGGATAGAGTGGTGTTTGCCCTGACCTATATCCTCAAACCCTCCATCTTGAAAGAGTTTCACACCTCTCCAATTGCTGGAAATTCAAACTTTCCTAAGACTTATGCATGCACAAGTCGCTCTTTCTTTTGGAATGGAATGAATCATGACATTATTACTTTCATAGCTGAATGTTAAGTATTCCAGCACAACAAATGGGAAATGATTAAGCTATCGGGAACCTTGCAACCCTTGCCACACCAAGCCATTGAGATTCAACATAATGATGAGCTTAGTGAAAAGAGTCATCTTCACTAAGTGGGCCCACAGGCTATTTTTGGAGCAAGTCTATTTTTAGACTATGTATATTTTTAGACATAGTGATCATACTTCAGAAGTTGTAGGATACTATTTGTAGATGGTTGATCAAGTTGGAAAAATAGATGAAATTCTATTTTTAGAATATTGGGGGAAGTCTATTTATAGATCGTCGATCTAAAAATAGAAATGTCAATTATTATTAGCTCTTAATAATAATCTGACAATAAACAACAACTTATTCTCTTGGAGCACTTAATTTCAGTATAAAAATTTGGAAAATCAGTGGACTAAAGGAATTATGCAATTCCTAGGGTTTACTAGTGGTTCATGCATGGAGGACTCAGTTAGAACTAAAGTGGAAAATTTATGACAGAGTTGGAAGAGTAGTTAATGGAGTTGTATTCAGTTTAACTCAGTTAAAGTGAGTTAAACTCAGTTGAGATAGTTGTATCTAGTCTAAATGAATGATACACTAGTGAGAGTGGAGTGAATTAATTAGTTAATTAATTCACAAATAATAACGTATTAATCAACTAAACAATATAGCAGTTAACTACAGTGCATGGCAGTTCAAGTGGAGACCCAGTGGAGAGATAGGTGAAAGGGAAAGATGGACTATCTGTTGTGACTATAGTGATGCATTGATTGCACCACACACACATTGGAGTTGCCAATGAGTATTGGTCATTAAAGGCAAGGGTAATTTGAATTCATTCTGAGCTATTCTTCAGCAGGGATTGCGTAGTGGAGACAGGCTAGCAGGAGGGAAGAAATCGGTGCATGGATTTGCAGATTTCTTCTATGTTAGTGTGTGACTATTGATTGTACTAAGAGCTTGATGTACTAATCTTTGTATGATATTGTTACATGATCTCCATGATACATAATATATGATATTTAGGGTTTTCAGGTTCAGGATTTCTCGTTAAACAATGCGTTATGTGCGATTGTTTTTATTTATGCTTCACATGTGTTTGTAATTAATCGTCCGCAAAAGATTAACAGTGGAATGATTCTGTATTTTGCAAGAAGTTAAATATTGTGAGATCAGGGGAATTTGGATGTATGCATTCTTAGTTTATATTAATTTCTACATCATATCGGAGCAGTGTTAATTCTTGAAGATTGCAATTGTGAATAATTTTTGAGTTTGTGCTGGTGGACAACTCGAATTTGCTACAGAAAATTCTTGGTGCAGAAGTTGAGTATACATTGAAATGTCTTTCAATGGGTTGCGATTGGAGTATTCCCTTGATGGGAGCTTGAATTACATAGCATGGAAGGATAGGATGGAGGTGGTGTTGGAGGATAATGGACTAAAGGATTTCATCGATAGTGATGTTCCTAAGCCGGGATCTAGTGATGTTGCATTACTTGATGCATGGAAAAAGAAGATAGAAAAGACAAGAAGAATTCTGTTGGAAGGTGTGAAGGACCATATTGTGTCCAGCCTTCATGGGAAAGCCACTCCATTCTTAATGTGGAAGGCTTTGATAGTGTTAGAGCCCACCACGCTCCGTCGTTGATCATCACTAGCAGTTGGTCTATTTATGTCTCGCTTGTTCCACTTCGTTGCATTTCACTAGGAGCATGCCATGCACTGACGAAGGGGTCTGTCGTCTTATGTTTCCTCATGTTTACACCTGCAGCGCTATTTTAAAAATTTTTCTCAAAAAATCATTCATAGTCATTGTCATTTCATTTTTGATCATTTAAAATGTCAATAAGTGTCTTTGGTCTTAGTGTCTAGGGTTTTTGAGTCATTTGTATACCAGTCATAAAGCCTGCAAGGTGAGGAAGGTTCCGCATATTGTGATTTTTATTTTATTATCATTAGCATTTTAAAAAAAAACATTTCTAGTCCAAAACTCTGTTTTGGAACTAGAAATTGTTCATTATTATTTGTAATAAATTGTACTTATTCCACCAAGAAGAAAATGTCAAAAGCAGACCCCTGGTCTTTTCCTTAGCTAAATAGCCATATCCCTGCAAGAAGACAGCAAAATCATCAAAAAATCGAGCTCAGAAAAGCCAAATGTGAAATTACAAAAACATTGTAATATGGGTTTTCAATTAGATTTGAAACAAAATCTGATTGTGAAGATATTTGTATCATATATAAAAGCCAAGCAAGTTTCATTTGCACCAAACTACAACACCCAAATCGTGTTTTGGAGATTGGAGGGCCGATTTCAAGTTTTAAAACTGCGTGGACAGAGTTTTGGGGCTCGAGCGACCCACCTGGGCGCGAGCGACCCACCTGGGCAGAGCGACCCACGTGGGTTATTTCCGCAGTGTGAAGTTGCAAGGGGAGCGAACCACCTGGGCCGAGCGACCCACGCAGAAGGTGAGCGACCCACGCATCAACAGAGGTTCAAAAATTCATTTTGAGCGCCCAGTCTTGATTGGATCGCTCTCATCGGCCTTCAAACAGGTTTTTTGCAATTGCTTGATGTTTTTAATGCGTTGGTGGCATCATTGGTGGTTTCAAACGTTTCAAACGGAGGATTTAAAACCCCACAGTCATAGCATTATCGTTTTCAGGGTTTTAAAATGAAAATGAATTCTTGCATGAGTTTGTTTTCTATCTTATGTCAGTAATACATTCAGCCTTGCCATATATTATCAAAACCATATTGTTCTCATGCCCATTATGCCATTGTGACCATTGCTATTATTATACCATGTTTAAAACCTTTGTTCCATGGTGACTGTGGTGGTATTGTGTCTCACTGCCCAATATTAAAAACATTTTTATAACTCTGTTTCAAACTGCCCATTTGACACCTTTGTTGTTATTACTCATGAACAAACACATTCGTATGATGCCATGCTCCCTTTGACAAGACTTGTTCAATATTCTGAAGGTTGCCTGCTCCCTTTGGTCAAAATTTCACTTCCATTTAAAACAGAGATTGTGCCTCTTTTCCAATCCATTTAAAACAGAGATTTTATCCATGGTTTGTTTCCTTATGGTGTTTTGACGGTGGGATACTTGTTGGCTGTTAAAACACACTTCATAACTTTGTTTGCACTGCTTTCATATCAGTATACATAGTGCCAAAAGCTTGGTCAGAGCCATGTCGGAGACAGAGTCAGAATATGAGCTAGGGTCAGGCAGTGATTCGGTGACTGAAGGTAATGTGCCACGGGGGTCTCACAGAGATCACAGAAGTGGTAATCATCGCAGAGAGGAGCCTACTTCTTTGGCTCAGTTGCAGGCATGTCCATTAGCTATGGATTGTTTTCGATACTTGTCATGTTTCATATTTTGTGAGATGGTTGCACAAACCCGGCCTCATCGTGAATTGGCCCGTCTGTTTGTTCTTCATTTACGGGATGGTCGGGTAAGTCTTGCTGGGGTTGATTTCATTGTATCACCCTTGACTATTGCTCAAGCCACTGGTATACCAAACATGGGCGAGGAATGGAACAAGGGTCAGCATTTAGAGAAATTTCACTATGAGCCATACATTAAAACTGGATATATGGCTTACTTGAGCAGAGTTTTTCCATTCAGATTCTTGAGAGATGAGTATGCACCGCTGATGAAGCTCATCATTCAGTATTTTAGTTGTGAGGGCAGGTATGCTCGTCTTTTTGCGTACCATATTCGTTTGTTGATGCACTTCACAAGGGTACGTATGATGAATATTTCGTATTTCATATATCGCAACATAGAGAGGATGGTGATGTTTGTGCAGAAGAAGACGAGCCCAGTGCAGCAGTACAGGAGTATATACCATTACGCTTTTATCAAGATCATAGTGTTGCATCAGTTGGCAGAGCAGGGCATCACTTGGGAGGATTTCATTTCTAGAGACTTTTTCAGAGTGCCACAGCCGCCTCCCGAGACAGTTCATGATGCAGGAGAGCCTTCACACCAGCCAGACATGCCTGAGGTTGAGCATATCAGCACTCCTTTGGTTCGGACATATCAGCGAGGCCACAGGGCCTTATTTGCAGCGACACAGCGAGTATTATCTCCACGTGAGGTGGAAGGGGTCTTGCCGACTTCATCAGTAGAGCGAGTATTATCTCCACATGATGTGGAAGGGGTCTCGCCTTCTTCTTCAGCGCAGGTACAGATACAGGACAGGGGCAAGAGGCCCATGCATGATGAGGGCCCATCAGGAGGCGGGGACACAGATTTCACAGTCATTGATGTTGATGCGAGCTCTCCTAGCTCGAAACTGAGGGAAGTCATCCAGGAGCAAAGGGACGAGAATGACAAGTTGAAAGATCAATTGCAGAAGGCTCAGTGGGTGATTAACTATTTGGAGCAGCGCAACAAACAGCTTGAGGATGAGCTCACATTTTATGAGTTGCGCCAAATCCGTGAGGACAGACAGTGGAATCGAAAGAGACCCGGTGACATGACACCAACTGACAGAGATACTGTACTCACACGTGTGAACATCCATTTGGAAAAGTTTTTGGCAAGGCCAATCGAGACAAAGACATGCTTCGCCACATGAAAGGCCATTATTGGGCTCGCATGCATGTCTGCAAAGCGAGAATGAAGATCATGAAGAGGAGGTTGCGCAAGGCACTTAGACGGCAGAAAAGGCCTAATCCACTTCGGATTTTGGCCGAGGCTTCATTGACTAGGCAGGACACATGATGGAGGACCTCCGCTCCGAATTTGGGCAAATTCGGAGAAAATTTTGTCATTTTCAAATTTTTGGGTCAAAAAACAGGTTTTGCAGTTACGTGGGTCGCGCGCTCATGCGCTCACTTTTTTTTGGGACACTTGCTGGAGGATATTTTTACATTTTTGGATTTTTCATGGTTAATTATGCATCCTCTGAAGTCAATTTAGCATTTCATCAAAATCTGGATGGTCAAAAAGCTCAAAAACACCATGAAAATCACCTTGCTGCCACCTTTTGCACCAGCAGGGAGTACCTCTGGGAGAATGAGGTTTTGGAGGGTCAAATGAGCTCCAAATTCAGAAATTCCACTTGGGTTGGAAATTAGACATCCAGGGCTTTCCAACGAGCTATCATGAGCTCAATTTGGATGCCAGGAAGTACCTCAAATTCAGCCTGGAACATGAGCGACCCACACGGCTCAGGAGCGACCCACTTGAAATTTTTCCTGAATTTTCAGCTGCCAGCTCAGTTTTTCGGCTAGTATGGACCAGTTTTGTTTGTGGATAGAATTTTTGGGTTTTTATGATGTAAATTCATGTTTTGCATGTAACTTTGGCTTATTTTTATCTCTTCTAGAAGATTCACTCTCAAAAGGGTAAAAAATCATGTAATGGATCAGTTTCCACTCTTTTAGAGGCAAGTTGTTAGCTGCCTAGATTGTAGTTCCATGATTAAAATTGGTTGAAACTGATCCCTGAAGAGGGAATTCGACCCCTAGAGGTGGGGAAAGGTGTTAGAGTGATCTATATATTGTAATTTCTGAGGCATTCTACAGGTTGGACTCTTGGGATACTTTTGATATCATTGTACATACTTTTCATATTTTGGCTAAGGAAAGATCAGGGGTTTTACGGCACTTGTTGGGATCCTTGTGGTGTTCTGTTCTTGATGGTGTTTCTTCTTTGTTTACTGTAATTTTCTTCATGTTTAATGCATGCCACCCTTTCATTATGCTTCTGAACTAAATTGAATGAGTGAATAAGGTTGAATCCATTGTTTACAGTGCTTGGCCTTTGAATTCAGTTAGTTCTATATGTTTTCAGCTGTTTGGAGAGGATCCAAGTTATTCTTTGCCCTCTTCAGCTCCTCGTCGGTCTAATCTATCCATATATCCAATTTAAAGCATCAAGATCATCACCTACCTCGCCCCAGCTTGAACTCTGCAAAGGTCTGACCTTATCCCCGGACCCAAAATTTGTTTTCCCATTTCTCCAGCGAAAACCCAAAAAACCAAAAAACAAACATACCTATCTCTTTACTAGCTTAAAATCAGTTCTTATTGTAAGTCATCTCGCATCCTATTGCTTATTTTCTTGAGATTGACGGAGAGAGCCCTCTCCTGTCCTCGTAGGGCTAGCTACGAGGCTGAGCGTGGTTTGATGTAGCCTTGAGTTTTACTTCATTTCAACCTGAGGTAGATTTGAGTGCTAACATAGTGGCGACCATACTGGGAAGAAAATGGTTTGCTTGTTACTGTCATTTGCTATGGACGGAGTCTGAAGTCACGCCAGGTAGCCTTCGAACTGCACATTGCTCTGCGAGTGCATAGTAGATAAAAGCTGCTTCAGTCGATCTCCGGTTTAGCTTGTGAATGTGTCCCTTGATTTGCAAATTGCCCCAGTACGTGTATCAAGTTCAGATCCGATGGTTGATGGTGGACAACGATCAGACATAAGAAGGCTGAAATCATTCACCTGGTGACTCCAATTCAAAGTCTGGAGGACTGACTCTTTCTCTGAGAAAATGGAAGGATCTTACACAAAGTTCAGGTATCTAAAGTGGAATGGTATTCAGGATCTAATTTGCTTTCTCGTAAATTACTTGTTTGCTGGTCTTGAAGCTATCCTGAAAGTTTTTCAAAGTTTGTTGTATGAGAAAGGTCATCAAAATCTTCACTCGACCCATTCAAAAAGTGTAAATGTTGAGTTTCCCTTTGATCCCGGTCTCCTTACTTTTCCCACATCTTGTGATGACCCTCTACAGAGTGATGAACCAGAAAACAAAACTAATCCCACAGCTCTTGTACATGCCCCTACACCTTGTAAAATTCCAGATCGGTACAAACCTCTTGTTTTACCTTCTGTTCTTCATGCTTTTCCTGCAAATTATGACCTATATCTACCGAGATTTGATGGTGAATGTAACAATGTCAACGCTGAGGAACATGTGCAGAATGTTGAGACTTTTCTAGATCTTTTTGAAGTTGATGATGAAGATGTTAGTATTAGGCTTTTTGCTCTTTCTTTGCAAGGCCAAGTGAAGAGTTGGTTTAAAGCCCTGCCTGATGCGAGCATCACAGATTTCCAGCAGTTTGTCAAAGTTTTCCTTGACAGGTGGATGATCGGACAGAACTTTTTGTTGATTATAGAAGAGTATAATCAGCTGAAAAGAATGCCAGGGGAGACAGTACAACAATTTTCTGCCAGATTTAACCAAGTTTATTATTCGATGCCAGTTGATATAAGACCTTCTCCTAGATCTGCTCTCTTGCACTACCCGGGTGCCTTTGATCTGGAAATGGAGTTTCAGCTGAGAGAAAAGAATATTGCAACACTTCACGAGATGCAGAACAAGGCAGTGAATGTAGAGGCTCATTTGTTGATCTTGAGGGCAAGGTTGAAGGAAGAAGAAAAGAAGAATGTTTCAGAGCAGCTGACACCTTCAGAGGAAAAGTTTGATCTTTTCGTAAATGCAGTAGAAGAGATGGTGCGGAAAATGACTAAAAAAAATGAAAATGACATTCAAGAACAAGTTGCTGATCCAAAACATTTTGTTTCTGATCCCAGTAGTCATAGTGATTGTTTTATAGATCATTGTGAAGAAGAGAGAGCTGTTGATATGATGTGTATGTTTGATGATGAATTGCCTCAGTTTGATCAGTATGATGATGATTATGTTCTCCAAAAAGAATCTAATCTAGCAGCTAGCTTGTGCGAGGAGGAAGTTCACTTTCAGCAGCTCGAGTACAGTGATCAACCGATGCATATCAGCTATGGCAATGATGAGGAAAGTGCAGAAAATTTTGATGTAAGTGAAGGATTTTTGCCTTTGTGTTTTGATTCGTTTCAGTTCATTAGAGATAACTTTCATGCAATCAGAAATCAAACGTCAACAAGCCTTGATTTGGACCATCTAGAGGGCAATGAAAGCCTTGTTCAAAACTTCTCATATTCAGATTTTCAGCCCTCGAAAGTCATTGATTGTCAAGTTGCAGCTGAAGATTTGGAAGTGGGCACACATGATTTAATGATTCAAGGTGACTCTGTACCTTTATGTTTTGAATCATTTCAGTTTTTGAGAAAAAAATTGCATAGTAAATCTGGTGATGAGCAAACTTTGTAACATTTGTAACATCAGATTTAAGTGAGCATCATCTAATGCAATTGAAGGTCAGATTACAGATGAAGTTGTGGAAGATGAAATACATAATTTGATGATGCAGGAAGATTCTATACCCTTTTGTTTTGAAGCATTTCAGTTTATAAGGCAGAATCTTCATAATATATCTCAAGGAAAATATGAACAGCCATAAGGAGGTCATACAGTTTCAATGGATACATTACAGCACTCTTCTCAAGTTTTTGATGATCCCATTGCTCGTGTGTTGGATGATGTTTGTTATAAAAATTTTGCTCCATTAGCTAACCATGTGCTGGAAAAGAATGTTGATGATAATCTGGTTCAAAGGTCACCTTCATTGTCTTGTTTAACAGATTGTTCATTGCATAGCACATGTCAAGATTTCCATTCATATGAGGAGATTGATAAAGGAGGCTTTTGTTCAGTCTGGAATCAGCAGCAAAGTTTGATTTTTCATGAATTTCAGGATCCTTTTGACAGCTTGCTGCAATCACCAAAGAAAAGCACCGCAGATGTGAGGAAAAGTTTAAGATCAAGGTATGGAGATTATCTAGACCAGAGCTATGTTTATGAAGATCCATTCGCAGTATTCTTGCAGTCATCCAGTCAATTTATGCTTTGCAAGTTTATCAGCAGTCCACTTGGTTCAAAGTTTCCATGGGAGTTTCCTTTCAGTAGTTATTTCTCGTTGTTCATAAGCAAGCATTTGGGAAGAAATCAAACAGCAGCCAGCATGCTTACATGGTTGCATTGGCTGTTCCATTTCACTTGATCGGGTGGTGAAAAGTACAATTAGAGTAGGTTTGATGAATAAGCTCTACTTTGAGCATCTTTTCCAGCTTGTCAGTTGTGTTTAAGTATCGAGTCAGTTTTCGGTTGAGTGAGAGTCAGTTTGTGTCCTCAAGTCATCAGTTTTCAGTCATGCATTTCAATTTGAGTTTTTGATTCCATTGCCCAATGGATAAGGCACTGGTCTGCTCTCCCAAACATTTGTCGTTCTTGGCACCTCCAAGGAGCTACCATCCCCATTGGAGCCAATGTTAGTGTCAGTCTTTGCAGCCTTCCTTCAGTGATCAAACATGCTCTTACAAAGTGATTTTAAGGTGTCAAGGTCAAATTTTGTCATTTCAAAGAGTCTTCAAGCAAAATTTGGTCACTAGGCATTAGGTCTAGGGGTTGCTTTTACTCCTGTCAAAGTTGTCCAAATGTCAGTTCATGTCACCATTCAGCTGAGTGTACCATCATTCAGAGGGTTTTCATCATCATGTCAGGTTCCATTGGGTCATTTTATAGCTTGTTCATGCTTCAGTTGTGCCTAGGTAAGGTCCATTTCCCTCTCCTAGGGTTTTGGAGGTAATTTCTCTTGGATGGTCAAATCATCGGAAAAACTTGTATCCTGATGTTCATACACCTTCCCCTATCATTAATTCACCTAATTAAACACTTCCCATCACTGAGATCCCCCAAATTCCTCATTTTTGCACAAACCCTAGTTTCTTGCCAAAACTTGGCAATTTTCTAGGCTAGGCCTGTGTTTCGCCCTTTTGGACCCCTTCCCCTCACTCAATCTCTGTGATTCCACTTTCCCCTACTTCCTAACATCCTTCCCTACTTCTAAAAATTTCCCCAAGAATTTAGAAGCCCCTTATCCCCTTCGTTTCGCTTCATTTCGACAAAATCCCTTGTTCCACACATCGGGATCGGTTTCACTCAAAGGCTTTTTCAGAGCAATAAAAGATGAAATTTGGGAAACTGAGAGAGGTTTTTGTCCACAACATGCCAAGGAAGAAAAACCTCCTTCACTTTTTACACAGGTATCATGGTTTTAGAGAAATGTCAAAAATACCGTTGCCTCAGGAGAATTGAATGCACCTCTGAAGTGACCTTGGGAAAATCAAGTTTTCTCCTAGCATGTTTGGCCAACTGACTTTCTTGATGAGTCAAATGATAACTAGACAGAAATAACTTTCCAATGAGCTATCATGAGCTCAATTTGGAGTTGAGGAAGACCTTCAAAAGTTGACTGCAACAGCGCTCTGCCTTGAGGCAGCCTCATTCTGCTCATTTTGACTAGTGTTGGGAGATTTGATTTTTGACAGGGTAAATCAAATACAAATTGCATAATTCCACTTGTGTTGGAAATTAGACTCCAATATCTTTCCAACGAGCTATCACACGCTCAATTTGGACACCGGGAAGGCCTCCAAAAGCTTTCTGCAAAATGCACTATGTGGCAAGAGGCAAGAGCGACCCACTTGAGGGGAGCGACCCACTTGAGCATTTCAGCCAGTGTAAAATTACAACGTGAGCGACCCACCTGGGCAGAGCGACCCACTCGCCAACAGAAGTTCGAAAAATCGATTTGAGCGCCCAGTTTCGTTTTGGATCGCCCCCAACGGCCTTCAAACAGGTTTTTAACAATTGCTCAATGGTTTTTAATGTGATGGTGGCATCATTTATGATTTCAAACATTTGAAATGGAGGATTTAAACCCTACAGTCATGGCAGTATTGTTCTTCAGGGTTTTTAAATGAATATGGATGGTTGCATGAGTTTTTCTCCTATCTTATATCAGTGATATATCCACCCTTGCATATATTATCAAAACCCCATTAATCTCATACCCATTATACCATTGTGGTCATTGCTATTACTTTACCATGTTCAAGACTTTTGTTCCATGGTGACTATGGTTATATTGTGTCTCACTGCCCAATGATAAAAACATTCTCATAACTCTGTTTCACTGCCCATTGACACTTATAACTTTGTTGTTATTGCTCATAGACAAACACATTCATAATGATGCCGTGCTCCCTTGACAAGATTTGCTCAATATTCTGAAGGTTGCCTGCTCCCTTTGGTCAAGTTTCACTTGCATTTAAAACAGAGACTGTGCCTCTTTTCCAATCCACTTAAAACGTAGATATTATCATTGTTTGTTTCCTTATGGTGTTTGACTCGTGGGGATATTTGTTGGGTAAGAACACACATCATACCCTGGTTTAATCGCTTCATACCAAAGATACATAGTGCCAATAAGGCACTAGAATCCTTTCGCAGACAGAGGTCAAGAAGGAGCAGGACTGGGATGCTGACTCAATCAAGAGGCTGATGCACCGAGATGACATACCTTTACACAAGAGTGGTAACATATCGTAGAAGCCACGTAGCTTTGTTTCAACATCACGACGAGTACTATCTCCACCCGGGTGGAAGGGGTCTCGCTTTCGACTTCACGCAACGCGAGTACTATCTCCACACATGTGGAAGGGGTCTCGCCTTTCATCAGCGTAGGTACATTCACAGGATCATGATAGAGACCAACACATACAACCGAGACAAGAGCCACCACGAGCCGCAGTAATACCACTCATACTCAAAATGGCGTGGGGTGCTGGGCCTGATCCACTCCGGATTTTGGTTGAGGCTTCATTGACTGAGCAAGATACATGATGGAGGACCTCCGCTCCGAATTTGGGCAAATTCGGAGAAAATTTTGTCATTTTCAAATTTTTGGGTAAAAAAACAGGTTTTGCAGTTACGTGGGTCGCGCGCTCATGCGCTCACTTTTTTTTGGGACACTTGCTGGAGGAAATTTTTACATTTTTGGATTTTTCATGGTTAATTATGCATCCTCTGAAGTCAACTTAGCATTTCGTCGAAATCTGGATGGTTAAAAAGCTCAAAAACACCATGAAAACCACCTTGCTGCCACCTTTTGCACCAGCAGGGAGTACCTCTGGGAGAATGAGGTTTTGGAGGGTCAAATGAGCTCCAAATTCAGAAATTCCACTTGGGTTGGAAAGTATACATCCAGGGCTTTCCAACGAGCTATCATGAGCTCAATTTGGATGCCGGGAAGTACCTAAAATTCAGCCTGGAACATGAGCGACCCACACGGCTCAGGAGCGACCCACTTGAAATTTTTCCTGAATTTTCAGCTGCCAGCTCAGTTTTTCGCCTAGTATGGACCAGTTTTGCTTATGGATAGAATTTTTGGGTTTTTATGATGTAAATTCATGTTTGGCATGTAAATTTGGCTTGTTTTTATCTCTTCTAGAAGATTCACTCTCAAATGAGTAAAAAATCATGTAATGGATCAGTTTCCACTCTTTTAGAGGCAAGTTGTTAGCTGCCTAGATTGTAGTTCCATGATTAGAATTGGTTGAAACTGATCCCTGAAGAGGGAATTCGACCCCTAGAGGTGGGGAAAGGGGTTAGAGTGATCTATATATTGTAATTTCTGAGGCATTCTACAGGTTGGACTCTTGGGATACTTTTGACATCATTGTACATACTTTTCATATTTTGGCTAAGGAAAGATCAGGGGTTTTGCGGCACTTGTTGGGATCCTTGTGGTGTACTGTTCTTGATGATGTTTCTCCTTGTTTACATCGTAATTTTCTTCATGTTTAATGTGCGTCATCCTTCTATTATGCTTCGAACTAAGTTGAATGAGTGAAATAAGGTTGAATCCATTGTTTCATGCGTGCTTGGCCTTTGAATTCAATTAGTTCATATGTTTTCATTCCGTTTGGAGAGGATCCAAGCTCTTCTTTGCCCTCTTCTGGGCCTCCTCGTCGGTCTAATCTATCCATATATCCAATTTAAAGCATCAAGATCATCACCTACCTCGCCCCAAACCTTGAACTCGCAAAGGTCCGACCTTATCCCCCTGGACCCAAAATGCATTTTCCTCAATACCCGCCGAAAACCCAAAAAATCAAAAAAATCAAACATGCTACCTATCTCTTTACTAGCCTAAAATCAGTTCTTATTGTAAGTCATCTCGCATCCTATTGCTCATTTTCTCGAGATTGACGGAGAGAGCCCTCTCCTGTCCTCGTAGGGCTAGCTACGAGGCTGAGCGTGGTTTGATGTAGCCTTGAGTTTACTTCATTTCAGCCTGAGGTAGATTTGAGTGCTAACATAGTGGCGACCATACCGGGGACGAAAATGGTTGCTTGTTACTGTCATTTGCGGACGGAAATCAAGTCACGCTGTAGCCTTCGACTGGTGGCTATTGGCTCGCGAGTGCATAGTAGATAAAGTCGTCACGCTGGACTCTCCGTTTGGCTTGTGAATGTGTCCCTTGATTTGCAAATTGCCCCAGTATATGTATCAAGATCAGATCTGATGGTTGATGGTGGACAACGATCAGACATAAGAAGGCTGAAATCATTCACCTGGTGACTCCAATTCAAAGTCTAGAGGACTGACTCTTTCTCTGAGAAAATGGAAGGATCTTACACAAAGTTCAGGTATCTAAAGTGGAATGGTATTCAGGATCTAATCTGCTTTCTTGTAAACTATTTCTTTGCTGTTCTTGAAGCTGTCCTGAAAGTCTTTCAGAATTTGTTGTATGAGAAACGCGATCAAAATATTCACTCGACCCATTCAAAAAGTGTAAATGTTGAGTTCCCCTTTGATCTTAGTCTCCTTACTTTTCCAACATCTTATGATGACTCTCTTCAGCGTGATGAGCCGTGTAAAACGGGTTGTAATCCTGGCTGCATTTTGTGGATTCCCCACCACCTTGTAAAATTCCGAGACGGCATAAAAATCTTGTTTTACCTTCTGTTCTTCATGCTTTCCCTAAAAGTTATGACCTATATCTACCGAGATTTGATGATGAATGTAACAATGTCAACGCTGAGCAACATGTGCAGAATGTTGAGACTTTTCTAGATCTTTTTGAAGTTGATGAAGAAGATGTTAGTATTAGGCTTTTTGCTCTTTCTTTTCAAGGTCAAGTAAAGAGTTGGTTCAAAGCCCTGTCTGATGCGAGCATCACAGATTTTCAGCAGTTTGTCAAAGTTTTCCTTGACAAGTGGATGGTCAGACAGAACCCTTTCTTGATTATAGAAGAATATAACTAGCTAAAAAGATTGCCAGGGGAGACAGTACAATAGTTTTCTGCCAGATTTAACCAAGTTTATTATTCGATGCCGGTTAATATAAGACCTCCTCTTGGATCCGCTCTCTTGCACTACCCGAGTGCCTTTGATCCGGAAATGGAGTTTCAGCTGAGAGAAAAGAATATTGCAACACTTCACGAGATGCAGAACAAGGCAGTGAATGTAGAGGCTCATTTGCTGATCTTGAGGGCAAGGTTGAAGGAAGAAGGAAAGAAGAATGTTTCAGAGCAGCTGACACTTTCAGAGGAAAATCTTGATCTTTTCGTAAACACAATAGAAGAGATGGTGCGGAAAATGACTGCAAAAAATGAAAATGACATTCAAGAACAAGTTGCTGACCCAAAACATTTTGTTTCTGATCCCAGTAGTCATAGTGATTGTTTTATAGGTCATTGTGAAGAAGAGAGAGTTGTTGATATGATGTGTATGTTTGATGATGAATTGCCTCAGTTTGATCAGTATGATGATGATTATGTTCTCCAAAAAGAATCTAATCTTGCAGACAAATCAGCAGCTAGCTTGTGCGAAGAGGAAGTTCACTTTCAGCAGCTCGAGTACAGTGATCAACCGATGCATATCAGCTATGGCAATGATGAGGAAAGTGCAGAAAATTTTGATGTAAGTGAAGGATCTTTGCCTTTGTGTTTTGATTCGTTTCAGTTCATTAGAGATAACTTTCATGCAATTAGAAATCAAACGTCAACAAGCCTTGATTTGGACCATCTAGAGGGCAATGAAAGCCTTGTTCAAAACTTCTTATATTCAGAATTTCAGCCCTCGAAAGTCATTGATTGTCAAGTTGCAGCTGAAGATTTGGAAGTGGGCACACATGATTTAATGATTCAAGGTGACTCTGTACCTTTATGTTTTGAATCATTTCAGTTTTTTAGAAAAAAATTGCATAGTAAATCTTCAAATGAGCAGCCTGTAACATCGTATTTAAGTGTACCATCCAATGCAATTGAAGATCATATTATAGATGAAAGTATGGAAGATGAAATACATAATTTGATGATGCAGGAAGATTCTATACCCTTTTGTTTTGAAGCATTTCAGTTTATAAGGCAGAATCTTCATAATATATCTCAAGGAAAAGATGAACAGCCAGAAGGAGGTCATACAGCTTCAATGGATACATTACAGCACTCTTCTCAAATTTTTGATGATCCCATTGCTCGTGTGTTAGATGATGTTTGTTATAAAAATTCTGCTTCATTAGCTAACCATGTGCCCGAAAAGAATCTTGATGATAATCTTGTTCAAAGGTCACCTTCATTGTCTTGTTTAACGTATTGTTCATTGCATAGCCATATGTCAAGATTTCCATTCATATGAGGAGATTGATAAAGGAGGCTTTTGTCTGGGCCCGAATCACAGCGAAAGTTTGATTTTTCATGAATTTGTGGATCTTTGGATGTAATGGCCGCAATCACCAAAGAAAAGCACCGTAGATGTGAGGAAAAGTTTGAGATCAAGGTATGGAGATTATCTGGACCAGAGCTATGTTTATGAAGATCCTTTCGCAGTATTCTTGCAGTCATCCAGTCAATTTGTGCTTTGCAAGTTTATCAGCAGTCCACTTGGTTCAAAGTTTTCATGGGAGTTGCCTTTCAGTAGTTATTTCTCGTTGTTCATAAGCAAGCATGTGGGAAGAAATCAAACAGTAGCCAGCATGCTTGCATGGTTGCATTGGCTGTTCCATTACACTTGATCGGGTGGAGAAAAGCACAATTAGAGTAGGTTGTATTGAATAAGCTCTACTTTGAGCATCTTTTCCAGTTTATCGGTTGTGTTTAAGTATCGAGTCAGTTTTTAGTTGAGTGAGAGTCAATTTGTGTCGTCAAGTCATCAGTTTTCAGTCATGCATTTCAGTTTGAGTTTTTTATTCCATGGCCCAATGGATAAGGCACTGGTCTGCTCTCCCAAAGATCTGCCGTTCTTGGCACCTCCAAGGAGCTACCATCCCCATTGGAGCCAATGTTAGAGTCAGCCTTTGCAGCCTTCCTCCAGTGATCAAACATGCTCTTTCAAAGTCATTTTAAAGTGTCAAGGTCAAATTTTGTCATTTCAATGAGTCTTCAAGAAAAATTTGGTCACTAGGCATTAGGTCTAGGGTTTGCTTTCACTTCTTCCAAAGTTGTCCAAATGTCAGTCCATGTCACCATTCAGCTGAGTGTATCATCATTCAGAGGGTTTTCATCATCATGTCAAGTTCCATTGAGTCATTTTACACCTCGTTCATGCTTCAGTTGTGCCTTGGTAAGGTCCATTTCCCTCTCCTAGGGTTTTGGAGGTAATTTCTCTTGGATGGTCAAATCATCGAAAAACTTGTATCCGGATGTTCATACACCTTCCCCTATCATTAATTCACCTAATTAAACACTTCCCATCACTGAGATCCCCCAAATTCCTTATTTTTGCACAAACCCTAGTTTCTAGCCAAAACTTGGCAATTTCCTAGGCTAGGCCTGTGTTTTGCCCTTTTGGACCCCTTCCCCTCACTCAATCTCTGTGATTCCACTTCCCCCTGCTTCCTAACATCCCTCCCTACTTCCCAAAATTTCCCCAAGAATTTAGAAGCCCCCTATCCCCTTCATTTCGCTTCATTGCGACAAAATTCCTTGTTTCACACATCGGGATAAGTTTCACTCAAAAGAGGTTTCAGAGCAATCAAAGATGAATTTTGGAAAACTGAGAGAGGTTTTTGTTCACAACATGCCAAGGAAGAAAAACCTCCTTCACTTTTTACACAGGTATCATGGTTTTGGAGAAATGTCAAAAATTCCGTTGCCTCAGGAGAATTGAATGCACCTCTGAAGTGACCTTGGGAAAATCAAGTTTTCTCCTAGCATGTTTGGCCAACTGACTTGCTTGATGAGTCAAATGATAACTATACAGAAAGAACTTTCCAATGAGCTATCATGAGCTCAATTTGGAGTTGAGGAAGACCTTCAAAAGTTGATTGCAACAGCGCTCTGCCTTGAGGCAGCCTCATTCTTCTCATTTTGACTAGTGTTGGGAGATTTGATTTTTGACAGGGTAAATGGAATCCAAATTGCATAATTCCACTTGTGTTGGAAATTAGACTCCAATAGCTTTCCAACGAGCTATCACACGCTCAATTTGGACACCGGGAAGGCCTCGAAAAGCTTCCCGAAAAATGCACTATGTGGCAAGAGGCAAGAGCGACCCACCTGGGCAGAGCGACCCACTTGGGCAATTTTCACAGTGTAAAAATGAATGGGAGCGACCCACCTGGGCAGAGCGACCCACTCATCAACAGAGGTCCGAAAAATCGTTTTGAGCGCCCAGTCTTGTTTGGGATCGCCCCCAACGGCCTTCAAACAGGTTTTTAACAATTGCTCAATGGTTTTTAATGTGTTGGTGGTATCATGGATGATTTCAAACATTTGAAATGGAAGAGTAAACCCTACAGTCATGGCAGCTTTGTTTCTTCAGGGTTTAAAATGTATATGGATGGTTTTATGAGTTTTCCTCCCACCTCGTATCATTGATATATATCCACCTTGGCATATGTGTCCAGACTCCACTGTTTTCATACCCCATTATACCATCGTGGCCATCGTTATTGCTTTACCATTGTCAAGGCTTGTGTTCCATGGTGATTATGGTCATGTTGTGTCTCACTGTCCAATGATAAAAACATTCTCATAACTCTGTTTTCACTGCCCATTGACACTTATAACTCTGTTTTTATTGCTCATAGACAAACACATTCATATGATGCATTGCTCCCTTTGACAAGATTTGCTCAATACTCTAAAGGCTGCCTGCTTCCTTTGGTCAAGTTTCACTTGCAATTAAACAGAGATATTATCATTGTTTGTTTCCTTATGGTGCTTTGACGGTGGAGGATATTTGTTGGGTGTTGAAAACACACATCATAACTTTGTTTTCACTGCATTTATATCAGTATACATAGTGCCAATAGCTTGTTCAGAGCCATGTCAGAGACAGAGTCAGAGTATGAGCAGGAGTCGGACAGTGACTCAATCGTTGAGGTTGATGCACTGAGATGGAGCATAGCAGTGCGCCAGTAGTGGTAGCATATCAGAGAAGCCACAGAGCTTTGTTTCAACATCACGACGAGTACTATCTTCACCCGGGGTGGAAGGGGTCTCGTTGACTTCATCAGCAACGCGAGTACTATCTCCACATGGCGTGGAAGGGGTCTCGCCTTCTTCATCAGCGCAGGTACATTCACAGGATCATGATAGATACCAACACATACAACCGAGACAGTGTTTTCACCACAGGAGCTGCATGCACCAGGAGAGCACTAAAATGGCGGAAAAGGCCTGATCCACTCCGGATTTTGGCCGAGGCTTCATTGACTGGGCAGGACACATGATGGAGGACCTCCTCTCCGAATTTGGGCAAATTCGAAGAAAATTTTGTCATTTTCAAATTTTTGGTCTAAAAAACAGGTTTTGCAGTTACGTGGGTCGCGCGCTCATGCGCTCACTTTTTTTTGGGACACTTGCTGGAGAAAATTTTTACATTTTTGGATTTTTCATGGTTAATTATGCATCCTCTGAAGTCAACTTAGCATTTCATCTAAATCTGGATGGTCAAAAAGCTCAAAAACACCATGAAAACCACCTTGCTGCCACCTTTTGCACCAGCAGGGAGTACCTCTGGGATAATGAGGTTTTGGAGGGTCAAATAAACTCCAAATTCAGAAATTCCACTTGGGTTGGAAAGTAGACATCCAGGGCTTTCCAACGGGGTATCATGAGCTCAATTTGGATGCCGGGAAGTACCTCAAATTTAGCCTGGAACATGAGCGACCCACACAGTTCAGGAGCGACCCACCTGGAATTTTTCCTAAATTTTCAGCTGCCAGCTCAGTATTTCGCCTATTATGGACCAGTTTTGCTTGTGGATAGAATTTTTGGGTTTTTATGATGTAAATTCATGTTTGGCATGTAACTTTGGCTTGTTTTTATCTCTTCTAGAAGATTCACTCTCAAATGAGTAAAAATCATGTAATGGATCAGTTTCCACTCTTTTAGAGGCAAGTTGTTAGCTGCCTAGATTGTAGTTCCATGATTAGAATTGGTTGAAACTGATCCCCGAAGAGGGAATTCGACCCCTAGAGGTGGGGAAAGGTGTTAGAGTGATCTATATATTGTAATTTCTCAATCATTTTCAGAGGTTGGAGAGGTTGGACTCTTTGGATACTTTTGATATCATTGTACATACTTTTCATATTTTGGCTAAGGAAAGATCAGGGGTTTTGCGGCACTTGTTGGGATCCTTGTGGTGTTCTGTTCTTGATGGTGTTTCTTCTTTGTTTACTGTAAGTTTCTTCATGTTTAATGTATGCCATCCTTTCATTATGCTTCTGAACTAAGTTGAATGAGTGAAATAAGGTTGAATCCATTTTTTACAGTGCTTGGCCTTTGAATTCAGTTAGTTCTATATGTTTTCATCTCGTTTGGAGGAGGATACAAGTTCTTCTTTGCTCCTTCAGCCTCCTACGATCTAATCTATCCATATATCCAATTTAAAGCATCAAGATCACCACCTACCCCGCCCAAACCTTGAACTCGTAAAGGTTCTACTTATCCTGACTCAAAATTTTGTTTTCCCCATTACTCCAAATAGGGCCCAAAAAATCAAAATCAAACATAGTCTTATCTCTTACTAGCCTAAAAATCGCTCTTATTGTAAGTCATCTCGCATCCTATTGCTCATTTTATCGAGATTGATCTTAGAGATATTCTCTCCCCGTCCTCGTAGGGCTACTACGAGGCCGAGCGTGGTTTGGATGTAGCCTTGAGTTTTACTTCATTTCAGCCCGAGGTAGATTTGAGTGCTAACATAGTGGCGACCATACTGGGGAGAAACTCAAAACGTTTGCTTGCTATAGACGGAGTCTGAAGTCACGCCAGGTAGCCTTCGAACTGCACATTGCTTTGCGAGTGCATAGTAGATAAAAGCTGCTTCAGTCGATCTCCGGTTTAGCTTGTGAATGTGTCCCTTGATTTTCAAATTGCCCCAGTATATGTATCAAGATCAGATCTGATGGTTGATGGTGGACAACGATCAGACATAAGAAGGCTGAAATCATTCACCTGGTGACTCCAATTCAAAGTCTGGAGGACTGACTCTTTCTCTGAGAAAATGGAAGGATCTTACACAAAGTTCAGGTATCTGAAGTGGAATGGTATTCAGGATCTAATTTGCTTTCTCGTAAATTACTTCTTTGCTGGTCTTGAAGCTATCCTGAAAGTTTTTCAAAGTTTGTTGTATGAGAAAGGTCATCAAAATCTTCACTCGACCCATTCAAAAAGTGTAAATGCTGAGTTTCCCTTTGATCCCAGCCTCCTCACTTTTCCCACATCTTATGATGACTCTCTTCAGAGTGATGAGCCAGAAAATCAAGCTGATCCCATAGCTCTTGTACATACCCCTACACCTTGTAAAATTCCAGATCGGTATAAACCTCTTGTTTTACCTTCTGTTCTTCATGCTTTTCCTGCAAATTATGACCTATATCTACCAAGATTTGATGGTGAATGTAACAATGTCAACGCCGAGCAACATGTACAGAATGTTGAGACTTTTCTAGATCTTTTTGAAGTTGATGATGAAGATGTTAGTATTAGGCTTTTTGCTCTTTCTTTGCAAGGCCAAGTGAAGAGTTGGTTTAAAGCCCTGCCTGATGCGAGCATCTCAAATTTCCAGCAGTTCGTCACAGTTTTCCTTGACATGTGGATGATCGGACAGAACTTTTTGTTGATTATAGAGGAGTATAACCAGCTGAAAAGATTGCCAGGAGAGACAGTACAACAATTTTATGCTAGATTTAACCAAGTTTATTATTCGATGCCAGTTGATATAAGACCTTCTCCTAGATCTGCTCTCTTGCACTACCCGGGTGCCTTTGATCCGGAAATGGAGTTTCAGCTGAGAGAAAATAATATTGCAACACTTCACGAGATGCAGAACAAGGCAGTGAATGTAGAGGCTCATTTGCTGATCTTGAGGGAAAGGTTGAAGGAAGAAGAAAAGAAGAATGTTTCAGAGCAGCTGACACCTTCAGAGGAAAAGCTTGATCTTTTCGTAAATGCAGTAGAAGAGATGGTGCGGAAAATGACTGCAAAAAATGAAAATGACATTCAAGAACAAGTTGTTGATCCAAAACATTTTGTTTCTGATCCCAGTAGTCATAGTGATTGTTTTATAGATCATTGTGAAGAAGAGAGAGTTGTTGATATGATGTGTATGTTTGATGATGAATTGCCTCAGTTTGATCAGTATGATGATTATTATGTTCTCCAAACAGAAGCTAATCTTGCAGACAAATCAGTAGCTAGTTTGTGCGAGGAGGAAGTTCACTTTCAGCAGCTCGAGTACAGTGATCAACCGATGCATATCAGCTATGGCAATGATGAGGAAAGTGCAGAAAATTTTGATGTAAGTGAAGGATCTTTGCCTTTGTGTTTTGATTCGTTTCAGTTCATTAGAGATAACTTTCATGCAAACAGAAATCAAACGTCAACAAGCCTTGATTTGGACCATCTAGAGGGCAATGAAAGCCTTGTTCAAAACTTCTCATATTCAGATTTTCAGCCCTCGAAAGTCATTGATTGTCAAGTTGCAGTTGAAGATTTGGAAGTAGGCACACATGATTTAATGATTCAAGGTGACTCTGTACCTTTATGTTTTGAATCATTTCAGTTTTTGAGAGAAAAATTGCATGGTAAATCTTCAAATGAGCAGCTTGTAACATCAGATTTGCAGCCATCCAATGCAATTGAAGATCAGATTATAGATGAAAGTGTGGAAGATGAAATACATGATTTGATGATGCATGAAGGTTCTATACCCTTTTGTTTTGAAGCATTTCAGTTTATAAGGCAGAATCTTCATAATATATCTCAAGGAAAAGATGAACAGCCAGAAGGAGGTCATACAGTTTCAATGGATACATTACAACACTCTTCTCAAGTTTTTGATGATCCCATTGCTCGTGTGTTGGATGATGTTTGTTATAAAATTTTTGCTCCATTAGCTAACCATGTGCTGGAAAAGAATGTTGATGATAATCTTGTTCAAAGGTCACCTTCATTGTCTTGTTTAATAGATTGTTCATTACATAGCACATGTCAAGATTTCCATTCATATGAGGAGATTGATAAAGGAGGCTTTTGTTCAGTCTGGAATCAGCAACAGAGTTTCATTTTTCATGAATTTCAGGATCCTTTTGACAGCTTGCTGCAATCACCAAAGAAAAGCACCGCAGATGTGAGGAAAATTTTAAGATCAAGGTATGGAGATTATCTGGACCAGAGCTATGTTTATGAAGATCCATTCGCAGTATTCTTGATGTCTTCCAGTCAATTTATGCTTTGCAAGTTTATCAGCAGTCCACTTGGTTCAAAGTTTCCATGGGAGTTGCCTTTCGATTCTTTCCTTTTCCTGTGCATAAGCAAGCATTTGGGAAGAAATCAAACAACAGCCAGCATGCTTGCATGGTTGCATTGGCTGTTCCATTACACTTGATCGGGTGGTGAAAAGCACAATTAGAGTAGGTTGTATTGAATAAGCTCTACTTTGAGCATCTTTTTCAGTTTGTCAGTTGTGTTTAAGTATCGAGTCAGTTTTTAGTTGAGTGAGAGTCAATTTTTGTCATCAGTTTTCAGTCATGCATTTCAGTTTGAGTTTTTGACTCCATGGCCCAATGGATAAGGCACTGGTCTGCTCTCCCAAAGATCTGCCGTTCTTGGCACCTCCAAGGAGCTACCATCCCCATTGGAGCCAATGTTAGAGTCAGCCTTTGCAGCCTTCCTCCAGTGATCAAACATGCTCTTACAAAGTGATTTTAAAAGTGTCAAGGTCAAATTTTGTCATTTCAATGAGTCTTCAAGCAAAATTTGGTCACTAGGCATTAGGTCTAGGGTTTGTTTTCACTCTTTCCAAAGTTGTCCAAATGTCAGTCCATGTCACCATTCAGCTGAGTGTACCATCATTCAGAGGGTTTTCATCATCATGTCAAGTTCCATTGAGTCATTTTACACCTCGTTCATGCTTCAGTTGTGTCTAGGTAAGGTCCATTTCCCTCTCCTAGGGTTTTGGAGGTAATTTCTCTTGGACGGTCAAATCATCGGAAAAACTTGTATCCGGATGTTCACACACCTTCCCCTATCCTTAATATACCTTATTAAACACTTCCCATCACTGAGATCCCCAAAATTCCTCATTTTTGCACAAACCCTAGTTTCTTGCCAAAACTTGGCAATTTTCTAGGCTAGGCTTGTGTTTCGCCCTTTTGGACCCCTTCCCCTCACTCAATCTCTGAGATTCCACTTTCCCCTACTTCCTAACATCCCTCCCTACTTCCAAAAATTTCCCCAAGAATTTAGAAGCCCTTTATCCCCTTCATTTCGCTTCATTTCGACAAAATCCCTTGTTTCACACATCGGGATAAGTGTTACTCAAAAGATGTTTCAGAGCAATCAAAGATGAATTTTGGAAAACTGAGAGAGGTTTTTGTCCTAAATATCCCAAGGCAGAAAAAACTCCTTCACGTTTTACACAGGTATCATGGTTTTGGAGAAATGTCAAAAATATCGTTGCCTCAGGAGAATTGAATGCACCTCTGAAGTGACCTTGGGAAAATCAAGTTTTCTCCTAGCATGGTTGGCCAAATGACTTGCATGATGAGTCAAATGATAACTAGACAGAAATACCTTTCCAATGAGCTATCATGAGCTCAATTTGGAGTTGAGTAAGACCTTCAAAAGTTGACTGCAACAGCACTCTGCCTTGAGGCAGCCTCATTCTGATCATTTTGACTAGTGTTGGGATATTTGATTTTTGACAGGGTAAATGAAATCCAAATTGCATAATTCCACTTGTGTTGGAAAGTAGACTCCAATAGCTTTCCAACGAGCTATCACACGCCCGATTTGGACACCGGGAAGGCCTCCAAAAGCTTCCTGCAAGAGGTTGCGCGACCCACGCAGAGGCAGAGCGACCCACGCAGGTCAGTTCAGCAGTGTAAGTTTGCAAGGGGCGCGACCCACCTGGGCTGAGCGACCCACGCAGAGGCTGCGTGACCCACGTAGATACAGAGGTTCGAAACTTCATTTTAAGCGCCCAGTCTTGCTTGGGATCGATTCATCGGCCTTCAAACAGGTTATTTGCAATTGCTTGATGTTTTTAAATGCACCGGTGGCATCGTTGGTGGTTTCAAACATTTCAAATGGAGGATTTAAACCCCACAGTCATGGAAATATCGTTTTCAGGGTTTTAAAATGATATGGGTGGTTGCATGAGTTTGTTGCTTATCTTATATCAGTGATATGTCCAGCCTTGCATATAATATCAAAACCATATTGTTCTCATGCCCATTATGCCATTGTGACCATTGCTATTATTATACCATGTTTAAAACCTTTGTTCCATGGTAACTGTGGTTGTATTATGTCTCACTGCCCAATGTAAAAACATTCTCATGACTTTGTTTCAAACTGCCCATTGACACCTTTGTTGTTATTACTCATAGACAAACACATTCTATTGATGCCATGCTCTTCTTTGATAAGATTTGTTCAATATTTTGAAAGTTGCCCGCTCCCTTTGGTCAAAATTTCACTTGCATTCAAAACAGATATTGTGCCTTTTCCAATCCATTTAAAACTGATATTTTATCATGGTTTGTTTCCTTATGGTGTTGTGACGGTGGGATACTTGTTGGGTTTTGAAACACACCATCATAACCTTGTTTGCACTGCTTTCATATCAGTATACATAGTGCCAATAGTTTGTTCAAAGCTATGTCAGGGACAGAGTCAAAGTATGAGCAGGAGTCGGACAGTGACTCAATCGTTGAGGTTGATGTACTGAGATGGAGCATAGCAGTGCGTCAGTAGTAGTAGCATATCAGAGAAGCCACAGAGCTTTGTTTCAACATCACGACGAGTACTATCTCCACCCGGGGTGGAAGGGGTCTCGTTGACTTCATCAGCAACGCGAGTACTATCTCCACATGGTGTGGAAGGGGTCTCGCCTTCTTCATCAGCGCAGGTACATTCACAGGATCATGATAGAGACCAACACATACAACCGAGACAGTGTTTTCACCACAGGAGCTGCATGCACCAGGAGAGCACTAAATGGCGGAAAAGGCCTGATCCACTCCGGATTTTGGCCGAGGCTTCATTGACTGGGCATGACACATGATGGAGGACCTCCGCTCCGAATTTGGGCAAATTCGGAGAAAATTTTGTCATTTTCAAATTTTTGGTCTAAAAAACAGGTTTTGCAGTTACGTGGGTCGCGCGCTCATGCGCTCACTTTTTTTTGGGACACTTGCTGGAGGAAATTTTTACATTTTTGGATTTTTCATGGTTAATTATGCATCCTCTGAAGTCAATTTAGCATTTCATCAAAATATGGATGGTCAAAAAGCTCAAAAACACCATGAAAACCACCTTGCTGCCACCTTTTGCACCAGCAGGGAGTACCTCTGGGAGAATGAGGGTTTGGAGGATCAAATGAGCTCCAAATTCAGAAATTCCACTTGGGTTGGAAAGTAGACATCCAGGGCTTTCCAACAAGCTATCATGAGCTCAATTTGGATGCCGGGAAGTACCTCAAATGCAGCCTGGAACATGAGCGACCCACACGGCTCAGGAGCGACCCACTTGAAATTTTTCCTGAATTTTCAGCTGCCAGCTCAGTTTTTCGCCTAGTATGGACCAGTTTTGCTCATGGATAGAATTTTTGGGTTTTTATGATGTAAATTCATGTTTGGCATGTAACTTTGGCTTATTTTTATCTCTTCTAGAAGATTCACTCTCAAATGAGTAAAAAATCATGTAATGGATCAGTTTCCACTCTTTTAGAGGCAAGTTGTTAGCCGCCTAGATTGTAGTTCCATGATTAGAATTGGTTGAAACTGATCCCTGAAGAGGGAATTCGACCCCTAGAGGTGGGGAAAGGTGTTAGAGTGATCTATATATTGTAATTTCTCAATCATTTTCAGGGGTTGGAGAGGTTGGACTCTTGGGATACTTTTGATACCATTGTACATATTTTTCATATTTTGGCTAAGGAAAGATCAGGGGTTTTGCGGCACTTGTTGGGATCCTTGTGGTGTTCTCTTCTTGATGGTGTTTCTTCTTTGTTTACTGTAAGTTTCTTCATGTTTAATGTATGCCATCCTTTCATTATGCTTCTGAACTAAGTTGAATGAGTGAAATAAGGTTGAATCCATTGTTTACAGTGCTTAGCCTTTGAATTCAGTTAGTTCTATATGTTTTCAGCTGTTTGGAGAGGATCCAAGTTCTTCTTTTCCCTCTTCAGCTCCTCGTCAGTCTAATCTATCCATAAAATCCAATTCGAAGCATCAAGATCATCACCTACCCCGCCCCAGCTTGATCTCTGCAAAGGTCTGACCTTATCCCCGGACCCAAAATTTGTTTTCCCATTACTCCAGCGAAAACCCAAAAAACCAAAAATCAAACATACCTATCTCTTTACTAGCCTAAAATCAGTTCTTATTGTAAGTCATCTCGCATCCTATTGCTCATTTTATCGAGATTGACGGAGAGAGCCCTCTCCTGTCCTCGTAGGGCTAGCTACGAGGCTGAGCGTGGTTTGATGTAGCCTTGAGTTTTACTTCATTTCAGCCTGAGGTAGATTTGAGTGCTAACACCAATTAGCTAGGAAACATGGCTGCAGCATATGTATGGAGCCAAATAGTGGCTAAAGTTAACTTAGAGGACATCTTGCATGCCATTGATATTGAAGAAACTCCCATAGTCCAAGCTGAAGACATAGATGAGGGAGGAAGGAAGCTTAAGAAAGGAAAAATAGCTAAGAAGTTAGAATTTGCAAGTGATGATGCTGGATTTATGTTTCAATCTAGAAAAAAAATGACAAGACATGCAAGAAAGGTCTTATAAATAAGCAAAGAGGCTTAGAGGTTCAGTGAAACTACTCAGCCACCACCAAGCATCATAAACCTCTCCTCACCTACAAAAGAATAATTAGTCATCATACAAAAGAAGGGAAAAGATAAAATCAATGAGAAGTCAGAAGTTGAAGTCCTTAAGGAACAGTTAAAAGATGCAAGTGAAGAGATATCAATCTTGAGGAAAGAGGCAAAGAAACATAAAGTTCAAAGAGTGTATTTTGAACATATGAGAAATATTTGGGAGGATCAAGTCACAAGTGTCTCTAAGACCTTGGCCAACATAGAAAAACTGATAAAGTGGACTCAGCCACTAAGAAAAGAGGTCAAGCATATCAAAAAGGTAAACCTGCACTTACAGTCTAAGAACAAGACATTGAAAGACCAAGTCAAAGACCTTCAAGAGCAATTAGAACTGATTCATGAAGAGCTAGAGAAGAAATGTTTGAAGATGACTGTGGTTGACGAGCCCATTTCTCAACTGATCATAAATGAGGAAACACCACAGGGATGATATTTGAGGTTAAATATGCTTTAGAGAGGTTCATTACATGTAGAAGATTAATTTTTTACAGTTGGAGGTCACTTTTTGGAGACTGTTTTGAAATCTGAAATTTATGCACTTTTACACAGTTTCATAGCGTTTCCTAGGCTTAAAGCCATGAAAACACTACGAAAAAACCTGTAGCAACATTTTTTCCTCTAAAGTCACTTTTTGCAGTTTTCAAGGAGGGAGTTTGATGGTGGTGATGTTTCATGACTTGGTTGACACCATGGAATAACAAAGGAGAAAAGTTATTGGGTGCAGAAGATACTTTTTCAACGCTACCAAAGCTCGCTACGAAACATTCTTTTTTTCATAGCGAGTTATTTTTGAAGGTTTTGGAGCATTTTAATGGCAGTTTTGAATAGCTAGAATCCTCCAACATGTCAAGGAACCTTAACATCAAATATTTATGACTCGAAGGAAGTGTTGTGGAGATAGGTCATCATCCAAAGCTCTCGTTGAAGATAAGGTTTATGAAATCCTAAAAAATAGGGTTTTGTTCCACATGTCTAGGAGAGTCTTAAATATGTAAAGTGGAAATGAACCTATCATGTATCTTTCGAGCATGTGATGCCTATTTTGTAATTGTTCTGTAACTGTTTTACAAGATAAGGTAGAGTATATAATAAATAGGAGTTAGAATCCTATTAGGATATGTCTTATTTAAGGTGTAACTGTCAGTTTCATGTTAGAAGTCATGTTTTTTAGTTATGTGATGTGTCATAGGAGAATTCGATGAATCTAGCCACCAGGAAAATCATTCTTGATGTAAAGAAGGTCTATTTAAAGACAAAGCATCGACGTAGTGAAGGGTTGGATATTTTTTGTACCAAACTACTGCTTTATGTATTTTGACTTATATCAGTAATACAAAGTGACATTCTTCTTGACAGACCTAAGATTCTCATGGATTTTTTAATGTCTTATTGATCTACATATTATGTTTTACCACTTGCAGTGGATTTCATTTCTATTACTCATAATTCATAACTCTATGCTCTTACTTCCTTTAGTAATGAAATGACTATGTTTTCCTTTTTTATGAGTGAATTACCTTTGTTAAAGACTTCTATCTGTCTCAACTTCCATGTCAAGAAACCTTGCAACTGGGGCTACTGATTGTTGACTCCATAAGCCCAATGGTAGAAAACCTAGATTCTTTCAACCTGCAATCATAAAAAACAAGATACAATTTTTATAGAGTTAGCCATCTAGCATTATCATTAACCAATATCATAAAATCCCTTTGAGAGAGCCCTCTCAGACTAAAGAGGCTAAGCTTTAGTCAAAATCTGGTTTGAAACAGTTACATAGAGTTGTTTGATTAGCACCCAATCAAGTACAATTTTGTGATAACAGGAAAGCTAGAACCATGAAGAAAAAATAGGGAGTGGTTTTCATGGCCAAAATTATAGATATTGTCTTAAGAAATTAAAATAACAAACATGAAAAAATTTGGACCTAACACAAAACTATTTTTTAAAATGAATTATAAAAAGGAAAATATGGAATATCTAAAGTGGGACCCAACTTGTAGGATGAATTCCTAACTTCATATTTTCAAAATTGATCCTTATTTAGTTAACACAAATAGGAAAAACCTAACCATAAAGTAGTTATGAATATGAACATAGGATTATAAAATAAGATGAGAAGTGTATTTCATGGGATGGGGAGGATTCATTCCGCTAATCATCCTTCTACAATTTATTTGAGTCTTCTCTATTTCATATGAAGCAATTCCAATACCTTATTACTATTATTTTCTCATATAGCTTTGTGAGTTTTCTTACATATTTATAAAGCCAATCCTTGGATATAGTTTCTCTTTTTCTTTCAGGTTACTACTTATTAATTGGTCCATGGGATCCCAATACCAATCAATTAGGGACGAATGCATTTACATTTGCATTTAGGTCTTAATATTTTCTAAAGTATTTTAGGAACTTACTCTATTTCAACTTGAAGTCTGTGATATTATTTTGACTCTCATGGAGAGCTATTTTTAGGAGTGCATATTATTTGTTTTTTTTAGAACTTTAAATAAGTAGTGAATGTTTTCCTATGATTATTTATGATATTTGATTGAATAAAACAATTTTAGATTTCTCTAAAAATATGGACCACTTCCTCACATTTGTAAATTATTTTTCTTCAAATGTGTTTTCCTCTTAATGTATGAATGAATGTGTATTGTGTAATGTCTCATCAATGAGTTAACATTTATTTCTAATAATTTTTTTTCAATTCTTCCTTTTAAAAATCACCTAGTTGACTCACAAATGAATGTGTTAAATGATAAAATTTCTATGCTTTGATTTATGAGTGAATGAAAAGATGAGTACTACCTCCATAAAACATAAAGGGAACTTTGATAAGTCCCTAGGATGTTGAATCTTTCCCTTGACTAGAAAAGAGATCAAAATAATTATAGAGAAATTACTCTAAGGTGGATATATAACATTGAGGTGTGCATGCCTCATGTGAAAAGGAATAAAATGTTTCGAGGTAAGGTGTGTGAGAGAGTGGATTGTGCAGAGAAATATAAGTGGACTATGATCTGCATATGAATGATAATTAAATAAGTAAATTACTGCAGAATGGTATGGTCTGCAAAGCATAACTTGTTCAAAGGATTGTTTTGAAAGAGTGGGATTTTCCACAACTGTTGAAAATACGGAAAAGTATGAGATAAATGTGAAGTATGAAATTTCAATGGATTAATGGGAAATATAAAAAAAAAAGGGAAGACTTATTTTCCAAAAGGAGAGATTAGGAATTATGGGTGAGACATGAAAATCAATCAATACCTATCCAAGATGTACGAAAACAAGGGTAGTGGGAAGTTGAAGAAGGACATTGGAAAGTGGTGTGAATTCCACAAAATCTCTTAGCATAATTTTAAGGAATTTTCTATAAATAATCATTGTTGTAACCCCTTGTAATGGTTCTACTTGTAAATGAGTGTATTTGACATCGTTCTCTTTAGAGATAAGATGCCACCATTCTAGATATTTTGTATTTATTTTCAGTTCACAATGTTTTCTTATTTTATTTATTAATATAATTTGGTTTTAATTATATTACTATTCTCTCTACAATAATTTTTTATTTATTTATTTATTTCCATTCATATACCTTCCCTTTATTTCATTCTATATAGAATCTAGATTAGTGGTATTAGAGCAATATGTTCTTTATTGATTCTTAGTGCATGTCCACAATGAGGTAAAGGTTTATAGAGTTGGTAATAGAATTAATTATGATTAGGGAATACCACTCTCATTAGCCCAAGAGTCCTACCATGGAGGATTAAAAGAGATATGACGAAGTAGGAGATCTTGCCAAGTTTTTTCTTAATGATTCTCTCATGCATTAAAGGAATTAGATGGTGGATAATTTCACCCATATCCTTCAAGGGTTGTTGTGGATGGCCAATAAAAAATTAACAAAAAACCATTTTGGAGGTGCAACACCCTTCAAAGTAAAATTTGACCTTTATGTTCCTTTATTTTAAGGAAATATAGATGTAGATGCTTGGGAAAATGGTTAAATTTGATAGATGTTTATTTCCCCATTCAAAAATATTTTAACTTTGAAAATGTCACTTTTGCACTCCTAAAGGTAATTTTACATGTAATATATTGAGGGGAAATTTAATTAGAGAGACATGATGGAGATCAGTCTACAAAATTTAGAATATAAATCACTTGGGTAATTTTTGTTGATGTCCTTGAGGAGGAATTATACCTGTAATTTGAAATATATGATGACCAATACATGCAATGGTTATCTCTACATCAGTAGAGAGACTAAATGGTGCCAAATTAGACCAATATATTACATACCTTACACTAAAAACTATGAATCAAAGACGCTAAGAAACACATGATTTTAAATCATCACAGTGGCAATAGAAACATTATAAAATTGGCTCAAAATAAGGATGGAATTGAAAAATAAATCTCCCAATGGAAAGGAAATTTAATTATTAAATGTGTTTGAAAACTCAATGTAAGCATCATAGAACATTGTCAAAATCTATAAGAAGAGTAAAAAATATGCTAGAAAGATTAAATTTGACAAGTGACATTGATTTGAAATTCCTATCCTCACTCTAACTTATTGAACAAAGTAAAAAGTAGGGATGGCCAAACTCAAGATAACCAGTCGAAGATATCATAAAATAATAGTAATGATAAGTTGAAGAAGACACTAAAAAACAGTGTGAGTTCGACACGATACCCTAAATAATACTAATAAATTTTGTTTGAAACAATAACTGTTGGATGATATGAAGTAAAGAGAATTAGAGCTCGTCTCAAAATATGATTTGGAGAAGTATACGTGAAAGTGGATCATTGACATATAACCTAGTGCTACCATCATGACCACACAGATCCAAAAATAATATGTAGAGGATGTTAAGGAGGGGAAGGACCTATTTGATTGATATATGTAGATGAAGGGGACTCTACTATATTTCATTGTTGAAGTTGTAGCTAGAATAACTTGATATTGGATGAGGTTGTGAAGAGATTAAAGTTGTGACAATGCCACACCCCTGACTATATGCCAAAAAATAGTTGATCTAGGGATAAGATGTCTACATTATCCAACAATTTCACCTATCTCGTGGCATAAATCCCTTCAAATATGAGGTATTGTGTGTTGTTCCCCCCTTGAATTTTATCATTATTTAGGACATGATATTCCAATTCATTTTTAAGGCCACAAAAAATGTTTTTTTCCCAACAATGGGTTATGATTGTCATCACATGCATAATCCTTAACCAAAATTTTTCTTTTGATAATTTTCAATGGGTTATTCTATACCTGAAATGATGCTTGTATAAGAAATGGTATCCTTGGAAGTTGTCATCTCAACTAGACTCCTTAGGGCTCACTTTATTTTTCCACTTCATCTTAAAAGTTTAAGGTTTTAGATATTTAAGGTTCTTTTCCTCTTAAGTTTTACCACTTTATGTTAAAACTCCATTTTGGCCTCTTGTAAATGTTCTTCTTATGAATGATCATAGCCGACACCTCTCTTTTTATAGATAGGATACCACCATTACTAGTTAGTTTTTATTTAGATTTGCATGTCACAACCTTTTACTATTTTATTTTTAATGGAATTTGGTTCTCGCTATGTTACCATGCTCTCTGTAATATATTTTTTTGTGTTTCTTTTCATTTCATTCTCTATAGAATCTAGATCAAGGAACCACTCCCTTATGGTTTCGCCAATTTTCATAAGTATAATGGTATATTTAATATTAGATATTTTTGTGGAACAATTCTTTCAAATAATGTGGAACAATAATTTTTCTATAAATATATACCTATGATGAAAAAAAATTTAGGAATATTTTTCATAGTAATGGGATGCAAAAAATGTTAGGAATATTTGACATAGTAATGGGCATATGAAATGAGTGTTATGGAGTATTATGGTGAGAGAGATTATTCTTGTTTTTTCTACATAGAGAATAGGTGAAGGTTGAGAAAATTTAAAAAGTTATGTGCTAGAATTAATGTGGAGCATTGTCTATGAGACAATTTTTTTCTTTTGCATGGGAGGAGGGGGCAGGGAAGGTGAAGTAGAAATCATATTCACCGTATCTATTCACATCAAAACCAATCAAAAATTCTATTAGTATGAGGCCTCACTCCCTTTTAGTTTTCTCCATTAGTATAAGGATCATGGTATATTGTGGGTATATTGGACCCTATACATTTCCATCTACCACATATTTCAACCAGTGTGGGATAATTAATATATATATATAGATATGTCATAGAGACAATTCCAATATAAAACCTATGTTAGTTGTATCAAAGGCCACCAATGAAAGACTTTATTTATTTTTGCATCGAAGAGGGGGGTGGCGGGAGATTATGTAGAAATTATATTCACATTGAAACCAATCAACCACTATAATAGTGGGAAATGTTAGCCCCTTATGAATTCCTTGACAAGCAAGCAAGGGGCCAGAATGTCTTATGAGCCTTCAAGGAATGCATTTCCCTTGAAAACACATCATCCTTGAAGCCTTTTTATGTTCCCTACCTTTGAATATTTTCCCCCCTGCTGTACTGATGTGAATGAGCCTTACTGATGAAGAATGATGCTCCAAAAAGGCCATTATCTGCCCCTTGTACCTCTGTAGAATGCTTCATTTCACCCCTTTTTCCCTTTTGTCAAGGTCCCCTTTGTTCCCCCTAAATCCCCCCTTACTCTCCTAAATCTCCCCAAAATCTCCATGAAATCCCACCCTTGCCCTTTGTTTTGCCAAATTTCCCCTTAGTCCTCCTATCGTTACCCTCCTATGGCTTTAAAATCCATTTAAAGGGCTAAAAAACCCACTTTTTAACCCTATGTTAGGGCTTAGTCCCTTTCCCGCCAGCCCCTTCCAAACTTTTCCCCATATAACCCAGCGCTAAGACCAAGCGCTTAGACTTCAAGTGCCAATCGCAATCGGAAGTTGTCGGAGGGGAAAAATCCTTTGTTACATCGAAAAATCTCCGATGCGATTGCCCTGCTCTATAAGTCCCGTGATGTGTTATCCACCGTTGATCTGTTATCAGGATCGGACGGCCCGCGCTAATCGCGAACCTTTGTAATCACAATGCTTATGTTAAGTCCCCTGATCGGCCCATCGAAAATGTTTGCGATGCGATTGATCGCAGCTCCCTTCTGATCATCGCAATCACAATTCCCTTCCGATCGCAGTCGTACTCCCTGCCGATCGCTTTCCCCTCCGATTGATCGCAAGTCCCTCCCTCCGATTCCTGATGACGCCATCTCCCGATCTGATCCCGACCGTCCGTTTAACCCACGATTCGATGGTCATCGCACTTCCTGCCCCATCGCAATCGGAACGTTCGTAATGTGTCACACTTGTTTCCCTCCGATTGTGATTGCTCCGAACCGATCCTAGCCGTCCATCTCCCTGCTGATCCAACGATCATCGCATGTCTCCGCCTCAATCGCAATCGGAAGTTTTTTGGTGCCGCCCTTTCGTGTCCCCTCCGATTGCCATCCCCCGATCCACATTCCCACCGCCGATCCTCGTAGATCTAACAGTCAACGTTTTCCATTCTGACTTTCATCGAAATTATAATGTGCATCCCTCTCATCCACACATTGCGGTATTCTCCAACTTAATCCTGACCGTCCGCTGATTTGAATAACTGACTTGGCCGTATCTAACTGCCCCCACCACGCCGGTCCCACCACATGCAATCGCTTCCACTGCTTTTCTCCGCATTTCTTTGTATTTCCGTCATAATCAAAGTTTTGGGTTTTATATTAAATTCATATGTTTCATATGTTATCCCACCCAATGTTCATAGACCATTCCATGGATTGATCTCTGCCATTGATCTACGCCTCCAGGTTATAATTGAACGATCGTCAATCGTTTCTCCACCAAAACCCTATTATACGTCGTTTTCACCATTATTTCATATAAAACCACCATTTCACCACCGTCGCTGCACCACCTCTTCATGAGTCTCTGCTTCATCCTCCCTTCCATACATTTGATTTCTCAACTCAGTTGTGGGTTTTGCAGAGTACGAGCGGTGAAATGCCGCCATGGCTCATTATCATTGTTACAGTGGCGCAAAGCCAAAGAAAGATATTTTTAGAGTTCAAAGGTACAGAGAAGAACCCGGGAGGATATCTGAACGCTTTTTTCATTAAAAATACAGAGTTTGACTGTGCAAAGTCCTTCCCGGTGCAATCAAAATGCAGGGTTTCATATCAACAGTCTTTTCGTTCCCTAAAGGACCAAGCGCCCATATTGTTTTCAGTCTGTACCGTGTTCCTGAAGAAATTTCCACCCTGAGTACAGTCCCAAGCTATCAGAGCATTTGTTTCACAAGTATGGTAGACTTTTCAGTCATTTATTTACTTGTTGTTTATTCACCAAAAGTACTACAGAGTTCTGCAACCAAAGTACATCAGGACCAAACCAGAGTAAATGGAAGCCGAAGAAGATCATTCTTTCGTCCAAGACATGCCAGAGATTAATGCATAAGATTTAAAACAGAATGGGCTTCGGCTCTCTTTCCTTTTTGAGTTTTAATTCTTCATTTAGTTCTTCACCTACCTCCCCGGTTCATCTTCTGTTATAAAACTCATGAGAAAATTATTGTAAAGGTTGTTGATCAGTTATCAGAGAACTGCAAGTAGTTTCTTTTGAGACACAGTCTCTGTGTAAAGTTGTAAGATAGGCCGAGGAATATGATTTCAGACTGAGTATTCAGCTATTGGCAATGTTTTACTTGATTGGTATTGCTATTTAATATGACAAGCACATTTCTTTGGATCCTGATCTAAAGCAGCGGTGATGTTTTCCTATCTCTGTGTTTATATTCATTTCATTTCGTTTCTACAGGCTTGCATCAGAATATTGGCATAGGATTTACCCTTGTTAGGTACCCTATGTTTCTGCTCTCCTTGCCATTAATGTTTTTCTTCTGAATGTGTTATCTAAGAATTGATTTCAGATAATTTAACCAGTGTAGTGGATGTTATTGCCTGCTCTCTGATGTATGAGTTAAATGAATCTGTTCTTAGATGTTTCTTGTTAAGGATTTAGCTGGAAGATTTGGGAACACTGGGGATTAGAGTTAGCCCTGTCCACTAGGATCCTTGTGCGACTAGCTGGTATTTAACTTTGTGCCCTGAATCTGTGTTGTCTCCTCATATCCTACCATTCCATATCATACTATCATCTTTAAGATCCAACGTTTTAGATGACTAGCCCAATTGAAAGCCTGACTACTGATTAGCAAGAAAATCCTTTCCTGACTCCATTGCCCGATGGTTTTGAATGTTCCCTGGAACACTTCACCTCTACCTTACCCCTCTTTTCTCATCCTGGTCTTACATTGAATCCTTCTTTCCTGATAACCAGCAACCAAACAAACAATCAAACAAACAAACCCTGAGCCTTATAACTAGCCTAGCATTTTAACACTGAGCTTCAAAGTCATACACCTTTGACATATCATAGAGAGATCCCTCTCTGGACCTAGGAGGGCTAGATCCTGATGTCTGAAATTGGTTTCATGTTGTCTCATCTTTTTTTCTTTCCAATCTGGCCAAAAACACGGGAACCCCAACATAATGGCGACTCCGCTGGGGACAATCTGAGTACCATCCATCTTACTACATCATAAGAATCTCAGAAACCTACAATCTCTGGTTAGGTTGGCAGTAAAACACTCCTATTCACACATCAACCTCTATACCATTTGTTGTGTTTCCCTACACTCTTTTAGAGGTGACACATCTGGTAAAAACCCTCCCAGTCAATCTCTGGTTTGAGTTTGTTGTGTTTTCGAGATACCCCTGAAAGGGGACATCTCATAAGCACAATGGTGGATAGTGTACCCTCCAAAAAACATCCTAAACCTTCCACTTGGCGACTCCACAATTCCTAAATGATTTAAAAACTCCACTAGTGATCAGTAGGCCCACTAATTATCTTGGTTCACATTAGACTCCACTAGGAGGCCAGAAGCCCATAACAACTTCAACCACAGTAGAAGTAACAAGTAGGGTTAAGCTGCTTGGTAAAAAAAAACAAAATTCTGGCTTCAAGAACCATTCACACAAGAGCTTATCCTAACCTAGACCCACCTGAAATAGTTGAAAACCCTAAGAGCATCCTCAAGGGATCTCATACACCTAAACAATCAACTATTTCTAGTCACATCCATAGAGCTAACTCCGCTCCAGAAAACTTTACAGCTCTATTAGACCCATTTTTTGACCTAGGCACTCAAAAAATCTTACCAAGAACTAGGTCATTCAGTTTCCTAAACCAGCCAGACCTTGAGCTTCCTGGTTCACCACCCCAAAGTGGTAGACACCTTGGGAATAGACAGATCCCTCCATCTACACCTCCTGATATACATTTCATTCAAAACTTGGGTCTCAGTCACCCTAAATCAAGCCATCGCCTTTTGGCTGGTCATAATATCCCCGTGATCCACATACCAGCTCCGCCCAAGTCAACCCTTTACCTCATCAAACATCACTAGTCATGGTAGTTCGGTATGTGTTATTATTGGAGCGATAAAAAGGTGTCTTTTTAACTCCTCATTACCTTCACATTAATTATCAACCCAGGGACGACTTTTTTATTTCAAGAGTGTACTCAGTGTGAGGCGGCTATTTACTCAAGAGTAATGTTTTTCAGTATAGTGCTCAAAATGAAAAAGTAACTGAAAGCTGGAAATAAAATCTACTTACAACAAAGCACTTTAAGACTTAAATCATGCATTTGGAAAAATAAGCAATGTATCAGTCAAGGGTCCAGTAACAATAACTCATCCCTTTGGAAACTGATGTAACCAAAAGTAATCAAGGAACAGATCATCAATCTGGGGACTAGACAGCAAATGCCAATGCCCACTACGGTTTCAGATCGTTCTTCACACCAAAGCAACAAATGCGAGTAAATGGAACGGCAGATAGCAAAATGGAACAGCAAATAAAGAATTGAACAGCAAATCTAGAATGGAACGGAAATTCTAAAAGGGAATAGTAATCGAACAACAAAGTCAATGGACAGCAAACTGTAATTAAAGGAATCGGAACAACAAGCTCTAATTAATGGAAATCAATAGCAAAGCCAAATTAATAGCAATCTTTACTCTAAGAATAAATCGGACAGCGCACGGAAATAGAACAGCATTGATTAATGATAGAATATGAAACAACGTTGGAAAGTCAAATATAAATACACAATGACTTAACACACGGCACACCTTAATAGTAATCTGATCCAATTATCAATCTCAGTTAGAAAGAGTACGACTGCGTTTCAAAGTAGAACATCATTGTTTATAGATCCAACAATCGCAAAGAACATAACTCCCAAGATGAATTCCGTAATGTTAATGAACAAGTGCACAGCACAGAGGCTCTGTAATTAAACAACAACAGTATTCTGTAAAGACTAGCAGTATTATATCAACACTTAAAAGAATAGTGATACGATGCAGAGTCAATACAATAGTTCTGTCTTTAGAAACCTTAATAAATTAAGCATAACAGAGTGTGTGATGTAAAATAAACAACACATCAGATTACCAAATAATGCTAATAAGAAAAACCACGCATAAACCAAAGAAATAATATACAGCAGCAGCACAATCCACCAGAGGCTGGGCCCTTAGCCGCCAGCGGATGCTGCTGGGTTACTTCAGATGAACAGAATGAACAACAACCAGATTTATATTAAAATATCGAAGCATAGGTACAGTGGATTACAACGAGAAATATTTCTAACTCTCAGCCATTATCCATTCTCGCTGCCATCCTCAATTCTGAATTTCTAATTCATCCTCTCAATCCTTCATTCGAATCCATCCCTGAAGTCCTCCCTCTCTCTGATCTCTGTTCTGATTTAAATACAAAGAGAGCAGAGAGTGGTTACAATGGAGATAATTAAAACATGATTCTATTACAAAATTAGATTGTTTCCAACCAATTGATCAACAAGAAGAAGGCGAATTTGGCTTTGCAGCTGAGATTTAGAGGACGGCCGCAACAACAGAACTGAGAAAATCGTGCTTAAAGAACTCTGCGAATCTCTCAACACAGGCCGAATTTGGGCAAACCGTTCTTCAATAAAGTTAATTGGGTCCGTTCTGGACAAAACCCATGTTCCGGATTTTCCAGATTCGTCTTCATTTGCTCAGAATCTCAACCGCAAAACTGGCACTCCTTATTCCAGCGCATTTCTGAGTTGGCACTTTTAATGATCAAATCTTCAATCTGGAAATTACCTTGGAGGCTAAAAATGGTGAATAATGTTATAACCAACTTATTAAAACCATCATTGATAAAATAATTCATAATCATCAATTTATTAGAAATAAAGGAGAATAAATAATATTCATTCATAAGAGCATAAATCATTATAAAATGGGTTTAAATAATAAATTATAATAAATGGCGTGATGAAGAATGGTAGAAATGGGTGGAATAAGCATTCACAAGTGATAATAATAATGGCATATTAACGGCCCAACATACCCCCACACTCAATATGTTGCATGTCCTCATGCAACGAAAACTGAATATATTGCATGTCTTCATGCAACCCCAAGACAAAACCCATGTGTTAACCAAGCAATAAAAATTTGAGAACAAATGAATGCTTCCTTAATTAATGAATATTCAATTTTAGCAATCTTGATGAAGGCATAACAATTTTTATATTGACATTCAACTATATGTATGAAGTTGCAGCAAAATATGATATAAGTAACAGCAAACTTCATTAACCATTTTCTCAAAAACTACAAACCAGTTTTTGTTGAAATTTGGCAAGTAAATTTATAATATATGAATGCCTTTATGATCCAAAAATCAGATCGTTTTGATACACGGATCATGAGATATAAACAAAATGGCTGTAGGTGAGAGTGCATGATTTCCGAAATTTTATGAACCAATTTATCTTGAAATTATCTGGGTTTGTATTAATGATACGTCTGTGTTTTCCAGAAATCACAAGAATTGAGTTCATGGTTTTTTTTTTTTAAATATTATGGAAATCAATTTCTGCATTGTGTAAAAATGAAATTGTATGCCTTAAATGAGAAAGAAAATTGAAAACATCCATCATGCGTAGCAATTCCTCCCCCTCTCTGAAAAATTAGCATGCTCTCATGCGATGCTAGAAAAAAAAATTGAGGTGGTTGCTACTAGCTGTTGAATTCTATGCTTGGTGTAAAACAACATGGAATAAGGGAGGTGGTGAGAGTGAATAAGAATAGCAATGGATGATAAAGAAGATGAATAACATGGTCATAATAAAGAAATGAATGAAAGGAACACTCCCCCATACTCGAAAATGATATGCTGCTGAAAAAGGGAAAGTGGTAAAGATGTGGAATGAAGGATGATAAATAATGCTCAAAATGGATTTTCATGAAATTCTCCTAAATTCGTAATAAATCAGAAAATTATGCTATTTTACCTCAAGTTTTACCTCAAAAAATGTGGAATAACAGATATGGACTGACAGTGGTTGAAGCTGATGTAGGCAGAGTTGGTGCTGAAAGTGATGCAAAAGGTGGAATCTAGGTAAGCACATCATGTTTGAAGAATTGTTCACGTTCGCGAGTTGCTCGAGCCTCTTCTGTTAGTTGCAATAGTGTAGTCATGCTGCGAATAGAGTTCTGCACCATACTTGTTGTTCTCCTGTAAACAAATCACTATTTGGCATACAATGTTCTTGAATCCATAGTGTTAGTTTTGAATAGCAATAGATTAAGATGTATGCAAAATTTTCAATCAAAAAAACTTTTGTATACAGGTAATAGTTTGTCAAATCAACAAGGTATGGCAAAGTGCAGTAATCATATCGCATGCTATCCCATAATGCATACATTCCCCCCTCCAATTGGAAAAGGAATGCCATGACCATAAAGCGTATGAGAGGGGTTATGCTGACGGCAAGGCACGGGAATGAACAATATATCAGTGAATGAAGCAGAGTACACATATCAATGATAGGATAGCGGGAGTTATGGTTATAATGAGAGCAGAGTGTGTAAAGATAGTTATGAATAAGAGATAGGACGCTTTGGATTGATGATAAGTTATGAAAAAGAGAAAAAGAACAACAATATGCCAAAAAGATGCTTTACTGATAGTATGCTAGCTGAAAATGATGTGATTGATCATAAAACAATTTCTCATGCATAAAGGTTCAAAATAGGGAAAAAAAGTAAGGAAATAACTTCTCTGATAAAAAGAAAAAATAAGAAAAGGGTATTATAGTAATAATTGACGATAAGATATAACTTCAATACCATAAGCAGAGCCGCTGCTGCCAGCAGGCGTCCATAGCCTCGGCAGGGTTGCTTTTTAACCCATAGGAGCCAGGATCCTCAATTTATAAATGGAGAGTTTTAGTGCTGTTCTACAGAAGAGATCAGTGTGCTGGCGTGGTAACCAGATAACCACACTGCCATTCACTAGGAGGTAGCAAAAGTGATCAGGCCGGCTCGTGATGAGACCTCCTGTTCCAAGGGATAATTTGGCTATCCAATGGATCATAACCCTGGTGTGGTGGCCATAATGGGAATGTCACTTTGTTACAGCCTTATGAACATGGTAGGCTGGCTCGTAATGAGACCCCTTATCCTCCATCTGCGAACAAATTTTGTTGTTATTACATATTTTGATGATAAAAAGAGGGAGGCTCAATACTCCTTAAGAGCAGGGATGGTGGAAGAAGTTGAACATGTCAATAGAAAAATATACCCATAATCTCATTTATTACAGACAGAGAAGATTATAATCCAGAAGGGTGGAACCAGCGTGGTATTAAGATGATCAATCAATATCATGTTCAACAGAAAACAATGCAGTAAAGTAGTATATAAATAATTGTGTCCCTTTTGAAAATAATCTATCATCAAGGAGCTGTCCTGTTAAAGATCATAACGTGAAGGATATTAACTCGCTTCAATAGAATCCATAATTCTTGTCCTCGTAAAAATAGTGTACTTCATGCCATGAAGGGGAATCAGTAAAATGTGGTTGAGATGAACTAGGAATAGTCCCACAAGAGGAAGGAAGGGTTGTTCTCGAAAATAATCCCAAAGTGTTGCTCTTTTGAATGAACAGCAAAAACACTCAAAAAGTGGTGTTCCTTAAAGGAAATGCACACAAAAAAAACAAAAATACACACAAAAAAAGTGTGAAAATGCAAATGTCGTTCCTTTGGAAAAGGAACAGCAAAAACGCAAGTGCCGTTCCTTTGGAAAAGGAACAGCAAAAACACACGTGCCGTTCCTTTGGAAAAGGAACAACAAAAATGAAAAGTGCAAAAGTGCTATTCCATTCGGAAAGGAACAACAAATCGTGAAAGTGCAGAAGTGTTGTTCCATTTGGAAAGGAACAACAAAACGTAAAAGTGGAAAAATGGTGTTTTATTCGAAAAGGAACAGCAAAAAGTGGAAATGCAGAAGTGCTGTTCCATTCGGAAAGGAACAGCAAAACGTGAAAAAGGAACAGCAAAAAGAGTCGCGGAAAAGGAATGGCAAAATGACCCGTGACAAAGGAACAACAAAATGAATTGCTGACCAAAAAGGTGTTGTTCCTTTGGAAAAGAAATAAGAAAACGAAATTGTTGTCCCTTTGAAAAAGGAACAGCAAAAACGACAAAAGTGCACACAAACGATGTCCTTTCAGAAAAAGAACAGCAAAAATGCACAAGCATGAAATGCAAGCACGCAAAGAATGAATTAGCTGTTCACTGTATTGATGCTGAGGATGGGTCACAGTTTGAATCAAGCAACACCTGAAACACAAAATATAAGAGAAATCAGAAAAGAAACAACAAAAGACAGTATGTAAATAAATAAATTAAGTTACAACAGCTATGATATTATGTAAAAAAAAATGATCTATTCGAAAAATGTTTTGGCAGCAAAGACATGACATGAATCTTCAAATGGAAATCAATTCTTCATTTCTTCTATTATGAATCCGTTGGGTAATGAGTTGGATGAAATTCCTTTGTTTCATTTAAAATTTCTTTCAAAATCACTCGTCCATAAATTGACCTTCTTTTTCTCTTAGGACCTGCAAAAAACGAGTATCTACCTGCAATAAAACATTAAATCATGGAGAAAGAGAGGTGTACGGGCTCCCTTAATCCAAGAATTATGAAAAAAAATTAACAAGTAGTTACTCTGTATAACAAATCCACAGAGAAAATAACAAAGTAAAATTTATTTGTCACCTGCGGGAGAGCAGTGGTCGACCATACTAACCAGCAGTGTTTTAATCACAACTTCTTTGTTTTTTGTCCAAATTGAGTGATTCCAAAGCCAGATGAGAGCAATTCAAAGGTTTATTTGCAATAGAAACAGGTTTTAAAATTTCAATGATGTGATATGTCAATTTTAGTTGGAACAGCCTGCATAACAGAGTCATTTCCGATTACCCAATCTAGACCAACGATTGATATTTCAAGCATAGATTCTTCGTTTGATGTCGGATTCAAATGATTAAAATTGGAAATGAAAGTAGATTCATTTATTTATCTCCAATAGAAACAGGTTTTGAAGAAAAGAAGAATTGATAGGTCAAACACTGTAAGGAACAGCCGGAAAGACATAGTTTTAAGGGTGCTGATTTACGATAGACAGTCAGTATTTTGATCATAAATTCCCCATACGATATCGAAAATGAGTGATTCCAATTTCATTGTAAACTAGATTCATAGGGGAATCTACCATAGAAACAGGTTTTAAAAATATGGTCATTTAGGCCTCCAAAAACTGACTGTCCCAACTCTGTTCCTGAGCTGCCCACTAGACATCCGGTCAATGTTTTGGTTCTAACTTTTTCGTTTCAAATCCAAATTGACTAATTCAAATTGGGTTAGAAATTAGACATCAAGGGCTACCTAGGGTAGAAACAGGTTTTAAAAATATTCCCTTTTGGTCCCTCAAAACATGACTGTCCCGACTGTTTTTGCAGAAATTCCATCAAGCCCAGAAGCCAAAAAAATATGATATTGAAGCATTTTTTCAAATTGGTGATAAAAGTGAATATGAGTGTTTGTAGAACTATTATTTCCATTATAAGTCATCTACAAACACAAATGAATTAAAAAATTATCACCAATGTTGATTTGCATAGCATGTTGCAACAAAAAAAACAACTAGTTTTACATAAAAAAACAAAATGCATTTATTTATTCCCTTATTTATTTTATTTTCTACACTAACCTATTTTAATTTGAAAAATGAATATGACTACGTATATGAGTACTTCCAGTGAAGCCATTTTCGAAATAAGGCTTCACGTATACACATACCCAAATTTGAAAAATGCATATTAATGAAAATCAGGGTATGAGAAGCCAACTTCCCTTGAAAAAATGGTATCAAAAATTGTTGAAGCATAGAGTGATGTTGCAAACAAATGATGGAGTGAAACCAATATTCAATATATCCTTTACATTCTTGATTTCCCATAGCCATCATATCATGAAGTTCTTGAGCTTTTAAAATAGCTTGTTGATGCATAGTAAAAGAAACCTCATTTTCTTCCATAGCTTCTACAATTTTTGCAGTTGAAACAGTCTGAATCTCATTGTAAGTTTTCTCTAATAACACATGTGAGATAGAATGGGTGGGAAGGGTGAGTAAATTTGGCAGTTCAACATTGTAAGTATGTTGTACTGGTTTATTATGGTGAGGGTGTGGAATTAGTTGAGCAGGAAAATGTGTAAGGAATGGAGCATTTTGATGATGTGGTTGATTGGGTTGTGTGAATGGTTTTGATGGGCAAGGAAGATATTGTGGAAGAGCTAGTGGAGAATATGGAGAATGTGTTTGTGCTACAAGATGAAGGAGAGTAGTCATGCAATCATAAGGTGAACCATGCCAAGCTTGTAGACAAAATTGTTGGTGGTTATATTGAGATTGACATGGCTGCCCTAACACATTAGTATTCCATAATGGATTATGCAAGTAAGAAAGTGGAGAGGAAGTGTTTTGAACCATACCTGTAGGCCATGATTTCCATGGTTTTGACCTTGTTACAGCTTCCTTACCTCTTTGATATGCTACTTCCATCCTAGATAAGGAAGAGTGAGTATCTATGGGATGCTCCTTTTGGTCATGAGTGAAAAACACTTCATCAAATTCTTGATTTTTATGAACTTGCAAAACAACCAATTTTTCATTTAGAGAGCTAACAAAATCAACTTTAAAATTTTCAAATAAAACCTTGATTTCAGCTCTTATGTCTCCTATTCTTGTAGTAGATTGGGAAAAGAAAGAACAAACATCTCTAGAGTTCTTACCAGCCTTGAAGATTCCTCTTGAATACCTTATGCACAACTCACAAACATCATCATATGATAACTGGAAAACATCACCTTTTCCTATCAGATTTAAGAGTTCTAAAAATTCATCTTTGATTCCTTTAAGAAGGAGTGTTTTTAAGATCTCTTTTTCCAAATTCTTATGCTTTGATTTTTGAAGGTTATAATGAAATCGATCTACATAGTCCTCCAAACTTTCATCTTCCCCTTGTATCGTACCGAAAATATCTTCATTGGATTTGCAATAGTCTTGGTACTTCTTCAAGAATATGTTCTTCATGTCCTCCCATGATTGGATGCAATTCCCACCTAGGCTCATGAACCATCGAAGAGCTGCTCCTTTTAGAGTAAGAGGAAACACTTTCAATATTTGATCATTAGTACAATAATCATATCCTCTACAAACTATTTTGAACTCAAATAAGAATGTATCTGGATCTTCATTTGCTAAACCATGAAAATTTGGTAAAGATGGGGGAATTATGTGCATTTGTGTCACTCCTCCTAGATCTTTGATAGGAAATTCAAAAGTAGAAACGTGAGCCATTTCTTACCGTAATATAAGATGTTTTTCATGTGTTTCTTCGAGGCTCCTTCTTCAAATGTTCCTGTCAATCGGTTAGTGAAATGGGTGGTGCTTACATCACCACTTGCATGAGATCATGTGATCCATTTTTTAAAAATTTCTATCTTTTTCCTAATCATTCACACAAAAATTCAAACATCTATTTCTACACAAAAAATTAACAAATCTGCCGGAAAGCGGGCGGGGGAGCAGGGTTGTTACATGCTCCGTACGCAGGTTCTTACCTTCCGTTTTTAATACCCAATTCTCTCCTAGCAGGCACTCATCAGATTCACACTACTCTTTAGAAATGGCTACACTCTCCCTGGCAACGGCGCCAAAATGTGGAGCGATAAAAAGGTGTCTTTTTAACTCCTAATTACCTTCACATTAATTATCAACCCAGGGACGACTTTTTATTTCAAGAGTGTACTCAGTCTGAGGCGGCTATTTACTCAAGAGTAATGTTTTGCAGTATAGTGCTTAAAATGCAAAAGTAACTGAAAGCTGGAAATAAAATCTACTTACAACAAAGCACTTTAAGACTTAAATCATGCATTCGGAAAAATAAGCAATGTATCAGTCAAGGGTTCGGCAGCGATAACCCATCCCTTCGGAAACTGATGTAACCAAAAGTAATCAAGGAACAGATCATCAATCTGGGGACTAGACAGCAAATGCCAATGCCCACTACAGTTTCAGATCGTTCTGCACACCAAGGCAAAGATAATGCGAATAACAGAAAATGGAACAACAGATAAGAAATGGAACAACAAAGTAAATGGGCAGCAAACTGTAATTAAAGGAAATGAACAGCAAACTCTAATTAATGGAAATGAACAACAGCAAAGCCAAATTAATAGCAATCTTTACTCTAAGAATAAATCGGACAGCACACGGAAATAGAACAACATTGATTAATGATAGAATATGAAACAACGTTGGAAAGTCAAATATAAATACACAATGACTTAACACACGGCACACCTTAATAGTAATCTGATCCAATTATCAATCTCAGTTAGAAAGAGTACGATTGCGTTTCAAAGTAGAACAACATTGTTTATAGATCCAACAATCGCAAAGAACATAACTCCCAAGATGAATTCCGTAATGTTAATGAACAAGTGCACAGCACAGAGGCTCTGTAATTAAACAGCAACAGTATTCTGTAAAGACTAGCAGTATTATATCAACACTTAAAAGAACAGTGATACGATGCAGAGTCAATACAATAGTTATGTCTTTAGAAACCTTAATAAATTAAGCATAACAGAGCATGTGATGTAAACTAAACAACACATCAGATTACCAAATAACGCTAATAAGCAAAACCACGCATAAACCAAGAAGATAATATACAGCAGCAGCACAATCCACCAGAGGCTGGGCCCTTAGCCGCCAGCGGATGCTGCTGGGCTACTTCAGAATGAAAAGAATGAATGGCAACCAGATTTATATTAAAATATCAAAGCAGAGTTATAATGGATTACAACAAGAAATCTCTCAATCGCTCAGCCATTATCCATTCTCTCTTCCATCCTCAATTCTGATTCTCTAATTCATCCTCAATTCCATCATTCGAATCCATCCCTGAAGTCCTCCCATCTCTGATCTATGTTCTGATTTAAATACAAAGAGAGCAGAGAGTGGTTACAATAGAGATAATTACAACATGATTCTATTACAAAATTGGTTTGCTTCTAACCATTTGATCAACAAGAACAAGGCGAATTTGGCTTTGCAGCTGAGATTTGGAGGACGGCCGCAACCACAGATCTGAGAAAATCGTGCTCAAAGAACCCTGCGAATCTCTCAACACAGGCCGAATTTGGGCAAACCGTTCTTTGCTAAAGTTAATTGGGTCCGTTCTGGACAAAACCCATGTTCCGGATTTTCCAGATTCGTCTTCATTTGCTCAGAATCTCAACCGCAAAACTGTCACTCCTTATTCCAGCGCATTTCTGAGTTGGCACTTTTAATGATCAAATCTTCAATCTGGAAATTATCTTGGAAGCTAAAAATGGTGAATAATGTTATAACCAACTTATTAAAACTATCATTGATAAAATAATTCATAATCATCAATTTATTAGAAATAAAGGAGAATAAATAACATTCATTCATAGAAGCATAAATCATCATAAAATGGATTTAAATAATAAATTATAATAAATGGCGTGATGAAGAATGGTAGAAATGGGTGGAATAAGCGTTCACAAGTGATAATAATAATGGCATATTAACGTATGATGTATACCTGGTTTTACCTTGGCCTCTAGTACCCTTACCCAATGATTATCAGTCAAAGATCTCACACTTCACTGCGAAAGAGTCTACCACAGCCCAACACCATGTAGATGGGATGGACAATTCTTTTGACTACATGGAGATAGATGATGGTACTATCAAAATGAGAATCTTTGCCCAGAGCTTAGGAGGTGATGTGAAGAAATGGTTTAAGATCCTGCCTCCTGGTAGTATCCAAGACCTCCCAGCTCTATATCAGACCTTCATAAACAAATGGGAGGTTAAGGCCAACCCTTGCCAACTCCTAGCAGAATATATGAGCCTTAAAAGAAATGTAGGAGAGAGTGTCCATGATTACACAACGAGATTCAACAGCATCCTCCACACATGAAACCTCCCCAAGGTATGGCTCTAGAAAAATACCCCGAAGGCTTTGATGCTGACATGGCCTACTAGCTTAGGGAAAGAGATTACAACATGTTGGAAGACATGCAAAAAGGAGCGGTGAGTGTAGAGGCTAATCTGATTGAGAAGAGAGCAAAATTGAGAGCTGAAAAAAGGGTAACATATAGAGATGACAGTGTAGCTTCCACATCTGATCCAAATCATGACCATCTATCTAAAAAATTGGATAAGCTATACCAAATGATGGAAAAAATGGTTGTCACAGTCAGTAACCAAAACAGAAATCAAAACCATAACCAGAACCAGAACTTTAGAAGAAACAATAACACTCCCAACAGACAAGGGGAAGCAGATCAACAAGTTATTCCCCCATTCCAAGAGAAATTTCTTGATGAAGATGAGGGAATCATAGAAGAGTCTGAAGGGAACACAATAAACATGTTTGAAACAGAAGATTCAATCCATAACTGCTACACAGAAGAAGAACAGTCCCCACCCTCTTATTGGGATGAGGAATGGTTGGAATCTGAGGATTACAGGTTAGGATTTGAAAATTCCATGATGCGAGTCAAGAGAACAATACGAACTTGGGAGCAAAAAAAGCCGAGAAACTTCCAAACCAAAATCTTACGAGGTCACCATCGAAAAGACTTGATGCAACTTCTAAAGTGATACAACCAAAGTAAAAAACCGGTGAGAATTGGAAAAAACAAAGAAAAAGGCAACCAAAATACTGACACACGAGGTGAACCAACTAGCATCACTAGCACGTCCCGGTGCTCCGATAAGACTATCACAAACATTGTACATAACGAGAATCAACTTACAACGATTCGGCCACTAAGGCGGTGGCTAACAAAATAGAATTGAACATTCCAAAAAAAAGTCGGTCCACTGATTTGGAAAGTGAGATTGCAAAAAATTAAAATCTCTATCCCTCTCTGAGGTGGCCACTCGGGATGTATATAAAGGCCAAATTTTGAAAGCGTTAAACTTAGGCGAGAACAATGGCACTGTGAATCTGAGTGATGATCAACCTGCCCTTCTGTTTGGTCCAAAGATAGAAGGAAAGTATCAGGAAGGGGTAGTACCACCTTTTTATATCATTCTTAATATCCATGATAAGATTCTCCACAATGCAATGCACGATTCTGGGGCATCACACAACCTAATGCCTAAAGTAGTGATGGAAAGACTAGGCCTAGAGATAACCCATCCCTATAAAGACCTATATTCATTTGACTCTAGCAGAGTAAAGTGTCTTGGCCTGATCAAATATTTATGTGTGAGCCTTGCCCAGATTCCAGCAAAATGTATGGTCATGGAAGTTGTGGTGGTAGATGTGCCACCCAAGTATGGCATGTTATTATCAAGATCATGGGGGGCCAAGCTACAAGGGACAATGCAGATGGATGGGGCTTATGCCACAATACCAATCTTTGGCCAACTTAGAAGACTGTACAGGGAGGCGCAAATGAAATTCCCGGCTGGTTAGTAGCCCTGAAAAGCCTGAAAACTCTCCTCTGTACTATGTACATACAGACCTGGATTCCTTTATCCTCTGCAATGATAAATCTTTGGGGGAACCAGAATCTGAAAATGTAGATACAGGCAAAGGTACACTTGATGAAACAGAGCCAATGTACTTAAACATAATGGCTACCCTAGACTCAGTGGAGGAATACGTAGAAAAATTTGAACAGTGCACTGAAACAGCGACGCAAAGTGAACTGGAAACAGAATACAAACAGCTAGCTAGTCATCCCTCACAAACTCACACATCACGCAAATAAATAAATAGCCCACAGCATAGTTCAGCTCCTATAATGCAACATAATGGCAAACCCAGCTGTAGGGAAAGAAAGGATAACAAAACCGAGAGTGAACCCCTGTAGGAGATGAGTTTCGATGGGTCCTGCACAAGAAGAACTGTCGGAGCTGGGGTATGGTTACGTAACACAGAGAGCGACTACGCGGAGAGCCATGCCTACAATCTGCATTTCAAATGTACCAATAATATTGCAGAGTACAAGGCTCTTATCTTGGGCTTGAATTTGTTGAAGAAAATAGGAGCCCATAGAATAGCCATGCAGGGAGACTCTGAATTGGTTATAAAACAGGTGAACGGTGAATACACAGCCAAACACCCTAGGTTGAGAGCATATAGGAACGATGTTGTGGATATGTTGAAAACATTTGTTGAATACGAATTAGTGTTTGTTCCCAGAAATCAGAACGCCATTGCAAATGGATTAGCTTTCCTAGCCAGTTCATACCCTAAGACACCACGTTACCAACAGATCATCATTCAGACCAAATTCAGACCCACAATGCCGGATAACGAAAAATACTGGCAGGTTTTTGAAGGAGATAAAAAATTGAAGATTTTTTGATGGGCAGGAATGAGTTTGAGTTTGCTGATTCAGACTCTATGTCTAGTGATAGATGCCTAAGTGAGGAACCCTCAGACGAGGAAGAACCACCCCGCGACGTAGAAATGAACGCTTTAAATTAAGAAGCTGGAAATTGAACCACAGAATGTGAAAACGAAGACAGTGAAGAAGTAGAGGTGTTGCAGGCCAAAGATAAGAACATACCTCGAGGTATGGCGCCTTTAGAAGACCTTTTTGACTTCGATGATGTGGCGAAAAATCCCACCATTGAGCACACGGACTCTGACATAGAAGAATGCAATATAGGCACAACAGATAAGCCCAAAATGATTAAATTGGAAAAATCCTTACCCATAGAGATGAAAAGGAAATGCATTGACCTATTCAAAGAATTTATTGATGTGTTTGCCTGGAATTACGAAGACTTAAGGGCTTACGACACCAACATCATACAACACAAAATACCTTTAAAGGAAAATCAGAAACCCTTCAGGCATAAACTTTGTAGAAATAATCCAAAAAATTTGCCTGCAGTGAAAAAAGAGATTAAAAAGATGTATGAGGCAAGCATAATAGTTCCCGTAAGGTTCTCTAATTGGGTTTCGAATTTAATGGTTGTGAGAAAGAAAACAGGGGAGATTAGATTATGTATTGACTTCAGAAATGTTAATTGAGCCTCACTCAAAGACAACTACCCTTTGCCAAAAATGGAACACAGTCTTCAGAAGGTAGTAGGCTCCAAGAGAATCTCCCTGCTAGATGGTTTCTCAGGTTACAACCAAGTCCTAGTCCTCCTAGAAGATCAACTAAAAACAGCTTTTACCACTCCATAGGGCACCTTTATGTCTGTAAAAATGCCTTTTGGGTTGATGAATGTTGGTGCAACCTTCCAAAGAGAAATGGATATAGCTTTTTCAGATGAGATAGGACACTTCATTGTTATTTACTTGGATGACATAACAGTCTATTCTAAGACTGAAGAAGAACACCTGAAACATCTGAGAAAAGTGTTTGAAAAATGTAGAAGGTTTGGTCTGTCATTAAATCCCAAAAAGACTGTATTTGGGCTGCAAGAGGGAAAGCTTCTTGGCCACATTATATCTGAAAAGGGAATTAGGATAGACCCACAAATAGTTGAGGGAATACTACAAATCACACACCCGAGAAACATCAAATAATTACAGTCCTTCATTGGGAAAATCAACTTCCTTAGGAGGTTTATTCCCAATCTAGCTGAAAACCTTAAGAATATGAATAACATGCTGAATAATAAATGGACAGTTGGGGCTAAAAAATATTTTGAAACAGTAAAACTTGCACTCACCCAAGCTCCTGTTCTGATCAGCCCAGATTTCTCAAAGGATTTTCTGATTTTTTCATTTGCTTGTGAGCATACAGTGGTTGCAGTCTTACTGTAGAAAAATCTAGAGGGTATGGAATAGCCAATAGCCTTTTTCAGCAAAGCACTGAGGGATGCTCCCTTGAAATACAACATAATGGAAAAATAGGCCTACGCTCTTTTTAAGGCTTTAAAGGACTTCAGAGTGTACATATTGCATTCCCACACCATAGCTTATGTGCCTAACATAATAGTCAAAGATATTCTGTCCCAAGACCCAGATGGGAGAAGGGGCAAATGGATTGTTGTGATCTTAGAATACGACCTTGAGATAAAACCCACCAAACTGATCAAAGGTTAGGGCTTAGCTAAATTAATGGTTGAATCAAATCTGCGTGCCCTTGACATTAACATGGTAGTTTCCTTAGATGAGCAAGAAGGATTTCCTGATCCCACTCTTAGAGAAAAGTTTCAGAACTCCCCTTGGTACTCTGATATCCTTTATGTGCTCACTAACCTCAATGCTCCACCTGAAATTTCAAATACTAAGGCCAGATTCATAAAACTAAAAGCCAAAAACTACTGCATTTTGAATGAAAACTTATACTGGAAAAACCCAAATGGCCTATTGCTTAAATGTTTCCCTGAAACAGAGGCGGAAAGGATTAAACAAGAATTCCATGCAGGAGAGTGTGGAGGCCACCTGATACTCAGGGTTGGCTACTACTAGCCCACACTCTTCAATAACATCCATAATATGGTAATTGTTTGCCACAAATGCTAGATTTTCGAAGGAAAGAGAAAACTCTTTCCCCTCCCTTTACAACCCATCACTGTTGAAGGTCCTTTCATGCAATGGGGCCTAGATTTTATTGGAGAAATCCACCCTGCTTCTTCTGCACAACACAAATGGATCTTAACAGCCACAAACTACTTCACTAAGTGGATAGAGGCCATACCTACTAGGAATGCCATAGATTCAGTCATCATTAGGTTCCTAGAAGGTCATATCCTCTCTCAGTTTGGCTTCCCAAGGAAAATAATCACCGATAATGCTGCTGATTTCGGATCCAAGAAAATGGTTGATTTTTGTCACAGATATCAAATAGCGCTTGTTCATTCAACTGCCTATTACCCACAAGGTAATGGCTTAGCTGAATCATCAAACAAGAGCCTAGTGGCAATCATCAAAAAGCTGCTAGAAGAGAACAAAAGGTCATGGCATAACAAGTTAGTGCATGCCTTGTGGGCGGACAGGCTTACAACCAAGAAGTCCATTGGCATGTCACCATATCAGCTGGTCTATGGTATAGAAGCAGTTTTTCCTACTAGCCTTGGGGTACCAGTGATTAAGCTGGTCCAAGAGATTTAGACAGAAGAAGACAGTATGGTGAGAAGGATAAACCAAACAATCCATCTTTAGCAAACAAGGGAAGAGGTCTATAAAAGAGCTATCAAAGTTTAGGAAAACATAAAGAGGTTGTTTGACAAGAGAACCAAAGCTGCGGATTTCAAAATTGGGGATAAAGTTCTGAAGTGGGACTCAAGGAGAGAGGATAAAGGAAATCATAGCAAGTTTGACAGTTTGTGGCAAGGTCCATAGATCATCCAGGCCACTGTGGGTCCAAATGCCTTTTTTCTACAATATTTAGATGGCACAGAGCTGTTTGGGGGTCCTGTCAATGGCAGGATGCTCAAACACTACTTCTGCTGATTTACAATTTCCAGTTTCCATTTCCATTGTACATACCATTGCAGTTTTTTATTTTCAAGAAAAAACAGAAAATGTTTCAAAAAACAGAGGAAAAGAGAGGTTCAGACATGCTTAAAACATGAACCTCTGATGTGCAAAATATTGGCTCTAATATGCTCAAAACCTGAGCCAAATAAAGTAAAACAGCTGGTCCTAACATGCTCAAAATCTGGACCAGCAAAGAAGAAAGAATAATCAACTCTAACATGCCCAAAACCAGAGCTGAAATGAAGAAAAGAAGTGACTCTAACATGCTCGAAACTTGAGTCACAAAGAGAAGAAGGATACTTCAAGCTTCAAATTTCAAGCCTTCACAGTTTTTTTTTCAGTTTTCTGCAAATTTCTGTCCATGTGCAACTGTCTTTATGCCTTGGATCAACAACAAACTAGACTGTCTAATCCTAGTTTGACTGTTTTTAAATTTCTGTTGTAGAATGTAGAGAAGAAATATGCTGGACAGTTTAATCCCAGCATATATTAGAATAGGTAGAGAAACATATGAGACCAACAGTCTAATCTGGTCTCATGGAGCAATAAGGGTAGATTTAGAATAGGTTTATTTTCGGTTATAAAAATAAATGATGTAAACGGGTCTGCTAGTTCAAATGCACCCTAGAAGAAAAAATGCTAGGATTGTAGGATGGGTAGGTAGATTGTCGGGAATGTTTTGCTGATCTATCATATTTGTGGTAGCTGAGAATCAAAGAAGAAAGGTGGATTAAGCAACAGGCATCTGGCCTCCACCAAAGATCATTTTCTGAATTCTTAACTCCTTCAAGAAGAAGCCATCCCCATGTGGAGCCACTGTTAGCCCCTTATGAATTCCTTGACAAGCAAGAAAGGGGCTAGAATGTCTTATGAGCCTTCAAGGAATGCATTTCCCTTGAAAACACATCATCCTTGAAGCCTTTTTATGTTCCATTCCTTTGACTATTTTCCTCCCCTGATGTACTGATGTCAATGAGCCTTACTGATGAAGAATGATGCTCCAAAAAGACCATTATCTGCCCCTTGTACCTCTGAAGAATGCTTCATTTCACCCCTTTTCCATTTTGTCAAAGTCCCCTTTCTTCCCCCTAAATCCCCCCTTACTCTCCTAAATCTCCCCAAAATCCCCATGAAATCCCACCCCTGCCCTTTGTTTTGCCAAATTTCCCCTTAGTCCTCCTATCGTTACCCTCCTATGGCTTTAAAATCCATTTAAAGGGCTAAAAAACCCACTTTTTAACCTTATGTTAGGGCTTAGCCCCTTTCCCGCCAACCCCTTCCAAACTTTCCCCCATATAACCCAGCGCTAAGACCAAGCACTTAGACTTCAAGTGCCAATCGCAATCAGAAGTTGTTAGAGGGGCAAAATCCTTTGTTACATCGAAAAATATCCGATGCGATTGCCCTGCTCTATAAGTCCCGCGATGTGTTATCCACCGTTGATCTGTTATCGGGATTGGACGGCCCACGCTAATCGCAAACCTTTGTAATCGCAATGCTTATGTTAAGCCCCCCGATCGGCCCATCGCAAATTTTTGCGATTCGATTGATCGCAGCTCCCTTCCGATCATCGCAATCGCAATTCCCTTCCAATCGCAATCACACTCCCCGTCGATCGCTTTCCCCTCCGATTGATCGCAAGTCCCTCCATCCGATTCCCGATCACGCCATCTCTCGATCCGATCCCGACCGTCCGTTTAACCCACGATCCGACGGTCATCGCACTTCCCACCCCATCGCAATCAGAACGTTCGTAATGTGTCACACTTGTTTCCCTCTGATTGCGATTGCTCCGAACCGATCCTAGCCGACCATCCCCCCGCTGATCCAACGGCTATCGCATGTCTCCGTGCAATTGCAATTGGAAGTTTGTTGGTGTCGCCCCTTTGTGTCCCCTCTGGGTGCCATTAGAGAATTTTGAGGTCTAAAATGGGCCTCCTAAGAAAACTATAAAATAATAGTGGAAAAAATCAAATAAGATTTGATGACATCATCAAATTTTAGAGGGAAAAATGGAAAAACTACTTTTTCAACTCATATTTTCAACTTATCTCCCAAATTTTTTACTCAAATTTCGAGCGAGAGTACTCGTTGGATGCGAAATTTAATTCCCCATCCAAGGAGTACCCATGTTGCATACTTTCGATGGGTCCTACTACACGAAAAATGAGAAATACATAAAAAAAACGTGATTACAATCACGTTTTTTATGTATTTCTCATTTTTCGTGTAGTAGAGTTCATCGAAAGTATGCAACATGGGTACTCCTTGGATGAGGAATTAAATTTTGCATCCAACGAGTACTCCCACTCAAAATTTGAGTAAAATTTTTGGGAGATAAGTTGAAAATACGAGTTGAAAAAGTAGTTTTATTATTTTATTATTTTTTAATATTTTTACCCTTTTATTTAAAAAATGATGAATCATCCCCCATGGTTGACATCATCATCTTGAATCCTATTGGTTGTTATAAAGTTTATTTTTGTTGTACATTTTTCTTATGAGGCCCATTTTAGACCTCAAAATTCCCCTAATGGATCCCTCGATCCCATCTCCACGAAGTCGATCCCCCGTTAATGATCCAACGGTCATCGTTTTCCATTCTAATCGCATCGCAAATTATAAATGTGCATCCCTCTCGTCCATTGAGATTGCGATTCTCCGACTTAATCTGACCGTCTGTTGGATCTAACGATCGACGGCTCGAGGATCTAGCCCCCCCACCATGCCGGGTCCCACCACATGCAATTGCTTCTTGCTTTTCTCCGCATTTCTTCGTATCTCCGTCATAACCAAAGTTTTGGGTTTTATATTAAAGTCATATGTTTCATATGTTATCCCACCCAATGTTCATAGACCATTCCACGGATTGATCTCCACCGTTGATCTACGCCTCCAGGTTATGATCGAACGGTTGTCAAGCGTTTCTCCACCAAAACCCTATTATACGTCGTTTTCACCATTATTTCATATAAAACCACCATTTCACCACCGTCGCTGCACCACCTCTTCATGAGTCTCTGCTTCATCCTCCCTTCCATACATTTGATTTCTCAACTCAGTTGTGGGTTTTGCAGAGTACGAGCGGTGAAATGCCGCCATGGCTCATTATCATTGTTACAGTGGCGCAAAGCCAAAGAAAGATATTTTTAGAGTTCAAAGGTACAGAGAAGAACCCGGGAGGATATCTGAACGCTTTTTTCATTAAAAATACAGAGTTTGACTGTGCAAAGTCCTTCCCGGTGCAATCAAAATGCAGGGTTTCATATCAACAGTCTTTTCGTTCCCTAAAGGACCAAGCGCCCATATTGTTTTCAGTCTGTACCGTGTTCCTGAAGAAATTTCCACCCTGAGTACAGTCCCAAGCTATCAGAGCATTTGTTTCACAAGTATGGTAGACTTTTCAGTCATTTATTTACTTGTTGTTTATTCACCAAAGGTACTCTAGAGTACAACAAACCAGAATGCATCAGAGACATACATGGAGTTAATGAAGCTTGACGAAGACCATTCTTTCCTCCAAGGAGTGCCAGAGATTAATGCTCAAAGTTTAAAACAGAATGGGCTTCAACCCTCTTCCTCTTCTGAGTGTTAATGTAGCATTTAGTTTTCTACCTACCTCCTTGGCTCATCTTCTGCTATAAAACTCACGAGAAAATTATTGTAATGGTTGTTGATCAGTTATCAGAGAAGTGCAAGTAGTTTCTTTTGAGACACAGTCTCTGTGTAAAGTTGTAAGATAGGCCGAGGAATATGATTTCAGATTGAGTATTCAAATATTGGCAATGTTGTACTCGACTGGTATTGTTGTTTAATATGACAAGCACATTTCTTTGGATCTTGATCTAAAGCAGCGGTGATGTTTTCCTATCTCTGTGTTTAATTCATTTCATTTCGTTTCTACTGGCTTGCATCAGAATATTGGCATAGGATTTACCCTTGTTAGGTACCCTATGTTTCTGCTCTCCTTGCCATTAATGTTTTTCTTCTGAATGTGTTATCTAAGAATTGATTTCAGATAATTTAACCAGTGTAGTGGATGTTATTGCCTGCTCTCTGATGTATGAGTTAAATGAATCTGTTCTTAAATGTTTCTTGTTAAGGATTTACCTGGAAGATTTGGGAACACTGGGGATTAGAGTTAGCCCTGTCCACTAGGATCCTTGTGCGATCAACTGGTCTTTAACTTTGTGCCCTGAATCTGTGTTGTCTCCTCATCTTCTACCATTCCATATCATACTATCATCTTTAAGATCCAACGTTTTAGATGACTAGCCCAATTGAAAGCCTGCCTATTGATTAGCAAGAAAATCCTTTCCCGACTCCATTGCCCAATGGTTTTGAATTATCCCTGGAATACTTCACCTCTGCCTTTTTCTCTTTGCTCATCCTGGTCTTACATTGAATCCTTCTTTCCTGATAACTAGCAACCAAATGAACAATCAAACAAACAAACCCTATGCCTATAACTAGCCTGACATCTTAAACTTTGAGCTTCAAAGACATAAAACCTTTGCTTATATAGAGAGATCCCTCTCTGGACCCAGGAGGGCTAGATCCTGAGGTCTGAAAGTGGTTCTGATGTTGTCTCATCTTTTGGTCTTGCCAATCTGGCCAAAACATGGGAACTAATAGG